>JARHKZ010000057.1:0-309226 GCA_029204075.1 Mycena capillaripes | reverse complement strand
AGAGAGATAAACCCTAACCCTAACAACCTAACCTAACCTAACCCTAACCTAACCTAACCCTAACCTAACCTAACCTAACCCTAACCTAACCCTAACCTAACCCTAACCTAACCCTAACCTAACCCTAACCTAACCTAACCTAACCCTAACCCTAACCTAACCTAACCTAACCCTAGGGAATGGATCGAAGAGAAAAGTCTAGAAATATTGCATAATACGGATGATTATACTCCAATACATACGCTAACTGCAAATTCAATATTAGACAACCAAATTGTACGAATGCTAGAACTTGCCGATCTTGCTGAAGATCGTCTAGACAATAAGCAGCTTGGCAAATATTTGCGGCACCTGATTACCCCAGATAGAAGTGCTCAATATGTCCCTGTTTTTTACGGTATCCCTAAAATACATAAGGAACCGGTTAAATTCAGACCTATCGTGCCCTGTCATAAGGCCGTCCAAAATCCCGCTGCTAAGTACATTAGTAAACATCTTAAACCGATTATCAAATCGGCGCCAACCATTATACATGGAACCAAAGACCTGGCGATAAAATTAAGTAAGGTTAAACTTATACCCAAACGAAAGGTATATATCGTTACCGGTGATGTCGTCGCCTTCTACCCCAATATAGACTCGGATAAATGTCTAGATATAGCTCTTCGGTTATACGAAGAGTATTTGGGAACGGCTGACGTTAACGCCGAGGACATCCCTGATTCGAAGAAATTCTTAATCGAATTCTTCATCAAAGCTGTCAAAGTATCGAATCAAAACCTTATCATGTGGTACAACAAGGAATATTACAAACAAAAACGCGGCCTCGCAATGGGCATAGCGTGCGCTCCGGATCTTGCCAACCTTTACGGCTGGTGGTTCGAACGCAAAGTAAAAATACTTGAACACCCGCTAGTACCTTTCTACGGGCGCTATATCGACGACTGCTTTGCACTTGTTTATGCTGACTCTGAAGCAGAGGCACTTAACATAATGTCAGTTGTAAAATACGATAATTGTACCATCGAATGGAACGCGTCGGATCATTTCCAAGTCTTCTTAGACATGACGGTCTATCTCGACGAGAATAGACATGTCCAACACATGCCGTACCGCAAAGCGCGTTCCCATCAAGAAAGAATTCCATGGATATCTCACCACCCTTTAGACGTAAAGCGTGGTACCTTCACCGGAGAGATGTCCCGGCTAGCCACACTCTGTAGTTTATTATCTCACTACAAGGATGCCGTTAGAGCCCTGGTGGGCCTATACGCCAAACGTGGTTATCCGTTAGAACTGGTTGAAAAATGGGCCAAAGACAACGCAACGAGCAGATGGGAAAAACGTCTCAACGTAAGAGAAAACGTTGAAAACCCCGAAGGTTTACTCGTTCTAAAGTCCACATTCAACACAGCATGGGATTACTTTAACGCCAAGGAATTAGGCGATACAGTTATTAATTATTGGCGGCAATACCTAGTTGTTGCCGAATCCGGTCGTTTCATAAACACCGGATTCCCCAAGGCAGATGCCGGAATGGGGTCGTTGGAAGCCGTTGCGGAGTCGTCTTGCACTCTCCTGCACACTACCGATGGTCTCAAACTGCTCCCTGACGTAAGGAAAACCGATATATTAAGTCGACGAATGATTGTTAGCCGAAAGCGGACTAAGAACTTATTCGATCTTACCAATCTTTGGAAACGAGCTGTTATCGAAAAGATGGAAGAAGATGCTTTTCAAGAATTTGCGCAAATGGACATAGATCCACCTGCGTCTCCCACGCCCGACGACGATGAAATTATTCAACTTCATCAACATGAGCGTGACCGCGACCCTTTTCTTGATCTTCTAGAAGTAGCGCCGTTACATCGGCGTGGTAACTAAAATTACCGACGTTCACAGGACGAACGGAGTTAAACTACCGGGAAAGCCCACGGGTACCTGGCAAGGAAGCCCCAAACAAGACCCATGAACGCATTCTTAACCTAATTCCACACGACAAATACATATTGTAGGTACCTCGGCCTCTGTAATCTCACAGACGGTATTAACCGAGACCAACAGGAAAGCCGAGAACCCCAACGCTAACCTAACTCTAACCGTGAGTACCTGTCCTTAATCGGACGAATACAAACATGCTAATCTATTTACATGACACAGCTAACCCTGACCTTAACCTGAACCGGGAATCCCTAACCGGGAACCCTAACCAAGGCGCAACCCGCAGGCAGGGCTAGGGTTACACAAGGCGCGTCCATTCATTTTGAATCTCTTAGTAAGAGCGCGTAAGCTGTAAGTCACGTGAGCGTGTTTCCGATCAACATCGGAGGTTTAATCTCCGATGTCCGCTCCGCGGACAGATCGGTGTTGATGGGTTCTGAGAAGCTCGGCGAGTCGGTACTACCGATGCCCCGAGGGTTCTAAGATGATTATCACCGCGACATGTGAAAAGTCGCACCGGATGTAGAAGTCCCCGATGGGAATGGTAACACGGAATGGATAAGGATCCGGCAGATTCTTCTGCCGGTCTTGATGGCCTCGTGGTTTCCGTCGGGCGAAATTTCGCGCCGTGCTTCTTAGTAACCGCCGTCGGCGAGAAGCATCGGTGAAACTCAAGGACCGTGTCGGAGCTCCGCTCTTCCGTGCTTCCAACCAATCAACGTATTCATATTAAGTATTTGTGTGAGAAACTTCCCGGCTTTGTGAGAAAGTTTCCACGATCGTGTTATCCCTGAGATAAGTGAACAGGACCTGACGAGCTATAAAAGCGAAACAGGTTCGGTGAAGAGAAATCAACACCCTGTTGTCCTGTTTCGCACTCCTCCTTGTGTGTTTTTATTAAAGACCACCCTAACCCTAACCTAACCTAACCCTAACTTTGAAATGGGTGAAGGTGACATTGGCGAGATGCTGACTGAGCATGTCGCCAGTAATGGTGCCTTTAATCGTAGGCCACAGGGAAAGATGGAAACGGTGGGCGGCGTCGTTATCCAAAAACTCGCGTGCAAAGAAAACCTGCGCGGGGCGGAGGAAGACCAGGAGCTGGAGGAGATGACGCGCGAGAAGGGCGGGAGGCGCGGAAGGGATTAGTTTATAGTCCAATCGCTTGGCGGAGGTTTTGTGAATCTTGGATACGAGCGTGACAGTGTTGAGCACGATCTGGAAGTTGCGCTCGGTGCTGCCAGGCGTGTTCCGCAGCGACATGTTGGCGACCTCGTTCGCCCGCGACAATGAGGGTGCAGCGAAATCGTGGGCGGCCGCGATATTGAGGGTTAGGCGGTCGATAGCTTGCATGAGGTGGGTGACGGGCACCTGGCGCCAGTGGACTGTTCCGTTGACCTCGTAGGTGAATTTCTGGCGGAGATCCTCTTGGTCGTATAACCATTCGAGGTAATGCCCCTGCAACTCGCGGAAGCCGTTCGGGGGGTAATCCAATGCACAAAACCCGATCGAGCGGTTGCTGATCGGGTCGTTGATGTTTTTGTTTTTGAAGAAATCCGCGGAGAGGTGTTCCGGGATCGGTTTCCCAAAAAATACATCGCGGCGGAATCCTTCCTGGATGTCGTTGATCAACGAATCGTACGGTTCGCAGAGCTGGGAGCGGTGGATTGTGGTGCCGTTCCAGTCGACAGTCTGCCGATCTTCATCCTGCCAGCGCCCGTCTGTGCGAGCCATCTCGGTTTGCGCGATGACCTTCAGCAAGGTAAAGATCTGAAACAGCGCGGACAGGGGCGTCATCGAGGCATTCTGGTGGTATATTTTGAGCGTTGCGTGGGCTCTGCGTCGGGTGTGAGGGCGTTTTAGTATTCGAGGGACGGGGACACGTACTGCTGGAAGGTCCAATCCGGGTGTTCCTCCAAGATCCGCTCTATCTCGTTCATAATAGCGCCTCGACCACAGTACGTCAGGTGGGCGATGCGTTGGGTGATGGAATTGGCGAGGATCATGCCGCCGTCCAGTTTAAAGCTAGACCAGACAATGAAGAGGATCACCGGGGAAAAGAATTTACGGGTGGTGCGCCCAGTGTGGATGTGCTTGAATAGCGCAAGCACCACGCTCTGGATCGCGGCGTCGAGCGCGGAGGAGGGGGTGGCGGTGGTCGAGTGAGTAGGGACGTTGGCGGAAATGACATTTTCGTCGTCCTCCTCCAGCTGCATGTCATCGTTCGAGTCGATTGCGCGCTGTGCGTCCGAGTAATCGTCGGGGCCATCGTGGTCGGGGGCTCTGTTGAAGATGGCGAGGAGCTCTGTGAGGGCCGCCGTTTGCTCGGTGGTGAGAGGGTAAAAATGAGCGGGTCGGGGGTGTGTGGTGGGGTCAATCTGCCGAAGGAGGTTGAAGACCAGGGCCCAGAGAGTGCGACCGTATCGCAAACAGCTGCCAGGCATTATGGGGTTGAACGTATGGAGCGAGTGGCCACTGCGGGAGAAGAGGTTAGCTTGTTACGAACGGGGGAGAAGAAAAGGACTTGCTCGGTAACTCCGTAGTCCGCCAAATCTCGTTGTTGCCCGTAAGCGGTATAGAGGTGGAGTTGAGGCTGGAGGCGAGCGACATAACCAACGACTCGAGGGCCCAGCTTGTGGAGGCTGTCGTCCGATGTGGAGAGGCGGGTGAGCTCACGCGCCTGGGCGGGGAGGATGTGCTGGAGCTCCTTGTCCCAACCCTCTCGAGAAACAAAAATACTCTTTTTTGCTTCATCGAGTGTCGGAGCTACGGTTTCGGCGGTGTAGTCGGGGACGCGGAGATTCAAGCGCAGAGGGCTGGGCTCGAATACGACGAGAGCGGGAATGGGGTTGTGATTGACAATGAACCAGGCATTGTGTAGACCATGGGAGAACTGCTGCGCAGTTCCAGTGGAATCTGCTCGCGGAGGATCTACACCGCCGTGACACCTGTGGCTGGTGCGGCTCGGCATGGTCGAATAGGCGTGCGCGCATCGACCGCACTCGTAGTACCTTTTATCGGACAAGGGGAGTCCATACAGGGGGAGCGGATAATCGGTGGGATGAGGGATGGCGGCGGGATCGACGAGCTGGTACTCTGTTGCTAGGGAGGCAAACATTTGAGGGGGGGGCTTTGCGAGGAGGACATGGCGGCCCGAGAAATGAGAGTAGGCGGTGAGGGGGGCGAGGGCAACGCCGCAATCAAGACAGATAAATATCCGGTAGCGAGTGTTGATCACCAGCGAATATTTGTCAATTGGGTGGTGCGGGTGGGTGGCAATGGTGTCATGGTCAGCGTGGGTGGGCGTGGGGGCGCCGTGTGCGATGGGAGGGGGGAGGGGGGACGCAGGTCTGTCGGGGGGATCCAGATTTCCGAGGTCCGCAGGGGGGGCGTTGGCAGGGATAGGGCAGGCAGGACAGTGGTACTGAGTTACATTAGGCGTTGTACGTTGTAGGGGGCTGGAATCACTACCGACCTGGAACAAGCGCGAATTATAGAAGTCGGTCCGGCACCGTGGGCAGTGGAACTGGTCCGTTGTGGGGTCGCGCTTGATGTGCCTGACTTCTGGGCCGGGGAATGTGACCGAGACTTCAGCGACGTGCGTTAGAGACTGGTGCGTTAGAAGGCCATCAGGACAGGGGACGCCGCAATCGGGACATTTGGGCACGTCGTCGGCGTTGGCGGCCATGGTCAAGGAGAGGAAAAATCGGTTTGATGGCACGTGATACGTGTTTGCAGACCTTTAACTCTAGGGGTCCTGGAGGTGAACAGCGTTTTATTAGTGACAAGATATGCCGTGGCTTTGGTCGGCTGGTACCTCACATTCATTTCTGATCTCATGGAGGCATGATTGTTGCGATGAGCTGCAGATCCTGCTTCATTATTTGTTCGCGAATTTAAAACAAAGCACAGAAATAGTGGGTTAAACGCCGAACATCGCCGACTGCGATGCATCATAGCTACGAGTGTGGGTGAGTAGTGATTGACGGGGTATCTGATCCATGTCGGCGGATTGCGAGAGGAAACCAAACTGTGAAGGAAGATCGATGCCCGGAGAAACGTTGAATAGGCATGCCAGGAGTACACGGCGTACTGTAAAATAATTCAGGGTTGAAGGTGTGAAAAAGCGTAGCTTCCGTCATGGTTAAAAGAGAGGCGCAGCTTGTCTGCGCACACAAACACGACTTGGTCCTGGATTCACAAACAAACAAAAAAGAAAAAAAAATAGACTTGTTCGTTGAGTGTCGGAGGTCTTTCAGATTAGGACAATGGTTTGATTGTTTCTGTGCCCTGTCCCCGAGATCCCCGGACAGTGCCGTGCATGCTTCGCAAACCCATGGTCGTTGCATCATGCTGCACGTGCTCCTACAGATTGAACTTCCCAATTCCTCGACCCACTAGTAATTACTTGGACGAGGCCGTCAACGGATTCCACAAAAGATTGTTTCCGCAAGCAACAAATTTAAATTTCACTTCAACCTCGGCATTGACCTGGATCGATTTCGGCTGTGGGTTTCTTGGTTTGTGCGCCGGTGTAACCCTTCAGTCCAGTCATCCTTTCCTCTTCAGGTTTGTTTAGACTTGAGAGCTCTCAGAGAAGGCATTCCGAGATAGTTATGGACTCTGTCAAGCCAATTGTCATTGTATATCTTTCGTGTCCGCTTGGATTCAATTGGCCTTACTTGAGATCGCAAGTTGTGTGTTTATGAAGCGACTGCTTTTTAGATGTGCTTCTAATTCGAGGTCAACTAGAAGTTGTGCTTTTTTGGAGTTAGATGTATAAGGAGCATAGTTTTCGGCGAGGTCTGTGTTTTGCAAGGGGATAGTCTGAAGGTGTGTATCTTTTTTATTTAATTTTACAGTATATGTGATGGCACATATATTGTAAAATGTAAAGAGCACGCACACAAAACTCAGTCGAAATGATGTAACTTGGACAATTGTCTTACAAAAGGCGCAACTTCTAGATCAGACGGATTTTGGAAGAAACACTGAACTTCGGATTTTGAGGGACAGCCATAGATCATATAAGGTTGCGCGCAGCCAGGGTTGAGCCGAAGCCACGCATCCCGGAATGCTCTGGACCACTTCCTGGCAAGAGAGACAACTTGAACTCACGTTGGAGAATGTGATACGAGTCAATCCCATGGCCCATGTTGAGACAAGTCTTTGCGAATCCCATTCACAGATCCAAGTACATACATCAAGGCCTAGCGCTAGTGAGAGTTGAATTCAGGGACTCCGGAACTCGGGAGATGGGTACAGAACTCGCTGGGAAGCTTGCAGAAGACGGGATGCCGGAGAGAGGGCAGAGAAGTGATATGTTAATATCGGAGTCTGTTACAATAAGCAACAAGTCCGAGTGGTGTGTTCCCGGAAGCAAGCCGAGACGAAGTTGCTTCATCTTACGCAACGACGAGGAACTGTTGTTGTATGAGACAAAAACAAGTTGCACCTCTCTTTGAGCCATGATATAAGTTGAAGTCTTTTTCCAGTTTCAACACCGATTTATTTTACAGTATATAGCCATAATATGTGCCATACAATGCAACACTAACAATGTATAGATGTGACCATTATTCACAAAGGGCGGGGAAGGCTGAGTGGTGATCGCCGTCGTTGTCTGAGCATAAACGTCAGAAAAAGCACTCAAGTTGGTGGACCCAGAGCCAAAGCTGTAACGGCAAACATCAACATGCTGATTCGAAGTATTTAGCAGACAGCGATCTACGAGGGGGAGAAGCAGGTGAAAAAAAATGGTGTAGAACATGAGCGAAAGAATGGAAGAATGATAATCTAGCGAGAAGCAAAATCGTATACAGCGAATGTAGGGAAAAAAAAGGAAACAAGCGTGAAGGAGAAGACGGAAACCTAGGTACCGGTGGCGGCCTCGGCGAGCGCCTGGCGGTCGGCGGCCTCGACGAGCGCCTTGCGGTTGGCGATCGCGGTGCGCTGGGCCATCTCCGTGACCAGCGGGCGGAGTGCGGGGGTTAGGTTGTAGAGATTGTACTTCTCGGCATACCAGAGGATAACGACATGGAAGTTGAGAAGGCCGGGGTTCGCGACGACCGACTCCTGCGCCCAATCAAGTAGAGCCCATAGATTAGGGGTGGGGTCGGTGAAGAGGTGAGAAGGGATAAGGCCAGATGTGGCGGGATGGGGGGCGGGCTCGTGCTGTGTGAATATGGTCCACAACGCGGGCTTGAGGATCTGACGATAGACACAGAGGGGGCCGTAGTCTTTGGGATGCCAGCCGCCACCGGAAGGCTACAGAAAAAGATGAAAAGGGGAATAAAGTGAGAGGCAAGACGACGACATACCAGCGCCATTAGGCAAAACTGACACCACCTCTTCTGGGGAAGACGGAAGCTCGCCGAATGCCAAAGGGCATACTCCTCGTCCTGGTCCGAGCATCCGAAACCTTCGTCGCAAACATCGAGGCAGTGGTCGTGGGGGAGCCCTCGAACGAAACACGGCGCACAGCGCCCCACAAAGTAAGGCAGAATAACTTGATTAAAGGCCGTGGTGAGATCCGCGCGTCGTTGGAAGTAGTCGCGACCGAAGTCCGTGAGTTGCGGGTAGGAGTAGTATGGGGTGTATGCGGGTCTACGGGGTGGGTAAATTAGAGCGGGGTGCGACATGAAAAAAAAAAGGGCGTACCCGATGCCGCCATAATAGAGGTGGTCGTTCCCGCCTCCACCGTTCCCGCCTCCGCCATGTCCGCCTCCACCGTTCCCTCCTCCACCGTTCCCTCCTCCACCGCTCCCGCCTCCACCGCTCCCGCCTCCACCGCTCCCGCCTCCGCCGTTTCCGCCGCCGTTGATACTCCCGCCACCGTTGATGCTCCCGTCCCCGCCGCCGTTGATGCTCCCGCCCCCACCGTCGTTGCTGCCGCCGTCCCCGTTACGGTGGATAGAAGGGGCCGCGCGCGAGGACGCGCGGGAGCTATGCGCGGACGGCGGTTCGCTATCGTGAGGCGAGGAGCGTTTAGAGACGGGGGCAGAGCGGTTAGACACAACAGAAAGGGCAGACGGCAACTGCTGTGCGGTCACGCGGTGGTTTGGGGTCGAGGAAGTGCGAAGCGAGGAGGAACTGGGAAGCGGTTAGTGCGAGATGAGTGTGAATGAAGAGAGACAACATACGGGGGCAGCCGCGGACGATTCTGGATGTAGTCCGAGACAGAGCCGTGCGAAGAGGGGGGGCGACTGCGACGGGGTTAATACAGGAGGATTGTAAACGAACGTGAGAAGACATACACGAGCACGCTGTGGCGGGGGGCGGGAGTTGGAGTTGATGGGGGACTGGGACGTGGTTAGTGCAAGATGGGAATGAGGCGAGAGGAAACATACAGGGCGAGGCGGGATGAGGGGCGGGGAGGCGAGTGGGGGCTGAGGGTATTTTGGATGTCTTCCCTGGAGGACGTGTCAGTGTGGGACAAGAAGAAAGGCGTGAATAGAGGTACTGTTTGAGTGTGAAGGAAGAGGGGCGCGCTGCGCGCGGGCTCGGGAGAATGAACGCGTCTTCCCTGGAGCACGCATCAGTGTCGGACAAGAAGAGACGCGCGATGGACATACTTCTTGGGGGTAAACGAGGAGCGGCGCGCTGAGCGCGCACTGAAGATGTCATCGCTGAAGACGTGAGCGTTATTCGGGAAGAAACGCGTGAATGGACCTACTCCTGGTGAATCGGCATATGTTGGGGATAATAGCCGAGGCCGGTATATTCGGGCCAGGGACTGTAGTCCTGCCTGGGGAAGTGTTAGGCGCGAGTCATGCACGGGGATGATAAACGTACTTGTACGGATGAAAACGCTCGCCCAGGCGATGCGAGCGCGTCGAAGAGGTGGTCAGCGCGGGGCTAGGGGCGCGCGAGGGAAGGGAGCCGAGAGACGAGTGATTGGAGCTGCCAGTCGTGAGGGAAGGCGTGGAGGCGGAGGAAGGTGAGTAGGCTGCTCGACGCCCGGGGATAACGAGCGGCGGGGGCGGACGGCGGGCCTCCGGCAATGCGGGGGGACTATTGGGTGTATATGAGGGTAGGGTTAGACAAAGGAAGGATTGGAGACTTACGGGACGTCTATGAGATAGTTGGGGAGGGTATGGTTAGGTGCGATGTAGAAGCGGGACATGGTGGGCGGAGGAGAGAAGGAAATGAATGATGGGGCGGCTATTTGTAGGCTGTCGCGTCAGGTCACAGTAACATGTCACACTGTGGAAAATGGGACGAAAAAATATTTTTGAACCGGGTACAATGCCCAGAAAAAATCTTCTTTCAATTCGGACTCTAGGGAGTTTTGGTTCGGTGATACTAGGGTGAAATGTAGGGAGCACGTTTAAAGGGCGAGGCTTGAAAAAGAAAAAGAGGACGTACTGAGATACTGATGCGATTTTATTGGGACGGGTTATATCTGTGTTTCCTCTGACGGGGCGGAGGGTCAAGCGGACATGGCAGGCGCCGGCGCCAAAGCCCGAATTAGGATTAAATTTCAAGAGTTTTTTTAAAAATAGGACGGCTTTGGCGTGAATAAAAGGATACAGACTCTCCGAGGCAAATTGTTTCAGTTGGGGGCAGTCAATGAGATTGGGAGAGTGTAGGGTGGTGTCGAGCTTGAAGACTAGGTCGTGGGAGTCTGCGGATTTTGCACGCGCACGGCGGTTGACAAGGTAAAAGGTCGACGTGGGGGCAAGGGCCCGCGAGATCCTTGCGGGGGGATGGTCTTGGAACACTTGCCCATGGATGGCCGCTCAGGCGTTGAAGACAGAGGAGGGAAGATGGAGCTGCATGTGGGCAGTGGGAATTTTATAATTTGGGATTATGTTGATGGATCGTACAGCGCGGGGGGAACGGGCTGAAAGGCTGAGATATTGGCGAAAGTGGACCAGAGCGCGGGTTGCGCGTTCAACTGTTTGGGGGGTGGGCAAGTTGATCACAGTTTGCGTTGGGCATGGGTTCTGCCCTGGGATTGCGGGACGAATTGTGGGGGGCGGTAGGTTCGAGATGGCGTAAGTAGTTGATCCAAAGAAGGGGGCGAAAAGGGGGCTGGGATGTAGATGGGCGGAGGGCAGGAAGGAGCTAGCTAGTGGACAGGTGTATTGAGTTTTGATTGTTGACCGGGGCCGTATGAAACAAGGAGACAAAGAAGAAAAGAAGAGGAGGGTGAGTGGTCACGTGCTCGAACGGACGGCAGCACGTGATGCGATTACGGCGCTTCAGGGGCGCTTATCTTGGCAGCGGGTTTGGAGTGGGCGTAGGTGAAAAGAGAAAAGAGAATTTTTTTTTACATAATCGACTCCCGCAGATCTGCGGGAGTGAATTTGGGGTGGGCGTGAGTGAAAAGAGATTTTTATTTTTTATTTTTTACATAATCTACTCCCGCAGATCTGCGGGAGTGGATTTGAAGTGGGCGTAGGTGAAAAGAGGAAAGATAATTTTTTTTTACATAATCGACTCCCGCAGATCTGCGGGAGTGAATTTGGGGTGGGCGTGAGTGAAAAGGGAAAATAATTTTTTTTTTTACATAATCGACTCCCGCAGATCTGCGGGAGTGGATTTGGAGTGGGCGTAGGTGAAAAGAGAAAAGAGAATTTTTTTTTACATAATCGACTCCCGCAGATCTGCGGGAGTGAATTTGGGGTGGGCGTGAGTGAAAAGAGAAAAGATTTTTTTTTTTTACATAATCGACTCCCGCAGATCTGCGGGAGTGAATTTGGGGTGGGCGTGAGTGAAAAGATTTTTTTTTTTTTTTTTACATAATCGACTCCCGCAGATCTGCGGGAGTGGATTTGGAGTGGGCGTAGGTGAAAAGAGAAAAGAGAATTTTTTTTTACATAATTGACTCCCGCAGATCTGCGGGAGTGAATTTGGGGTGGGCGTGAGTGAAAAGAGAATTATTTTATTTTATTTTACATAATCGACTCCCGCAGATCTGCGGGAGTGGATTTGAGGGCTACCTTTACTACTGAGTAGTAGTGGCCACCATTGAATGGTACCTGGGGTACCTGATAGGGCGGGCTGTGGTGGGGCAAAATTTGGCAGGGAAATTTTATTCTATAACAAAGAAGAATCTCGGGACGGAATTGTCCTAGTTTTCGCGCGTCCTGCACAGAGGAAAGTAATGGCGATATTCCGGCCATTAAATCCGACTTGTTTCCTTCCGTGCCTTGTTTTTTTCCCGCTCGTTCTGGCCTTTCCACCCTTCTTTGGTGATTATCTCACTCATGGACTGGATGAAATGAAATTGTGATCATTTGATGGATATCAGGCTATCTAGGTCATGTATAGTTGTTTGCCGGCGTCACTGCGTTCCACTGCCACCTAGCCTTAGTTTGGCTAGCTGATCGGGGGTCTGTGTAGCCCAAGCCTAGTCGACTACGCTTGGACTATGCAGACCTACACAGACCCCCGATCAGCTGGGCAGACTCAGCCTAGGTGGCCATCGTCTTGTCATCCTCCGCCAGTACCTGTTTAGAGGTCGAGAGGAGTCCCAACTGAAGTGTGATCTAGCTGACTACGCGCGAAAATTCAAGTGAGATGCAGCTCTGATGAAGTGCAGAGAAGGAATATCATGGACAATTTTGGAAGCCAATAGGGTACCATCGACGCATCAGAATAGAACAGAAGCTGTTGTTGTATGGGCGCAAATCAATCCGAGGATAGGAGGACGAGTTGGTTAAGCCTTTTCATTTCGAGGGCTTGCAGTCCGGGTGTGCATGACCCAACGTATTCCAGAACGGATGGCTCCCGCTGGGTCCCTTATGGTTTGATGGCCACTTTTGAACTTGATCGTCGGGTGCACAAGAGAAGCAAGTTCGTGGCATGTGTACCGGAGACACGGCTTCTGAATGGCCGGACGGGATATAAAGCGGTCGAAAGCTGGCGACAAGGTACACAATGCCTGCCTCTCCGCCCAACATCGTAGAAGGGGAAGTGAACTTTGAGGTTTCGGCAGCAGGGAAGCCCTGCAAAACGTGGTACAAGATTGTTGGCGACCTTCCCAGTCCCACATCCCGTCGTCCCCTCGTTGCCCTCCACGGCGGCCCCGGTTTCAACCATGCATACCTCCTTATTCTCTCCGATCTTACGAAGGCGCATGGGATCCCACTCATTTTTTACGATCAAATTGGGAACGGAAACTCGACGCACCTTCCAGAGAAAAATGGAGACGTCACTTTCTGGACGGAACAGCTATTCCTCGACGAGCTCGACAATCTCCTCCGTCACCTGAAGGTCGAAGACAATTACGATTTACTTGGTCATTCGTCAGTGAACCCATTTTAATTCAACCCTGTCTGTACTGACAACATTTAGATGGGGTGGAATGTTAGGTTCACGCCATGCCTCGAAACAGCCCCTTGGTTTGAAACGCCTCGTTCTCGCGAGTGCTCCCGCAGATATGGGGCTCTGGGTCGAATGTCAAAACGCCCTTCGAACTGAACTCCCACAGGACGTTCAAGACGTTCTCAACAAGCACGAGCGTGACGGGAGCACGGACAGTGTGGAGTACAAGGCCGCGATGGAGGTGTTCTACTCTCGCTTTCTCTGCAGAATCCATCCCTTGCCCGAACCACTAGCAGAGGGTTTTGGTTGGATTGAGAAGGATCCAACGGTTTATTTGACGATGTGAGTGCTACGAGAACTCTTGGCTTTCGACTGATCCTATCACAAGGAATGGACCCTCGGAATTCTATATCACCGGACCACTCAAGAACTGGTCGATAATTAGTGACGCGCACAAGATTAACGTGCCGGCCTTGTTATTGAATGGCCGGTACGACGAGGCCCGCGACTCGGTTGTTGCACCATTCTTTCGCGAAATCCCCCGCGTCAAGTGGGTAACCTTCGCTGAATCGAGTCATGTGTTGCACCTCGAGGAGCGCGAGAGGTGTATGGAGATCCTGGGGAGTTTCCTGATTGATGACCCGTAAAGTATCTTGTACACACAGCACAGCAGTAACCGTTTAAGACTAGAAGCCAGGCAGTATCTGGCCACACATTTCCATGAGGCCGTTTAAACTTCTGCTGCAAAATTAGCTATCACAGCCCCGGGGAAAATCTGAGAAACGAATCTCGGTTGACAAACACGTACTTGTCTTACTTCACTTCGCTGTTGGTCGTCCGCGCAGAGAACCCACGAGTCTTTCTGGAAGTCCTGGAGGAAACGAAATGTTGGGAGTACAAGCTTGGCGTAGTATATGGTTCGCCATGTGGTCCATTATCTTTCCCAAATACTATATATATACGTACCCACATCCTCATACGCACCAGATTCCCTTCTCGACGTAGTAGAAGTCTAGCGAATTCAAATCAGGCAAGCCGACATATGAGGTCGGTTCAATATACTTGCAGAATGTTCGAAGACAGCAGGCAGCCACAACGGGATGGAAATGAAGCCATTTGAAGATGAACTGTCCGTCTATGAGATAAATCACCACCCCACAGTTCACATTCCCTACCACGGCCTCGGCGGTGCCCGCCCACTGATAACTGAAGTGGATACCATGCATGACCTTCTACAAGGCATTGGTCGGTGGCCGACTGTCCGGATCTCTTCCCGAAATCAAAACCAAAAGAACAAGGGTCGCTGAGCCCACGCACGATGATCCGGGATTCCTGAACGGTTGGCACAGGTGCGGACGTATCCTCCTAAAAAGCGCCGTCCGTCTTGTCCCCGCACGCCACTAGCAAGCCCCACAACGATCGCAGGCCCGTCGGCCACAGGCGCGACCTGGTGCGCGCCTTGTCAAGCCCGCTCAGGACGTCGACGAACGCGAGCACTCCGCCGGGGATCCCCAGCACGTCCGCTGCGAAGACATACGGAACGAAGAGCGCGCGCAGAGGGGGGTCTGCTTCTGCGTCTGGTCCGGTACCGGCCGCCTGCAGCACCAGCCGAAATGGGGCGAGAAGTGCACTCTGACCAGTCGCTTCGAATGCGGTGAGAGCCGCGCGCGGCTGGCTTGACGCCGCCTTAAGCGCCTCAGAGCATGTCATCTCTCGGGCACGTGCGCGTCGTCAGCGTGTTTGTTCACGAGTTCGACAGTGGCGCGGACGGCGCTGAGGGCCGCAGCGCTCGCCACGTGAAGCTCTGTCGTGGCGGCGTTTAGGATAGAAAGTACGGCCTCTGGACGAACACCGTGCAACGCCTCGCGGACAGCGTTGCGGTGCCAATCTGGCGGAGGAGGTACATATCGTGCATGGGCCCCGGTCACACGCGAGGGGCCGAGTTGAGGTGGTAGATTGCGCTAAGCCGACCAGGCCGTCGAAGTTCAGCAGGCAGCTTATATATCAGCGACATGAGTGGGGGCCTGTAAGAGGCGTCATGTTGTTGAAAAATGCGGGCTTACCGACACCGGATGATGAGCGTGACGAAAGGAGACTCCAGGCAGCGTACGTCGTCGCCACTCCATCTCTGAAACGAGAACTCCAGGGGGATAAACCTCGACGTCGCACCGACTGGATACGACGATTGAACACAAGCGTACTGCCCTCTGACAAGAACATTGTAAGGAAGAACGTACGCTGCTGCTTCGTCCCAATAACCTTTACCCGCTTTAAACTTCGTTATGAACGTCCCATCAGGCGTCAGCTCCCGCGCGTCACGCGCCAAGTACAGTATCCTGCATATGGATGAGCTGCGCGACGCGACGCGCTGGAGCTAACCTGCGACGGTATCGAGGGCTGCGTGGCTCAACGTCTCGGTAAAGTGAGGATCGTAGTGACGATGACGATGGCCATGTAGCACCACGGAGATGGCCATGGAATTGAGAAGGTTGTACCACTTGGGAGAGAAGAGTGGGCCGACGGCCTATGGGCATGGGATCTTAATGGGGAGGGAATATACGGGAATGGAAGGGAGACCCACGCAGAAGACGTCCACTGTGCAAGAGTCAGTATGGAGCTAGGATACTGTAAGTACGAACAGGAGATGTACATGCGATGGTGCCGAATGTACTCATGAATATAAGCTTCGGCGCGTAGGGGCGCATGGCGCCGAATATAAACGTCTCGATTACGAGAAATGCGCCATGCATTGCAGTTGATCTGATACTTGAGATGAGCGTGGTGGATTCTAGCAGAAGAACTTATTTAAACAGATACCGGACATCAAGGAACCAGCCAAAGAAAACTGCGGTGGTTTGTGCCAGGGCAGGATTCGCTTGGAAGACTGGTCTCACCTTGATGCTGTTCAGTACAGATTCAAGTAAATTCAGGAATTCGCGAAAGAAAGGAGAATTCGTAAGACGAACCTGGCCTGTAACTGCTGCCCTGTTACCTGGATGAGCGCCTGGTTGCGCAAGGCGTTCGCGGCGCGCATTGCGTCGATCCGGATGCACCATCCAGAAAGTAGGTCAGCCACCAAATTGGAAAATAGCTTGAATAATGGTTAGCAATGGCGGGGCTGGAAAGCTGGCGACGTAAAGACAGACGCACGAAGATCGTGAGCTGCAGGGGAGATATGGGGGTAGCAACAGGCTTGTCAGAAGCGCGAAAAAGTCCCTGGCAGAATGTTCAGTCAAAATTGAAGAACAAGAAACGGGAGGAAATGGCGCACGTTACCCCGATGGTCCGAAGAGATGCATTGAGCAGGAGGATAATAAAGGAGACCAAAGTGGCGACCAAGCACCGCGGAAGGACCTTCCACTTATGAGGCGACTGCAGCGGACCAGATACCCATGCAGGCAAAAATGATAAAAGAGTGTGTGAATTGGGGGGAGGCGAAGGACTGCCCAGGGACTTTTCCCTCGGGAGAGGTGGCCCGGGACTGAGCGTCACGGTTGAGTCTTCTGCGGAACAAACTTTTAGTTCCCGGTCGGCCATGATGGGTTAAATTATTATGAGACGTAAAGAGGGGAAGGATGAGGTGTAGGGGAAAAGAAAGCGAAAGAGAAACGAACCTCTGGCATTTTAAAAAGTCAGATACTCACTCATCAAGGGTCTCCTAGGGTCTACTGCATCCGCCCGATCACGGAGGCAGGGATCTGCCTGTTTTCGATTACAAGACATCGCCGTTGTGCTGTGTCAGTCATCAAGAATTCGGTACGTTCGAAGGAGATGGTGGTAGGAAGAAAGAGTGATCTGACTGCCGAAATGATGCTCGACGGATCATCAGCTTGCCGAACACCGGACGGTTCAAGCTCGGTTATAATCAGGTTCTGATATCCTTTGTGAAAATGATCTGGAGGGCCGCCGACCGTCCCTGGCATGTTTCGCTGTCACAGCGGACGGCGAGTGGTCTCCGCTCGACAAGGGGCTATTTACTGCGGTCCTTTCCATTACTTTTATTTTGTACGCGTACGACCATCCGCGTGATTCTATGGATCAAGCTTGCTTTTAAAGTCCAATGAGTAAAATCAAAGAGATTTCCCTCCCACTGCGCATTCGCGCAGGAGGTAATCGATTGGACTGACTTCTGAGGAGACCATCTGAAAATGAGTCGGCGTATCCAACAAGAAAAATCCGAGGAGTCGAGTCATTGTGTATACCCACCGCTTACCTCTTGCTGTGCATCTCGTTCAGTTCCCCTGCCTACGGTAAAACAGCCTCAATATCGGTTTTTGTCTGGCCGCGGCAGGTTGTACGTGCCTCCATTTATATGATTGATCCACGGTTTTCGTCTGACAGCCCAGATATAGGTTTCCCTTTCAACGTGGTAGGCCCGGCGCCAGGGAGAATCTGATTCTGAATATTTGCCCGCTATCGCTATTGCATCACTTGTTTCTCGCTGCTGCCCGGCGTCCCTTGCCCGAGCTCGAGTTCCGTTGCTTTTCATCGAAGTTTACCCCTTGTGGGTCCAAGTGACGTAGGTTCATCATGATTGAAGTTCCATTTCGAGCCCACGATGCCGTCCTTGTGATCTGCCGTCCCTGCAATCGCGATGGACAGAAAATGCCCACGTGAAGCAACTGAGAAGAGCCCGCAATCCGATAAGGCTTTCAAAGCGGAAAGGTCTTTCTTTTTTTTGGTTACTCCTGACCAGCCTGGAGCAGAGTCAGGGGATTCACGGTGTGTCTTGGCGCTTATCGGTTGTCTTTTTGAAATGCTAGTTAATGCCTCCGAAGTCCGGAGGTACCAATTTGGTGATCCCTGCCCCACCGTTACGGCACCTTGGCGAAAAGGATAAAAGGCTAAATAAATTTGTCTCGCCAACCCACTTCGCTGCTCTCGCTTTCATCTCTGAACATGCAAACCACACCTATCATCACTACCACATTCACTGCTGTCCACTGCGCCGAGGCAGTCGTGCCTGCTGCCACGGCGCGCACAAGCACAGAAGCCCAACCCGTCAACCTGTCAACGAACGGGCCCCAGTGCGCCAGCTGCGGTTGGCGAGGCGGAGGACACGCGTACGCTCCTCTGCCGTGTCTTCCGCTGCAAACCAACTTACTTCCATTTGTTTATCTTCAGGAAGAATTGCCCCTGGAGTACACCCCGCTCCTTTTTTGTCTTTCACGACGCTGACTCATCCCTGATTTAAATCAGGGTAATCTGTTCTTCCCCGCACCGAGTCGTTCTAGGCCTTGTACTTCCCCATTCCGTCCCCTATACCTCAGATTTAATGATGCCCTGCAGATCGTTACTTTCGCTGTGTTATAATTATTGTCGCAATGCTTTCGTCTAATTCCTAATTCACGTCTTTGTAGTAAAAGGAAATTTGTAAATGGATTGATTGTACGAACGGAGATAATACCGAGGAGTGAGCCATGTCAACAGCGCCATCACATCATGTTTTCCTTGTATTTCGGATCTTGACTTGATCCTTTGTCCCTCCGCAGCCATGTTATCCTGAACCTTTGCCTAGATAAGAAGCATCCAATGGAGTGCAGTCAGCCCTCGCAACCACGCATGCATGTATCAGCTGCACATTTTCATCTCCGCTGAGTTCCAATCGTCCGGCCTGATGGTTCAAACTTTCTTTTGTGTTTCCCATCATTTACCATCCGGTTTTCGTCTCCTTTGTGGGGTAGCAATTTAGTCACTGGACTTAAGAAATCCACGGTTGCCTGGTTACGCCCCACGTTTGTGGAGCTCTCCATTTTCAAGCTGTTGAGACCAGCATAAAAGGTCGGCCGATGACGTCCGACCGTGTTCAATGGTGCCTGGAAAACTATTTTGGTTTCGAAATTTGCTCGATGATACCTTTTGCTTCCGCACGGAACAACTTGTAATCGTCGACCCGAATCTAGTCACTCACTTCGCCAAGTCTGCGGTTGAAGTTTGTCACTCCTCTAAAATGCGACTCACCCGAATATTGATTTTAATCTGGCACAAAGTACCCTGCTATTGAATTTGGATGAAGCCGAATAAATGGACTCCTGAATGTCAGTCTCTTGGTCTATTGATTTTCGCGATCGGACGGCGGACCCCCGGGTGCCTTCTGTCGTGCAAGCAAAATATGTTCTAGAGCATACTAGATAGGAGTGTGTTTTCGTTTTGTTGCCGTTTGAAGATCACAAGTCTAAACCGAGCCATAGGTGTTGACGCCGATCATCCTCGAGCTTTCTGCCTTCTTCCACAACTACCACCCACTGGCTCAATTTAGTAATCAGCTTCAACTTAGTTTGTGGCGGGATTTGAGTAATAGGTTACCATTCTGGCATACGGACTGGACAGCCGAAAACCGACCATAAGTAACCGGCATACATGTGCCTGGCCGGCCGGGCCGCGCTCGGCATATACGGCTGTCCCAATAGCCAAGCACACACCCGATGAATTGAGGACCCGGAACAAATCAAAAATAGACCGGCATGTTGACGGCAGGTCTTGATGTGCCGGTTGCCCTTGGGTTCATTGGGTTCATCGGGTTCATTGTCTGTGATGGGGTGAAGTGAAAGAAAGGACTGCGTGGTCTGGCCAACTGTATACAGGAGAAGCCATGGCCGGGAGTAGCCGAGCATAGCCACGCATGACGATCTCTATTAAGGCCGCCGTGATTGCTACCGCTACCTCGCTTGCCTTCTTTTTCCTTTCATCGCGATTTCTCGATGGTCCCGCACATACCACAGGAACTCGTCGAGGCAATCATCGAGGAAGTGGACCAATCCTCCTTGACCCGGAGTGCGCTGACCGCTAGGGCTTTCCTCGAACCAAGCCAGCGCCGAATTTTCCATTTTATCGATTTTTATAACCTAAATCCCGTCCTCTATAAGCAATTTGATCTTCTATGCACTCTACTGTCCAGCTCGCCCCACCTCGCATCATACGTCCGCGCAGCGATCATCCGCCTGCACCCGAGCCGATTTGACGGGATGGCGCGCCTCCTTCGCGCCTGCACCAGATTGCAATCGCTGGCGATCTGCTTTACGACTCAGGTGGCGGGTCTGGACCTGTCTAGTCTGTCAATTGACCTCATTGACGCCCTTCTTTGGCGAATTGCGTCTGCATCCCTGGACCGCCTCGAATTCTGGGGGCAAACAGGCCTAGAGATGCCCGTCTCTCTGCTCCGCTTTGCAATCACTTCGGTCCGTACGCTAGCGCTGCGTCGAATAAAAATCATCCAAGACGCCGAAAGCAAGGTCGCACAACTGGTTGAGCGATACCACACTTCATCTGCTGTGCGTCTCGAGCACTTGATCGTCGACCTCCTTGGGCGGTTCTCAATCTCAGCGGATCGCCTTATCGTGTACAGAAATTTCGGATTTCTGGAGGGGCTGCAGAAACTCACCCTCGTGTCGTGGTCTGATCGGTTCGTATCTCTTCTCGAAACCATCTCCACCACCATTCGAGAATTTCGTATCGACCTTGCGGCCGCGTTATGGCTAGGGGGTACGAACCAAATCAACCTTTCCATCTGAATCCGTCTGAACTGTATCCAGATGCCGTATTTCCGCATTTTGCGGCTCTACGGGAAGTGGAGATTAGGATCCCAGTCGACGATCTCGAGTGGGATAACACGCGGGCTGCGCTCACCGTCCAAAGACTCTTGGGCTCCGCTCCGCTCCTGGAACGGGCTACAATATTTTACAAGGCTCTCTCAGACGCGCCGTTGAGCCCCCGCATCCCTCCCACCCCGTGGCCCATGTTCGATTCCCATAATTTAAACCCACTCCGCCATCTCCGCTCCGTGGAGTGCTGCCTCTGTTTTTCGCCGTCCTTCCAAGGGGATCGAGCCGCGGCGTGGGCCAATTTTCCCTTGTGGATTGGAGGACAGATGCCAGGAATCCAAAGCACGGCTATGTTAGCATGCTCACAGCTACCCCCCGAAAAGTACGCCTCGTGGGATACCTGGCCTGCTTGACGCTCGAGTCCGGATGAGTGGCTGGGACGAAAAATGGACAGGTAAATCTCGCACTTGGTAATCTTCTAGTCTAAAATTTCTACATATGTAGCATACACTACGCCATCCCTAAATTCCCTCCAGCTACATTCCGACCGCCGCATTCGTTGAATCACACCGGCGCTGTTGTTAATTATTATCGGGGGAATTAACTTCCAAATAAAGAATCGGGCGCACACTGGCGAAGTTTGAACACCTGCCGCGGAGTATGCTCATCGTACTCCTCAATCATAAGCTGGACCGTCCAGGCTGTGAGGTAGCACAAGCGCGCGCATCGTCGGAGAAGCGAAACACTAACTGGGGAGCTTCGACTGCTTCCATTGCCAACGGACCACGTCATCGTAAGCTGAGTCGCCTTCTCGATGAAACTGCCGTATAGGAGACGTGGGTCTTGGTATGCCGAGGGCCATCGCAGCACTCACTTGAACCTTTCTGGTTTGGAACGGCAAATACATCCCAGTCGGTGCTGAAATTTTGCTTCCCCACGATCTGTGTTTGTATGGTACCGCCTTGAGTTGTGACGCCGGCGATTTTGTAAGAGAGAGTGGAGGACGTGGAAGCAGCGCTTATGACACGATACTCGTTCGTGTCCCCACGGGCGGCGTACATGAATATCCATTGTGGAGCTAGTAGTCAGTTCGAGATGTGATTCGTATACAGGTACTCAGCGACTCGCTTTCTGGCTTGTTTTCCTGGTTGCATTAACGCTCTGGACCGGGGCGAGAGAGTTTGGATTATGAAAACATCCGCCGCAGGGACGACGGTAATGGTGAAGATCCAAGAAACCAGGGTCGGAGCAGCTTTGGGAACATGGCTTCACGACAGGGCGGACATAGTCTTAGATACGTTGCAGCAATTAGGATGCTACAGCAGGTTATAAACCTTTCGCGTTTGCGGCGAAAGGGTAATGGAGTACACATTGCGTACCAAGCTAATCTGAACTCTTCCTGACAGGGTAGAGGTTATTCCGATGCTGAACCTGCGCGCACAACCGTGGAGATTATTATTAAACCCTTAATACCTATTAAACTCAAAAAAAACCATGGGCCGAGCTTAAACTGCTATGGCTGATGGATCTTTGGACCGGAAACACGCGGTCCAAACATGTCTTCCTGTTTGGGGATATTTTCCCGCCTTGCGGAAAAGTAGCCCAACAATGCTTCTTTTTGCGGCGATTCTTAGCAGCAAAACGGGCTGGAGGCATGGTCCATTTTAAAGCGCCAAATATTGGGCCCAAAGTATTTTGTTTTCGACCTCATTTTGAGGAACAAACATGCTTCATTTTGGGACCGAAACAGAGGCGAACAAAGGAACGTCCTTTGTTTTCGCTGATTGAGTACTAAGCTGACGTTTGTTCTTACTTCAGAAAGGATACCAACAAGGCCTCTATGTTTCTTCCAAGTTTTGGACGTCAAAAAAACAGTATTTTTACGATGGATTTGGCTGCTCACTGGAATTGAACGAAAGTTTCGTATTTTCTGTGCATGTTTCAAATGGTCCAGAAAATATGGCAAAAAGGTAAAACATGTTCGCCCCGATTTTTCATTGACAAAAATCCAACGGTGCTAACCCTTAATGCCAATACCAGGTGGCGGTGTCGAACAGTTGACGTCTGTTGTATTTTGATCGCGGCACACTCCTGTTCCTTTCCCACAACCACAATGTGTTCGTCTGCACGCGACGTAAACTAGTTTTAGGTGCGGTATCCTCGTGGGCGTTTCATGGGTCCACCTGTCTGTGGGTGAGACCTACAGACGACCGTCACAACGGCATCGTAACATCTGTCCATCTGTCAACCTCTGTGATCCGTCTCGCTCTCTTATTTTACCTGCCACCGCTTTCCAATGCATTTTCAGCGCGCATCTCGGGACTCTCGGCGAGCTTGATATAGCATCCTAATGGGCCTCAGAGAGCAATAGGTGGTTAACGAGGCGAGCTCTCGGTGTATCTATATTGAGGTAGAATTGTTAAACCCCGCAGAACTTTTTTTTTTCCGTGCGAGAGCCGGTTGCTTTAGGAAGGTCTCCAGCGCCTATTTAGACATGCAGTGTCCGCATTTGCGCATATGTTGATACTGCTCCCGGCCCTTTGTTGTGGTCCCGCCACGCACTCTAGGCGACAGCGTTCTTCATTCCCTACCTCTCTGTTCGCCACCGCACCATACCTTTTCCTCAACAATGTCTTTGCTACTCGAGCTGCTGCACCGGGCTTCAGACGACTTCAATCCATACCATTACGTGCCAACGAGATGGATATGTCTCTCTTTCCTTGCACTCTTCACAATATCGACCGGTACCGCCCTTCTCCCCGATTCACCCCCTTAGCTAATTCCTCTCTAGTACTTCATCTGGGCCAATCCATCCGCTACCGTGTCTGGTGGCTTCTCCCCACAGCCTTTGTCTCCGGACTTCTCGAGATTCTGGGATGGAGTGCACGACTGTGGTCCAGCTTCAGTCCAAATAAGCTGCTGCCCTTTGAGATCCAGTACGTGTCTCTTCCATGGGAATGCTATACATCTAAATGAAATGTTTTTCCTTGTGCGCCACAGAGTAGTCGGAACCATCATCGGTGCGTCTAGCCGACTATCGTCTGCAACCCTTCACCTCCTCATTCTCGTCTTCGCTATCTTATGTGCTGGCAGGCCCTACCCCGCTCATCGCTGCCGACTTCATGATCCTCGGGCGCATTATCCACCGTCTGGGGACGCGTTATAGCCGCCTATCTCCGAAGTGGTGTACGTTCGGATGCTTCTACATAACAAACATCCTCCTGACTTGCGGTGCTGCAGATTCAATCATATTCTGTAGCTGTGTGAGTCGGCCCTGCACATAGATTGCGGATGCTAATACTCACACACACCAGGACATTATTTCGCTTTCTGTGCAAGGGTATGGAGGCACGTCCGCTAGTCTCGCAGTGGGGCGAGGCGATAGCCCCGAACACGTACGTCCCTTACCATTTCCATATTCGCATGCTGATGGTTAGTTCCAACCCAGGGCGCGCACATCATGCTCGCAGGGATCATATTCCAGATGGGTATGTGCTGCATAATCCCGTTGCTCCGCCTTTATGCCGACTTACATCCCACGCACACCGCCAGTGACGATCTCCATCTACATCCTACTCGCCTCGGAGTTCTTTTTGCGCTTCGCCACCGACAAACCGCTCGGAGGGAAGGCGGCGTCATACCAGTCCTTGGATATGAATACCACGCGTGGCCGTGGGCAGCTGGATAAAAAGCTCCAAATAATGATCGGCGCGCTAGCCTTCAACACCGTGTGCTTGTTGATCCGGTCAGTGTCTAGTATCTTGAGTACTTACATGTTGTTCTCATTTGCGGCATTCCTTAGTGCGATATACAGAACGATCGAGCTCCTGGACGGTTTCTCGGGACCTATCATCTCGACCGAGCGGTTTTTCAATGTGCTGGATGGAGGGATGATCACACTCGCGATCTTCACGCTGAACTTTGCGCACCCTGGTGTTTTTCTGGCGCCGCAAGACAAGTCCGACAGTGATGTAGAGTTGCGCCTCAAGGAGGCTGGACTGCTATACTACCGACTTTGAGTCCCATTGGTTGACTCTTTATCTTTCTTGGATTGTCGAATGGACTGGTTGATGTTTGGACTTGAATTCTGTAGATGAACTAGTATCTATCGTATCTTCTTCACGACGGTGCAGACATTTGGCAATCGACTCGCATTCAATCCATGCGCACTGATTCATGCTGAACTTCAAAAATACGCAAGCTGGTGCTAAACAGGTTGACACAGCCGAAAACCTTTCTCGTCCGCATATGTGGTCCCGCTCGCTTTGGCCGTCAGTCGGACTGGGATCAAAGCGATTGCCCGATTCGGACAAGACACAATGCAGATGCGGCTGTGCGCTGGCCCTTGCTTTGTTTCGATCACGCTTTGAGTTGTTGTGCACCTTGTTCTCCTCGCCTATTGTTCCCAGCGAGACATAAGTACCGGTGGCCGACGAGAATCCACTCCTCCTCTTACCCTACTCAGACGAGAAAAAAGGAGAATTCTCCCCCACCTCCAAACAATTTCGAGTTTGCCACCATGTCCATTGCACCCAAACGCCAACGTTCTCAGTCCCCACATCCCGAGGAACCGCCTGCGAAGCGTCAAGCTGGATTCACTGTTGCTGCGGTGAGTTGAGTCGCCCATGAATATTTGGGCTCTGTCTCAAGCCCGTCAAGCCGGGAGATTTACAGGAAGTCAATACTGAGCCAGTGAAAAAGGAAGCTGTTCTTGTGCCTTTAGGTGTCAGTCGACTGATTTTATTCCAGGAATCGGCTAACGGTGCTTGTAGACAATCGCCTCCCTTCCTCCCGAGCTCATGACGGCGATTTTCGATTTGGTCGTCCCTCCAAATAATTTTCTGCGCGCCAGACCCTGCTCTTTCAAAAGCAAGTGCGACGAGACCAATCGCGCCTGGCGAAAGTCGATAGAAGTCAAAATGACGCTGATCCGGGTGTGTAGAGACTGGTACTGGGTCAGTAGCACTCAAACCATTTATTTTCCTCGCCTGACCTGTACTGGTAGATCGGCCGTCTTCTGTTGTATCGCTATATCACCCTCCTGGACACGCGCAGCCTGGATCTCCTCTGGTGGTCGTTCCACGCGAATCCGGACCTGGGGCAGCTCGTTCACGGGCTAAGCTTCATGTTCTCCGTCGAGCCTTTGATGTTCGGCGAGGACAAATCGTACCAAGACATGACTGACATCCTCAGCCTGTGCCCTCGTCTCGCGCGCGTGAACTTCTCTCCCTGCTACAAGTATCCCGTTCGGCCCCAGAATGTCCTTCCTCCCGTTCCCTCGAGCGTGACGTCGCTCGAGATTGGCTCCCATATCCGTCTCAAGGACACCGCACCAGCGATGCTCCGACAAACGTGTAGCCAACTGCGCGAGCTGCGCGTCCCCCTAGACCCGCACGCGGGCGACAGCCTCGTCTCGTTCCAGTTCTCCTTCCCGCACCTCCAGACCCTGCATCTCACCTGCGTCGGTCACCGCTCGCACAGGACAGCGCCAAAGATCCTCACGGCGAACTGGAAGATGCCGCAGCTTAAACGCCTGACCTTCGGAATTGGGGAGGGCGTCATTCCAGAGGACCCAATAGCTTTGTATGCGGAGTATTCGCATGTCCTCCGGATCCATGGGCGCGAGCTGGAGTACCTCCAGTTCCCGGATTGCGGAACGCGCGGGGTGGAGGAGGAGCGAACGTACGGGAGCCTCATTGCTCTGTGTCCTGTCGTGCAGCACGTCGTTCTCCCCAGCTGGGCGCTCCCCTACATGGAAGACGACGAGGTGTTCCCCTCGGTGAGATCCCTCGACCTGTGGCGCGTCCTCGACTTCGAGGACATCGACCGCAAACACTGGCCGAACGCGGAGACCATCCGCCGCCTTGACACCGCATTAACGGACATAATCTTCGACCCGCCGGACGCGTTACACCCCTGCGCACAGTGGAAGAAATTGCGCTGGCCGGGGGTGGAGCTGCTGAATTTGCAGTGTAGTGGGATATCGAACGTCCTCAATATGTCGCAGCGCGAAGAGCCCAAAGTACAGGCTGCCCCACCGCCGCAGCGAAACGATCCCCCACCCATCCCCTGGAACGGCCGTGCTTTGTTGATCTCTGAATCTGACTCGGAGGAGATGGAAGTCGACGCATCGGATTCTGACGATGGATCCGAGGTCGACGATACCGGGGCGGACGAAGAAGCACATCCCGCGCCCAGTCACACGCCGGCGCTCAGACGGGGGCTTCGGCGGTTCCTGCAGGCGACGATGCCGAAGCAGATGTTTTCCCGATTTGAGCGTGCTGTGCTTGGCTTGGTCCTCCCCTCCGCGTAAAAACCAAAATAATGTACGCATAAGTAGCGGACGAGATTCTGTCCTGAATTTACCGTATTGCTGGTATCTTGTTGTCAAGTGCAGAAACATTTGTGGGCTTCTTGTCTTCTCCGTGGTGCAATTGAAGCTCTAGTAAGAGAAAGCAGCGAACTGTCAATTGAAAACTCACAGATGTCGGGGCCGAAACGCAGTGTCGGACAATCTTTGGCGGCTTTGAAAGCTGGCTGTCAAATCTGCAGATCCGTAGTAGGGCTGTTGCAATTGCAGGATGTTCATGTCACACCTCGGAAGGACTCAAAGATTTCAAAGATTTTGTGAGAGTTTGAGGTTGGTGAGGAACGCAACAGTTACTTGGGAGCCTCAGGCGACTAGAATTCTCCTGATACCAGTCGTCGACCGAGCGAAAAATAGCCGTCAAACAACGGTCAAGTCGAAGTTAACCCGCGAGTTTCTGAGCGAGAAAAATCTGTGGCTGGCCCCGCAGTCACAAGAGGCAGGTCATGACTTCTGAGCAAATTCGAAATTCTGGGCTTCTTCTCTGCCTCCCTTTTCAAGAAACTCCGAATCTCGAGTCTTCAGGTGCATTCAAGGAATTTGCTGTTCGCGAAGACCACTGAGAGACTTTAAGTGGAGGAATTAAGGACCCGGACCTGAGAGTATCGAGCTTGCATCGGGTAGTAACCCTAGTCATGGAGTCTTCGTCGTGCAGGAGAAAGCCACATGATCATCATCTTGTCATCATCGGTGGCTGTGTCGAATGCTCCTTCCTATTTACTAAGCAGGAATCTGTGCGCTGCGGTTGTTTGTCCAGAACCCTCCTTTCTTGTCTTTCCTTGGTCTTCCACTGCCGTGTGCGGTCCTATTTCGAGCCTTAGCCAGTGCATCAAGTGAGAAGTCTCTCAGTGTATCCTCAGTAGGGCGAAACTCCTGGCTTTGGACCACCCGCACTCTAGCGCGGCGCAGCGACTGTCTACTCCGGCGTCGCCGCGGGCTGCTTCGTGTCCAACTTCGGTGGCGTCGACGCCTGGAGCCCTTCTTGCGCGGAAGGGCAAGTGGAGTCCCAGACATTCGCCCAGTGGGCTGCACAGGTCCGCGCGATGTGCCCCGGCTACGCCGGCGCATACCCGTCGATCCAGGAATACCACGGTACCGCCGACACCACGCTCTTCCCCGAGAGCCTCCGCGAGGAGATCAAGCAGTGGGCGGGTATCTTTGGATACAGCGCCGTCGCACGCACCCAGGTTTTGCAGAACACCCCGCTGTCGGGATACACGAAGTCTATCTACGGCCAGAATTTGCAGGGTATTTCTGCCGCGGCCCATCCAAGGCGACGAAGACATGAAGTGGTTCAGATTTTTGTTGGTCCTATTCTCTTTGACTCGCCCCTTCAGAACAATGCGGTGGTATCGGATTCACAGAACGTAACTTTCTTTCTCTCTTCCTGATCATTTTCTCAACGACTATGTGACCTTTTTCCAATCCGGCAAGAGCAACTCACTCTGCGCAGTACTTCCAATGTCTGTAATCGCTGTGGGTGAGTCGTTTGAATTTATAAATTCGGGAGCAGCAACTCGCTCTGCCCGGTATTGTCTTTGGAATTTTTGCTTTATTCAAGTCTCACATTACGAGACAGGCGAAGTCGGTATTTTTCGCCGTATCTAGTCGCCATTGAAGGAAACACGAATGGTAACTCTCGCTAACGAGTACCGACTATCCAGAGCACTGTCAGAACAGAAAAGAGACTGATGGTGCCACAGGCGACTTCCCAGCATGAAACGAGGAGATCGTGCACTCTGAGCGCCCACACGAACGTTGCACTGGTCGGCGAGGTTACACGCTGGGCAGAATCCGACTCGACGCTAATTGCCTAATTTGGGAATTGGATTGCCAAATCGGGCACAGTACTACGCAATAGAGAAGACAAGTAAGAAAAACAGAAAGAAGGGTCGGGACAGGGCGGCGATGGATGGATGGCATTGTAAGTAGATCGAGATAAAATCAAGTAGCTGAAGACATCCAGTATGAAGGGAAAAGAAAGCCGATGCAAATATGCGAAGTAAGCCCACAAAACGCATGCGCCGCTACTGCCCATGGCCTTCTTGCGCATAAGGACTCCAGCCATGGCGACGAAGCTACCGCCTTGAGAGATCGGGAGCGGACGTAATGCGGGGAGGACGTGGGTGCAGGTGCGGGCTCTCAATACATGCGCGCATGGCATGGGAGCGAGCTTAGTAGGACTTCCGTGCAAGAGGCGTGGATACCGGCGCGGGTGAATGAGCGCGCCTGGCAAACACGCAAATGGCAGGAAGGTGGATGAGCGGAAGTGGAAGGAGAAGGGACGCGCGGAACGCGGCTGGAACGAGTATGAAGCAAGTGGGCGGGCTGGGATAGGATGCGTAACCAGCCGGAGCGCGCGACGCGGGATACCACCATCGGACGCCGGCGGTACGATAGGCAGCGGGCCACGAGTCTACGACGTAGGCGCGGAGGAGGCACGGGTCGACAAGATGCGGAAGGGGATTCCACTCCTGATTAGATAGCGGGTTGAGCGGTGGGCAGGCGTCGGAGGAAAGAAAGACAGGCGGACGCGTAGCACTGGAGCCGGATGCGACGGGATTGCAGCAAGATCGGGTCAATCGATGCCTCCATCCAGCGGGCATGAGTAGAGCGGCACAGCGTGTCCCGGCGCAAGGGTAACGCACGTTTGGCATGCGTGTGGGACGTCGTGGCTTATGACGCTGGCGGTGTCTGAGCAAGCAGACGCAGGGCGATGCGAGCGCTTTGCAAGCAAGAGCCAAGGCCCAGCGTCACGATGGTGATGGCGATCGAAAGTGTCGCTTGGGGGTGAGCGGGCTCGGGGTTTGCTGGGTCGCGAAGGCGATTACACGGTGACGAATCGCTGTAGTCGAGTAGAGCCGATGGGCGTGTAGCCGGACGACACGGAAATCGAGAAGCAATGGTGCTGAGGCGATGGGGAGGAGCGGGTCGAGGAGCGCGCATACGCCAGGATGAGGTACATGTCCACGCCGGCATGCGAAGAGGCTGGGGAAGGGCGACGTCGGGAGGAAGAACAGCCAGCCAGCCCATCGGCGCGGGCAATGAGAGAAGCCATTCGGGATCGTGGTGTGGCTGCGACCGAGAGAAGGTCCCCTCCTACAGCGCCGACAGCGCCGACTCGGATTTCGCTTTCAGCACCACCTGCACCCGCGCTACCCGCCCTGCTCTCACTGCCCCGTCGCGGTACGATGTGCATCCAGCGACGGAGCGCTAGGCGCACACAGTGCAATCATCCGCCGTCCCGCACACCTCTCCCTCCTCCCTTCATCTTCCACTCCACTCGGCTCCATCCCGGCGCAAGTCTTGCTCCCCACCACAGCAGGAAATCCCGGTAAAAAAAATGGTGCGCACGATAAAGCGAGCACCGGCGGCGGTCGATAGACGTGCGGCAGGGATGGAGTGGGGGTGGTGGCAGTGGCAGTGGCATCAGATTTCGGAATTTCAGCGACGTCTGCGCCTGCCCCAGCGCCAGCACCAGCATTGGCGGGAGGAAAGCAGCGCTGCCGTCTCGCGCACCTAACCGCCCATTCAAAGTTCGTCGTGCGCTTATCCAGCGCAGGACTCGGCGAAGAGCGAGTCTGTGCTGCACGGGTCTGTCTGGCGAGGATTGGGCCGATGAGATCTGAGAAACGTGGATTAATGAGAGTGTTGGCGGGTCACCGGCTAAAAGCGACTACTCGGTTTTGACAGCTAGTGACCAGTCACATGACTAGGATACAAATCAACCGCCGTTAGCCGAGCAACTTTTCCCACACCTGCCAATGGACAACATTGTATTGTCAGCCGAACTTCCCACATCTCGCTTAACAACTTGCATGTTCTCGACCAATTCCCGACCCGGGATTAGAAACCGCGAAAGCCCTGGGCTAGTGACAGCGGCAGTTAGCAGTAAGCATTTTGATTTCTTGGAGAAGGTGAGGGAGGAGAAGGAGGATTGCTTGTGCGGTCCCAAATTGACTTAGGCGTACCACGTAAATGTTGCACCTACATCTACGCTACGGATGCCCAGATCTCGCCACCGTTATGAACAGCCCTGTACTACCGAACTCCTGGCCCTTATAGATAATTCTATGGGCCGCACCCTCGACAGAAACGCGTTGTAATCAGGGGAGTCGTGCGATAACCCCCCCTTAGGCCAAACAACCCGTTGATAGCCACACAAGCCCTTGATATGCGAGGTAGAATACTCTTTGCAAAGGGCTCGGAGTCCCGCAACCGCCGCGTTCTGCACTATATCTTCGCGAAATTTCAGCTCTATCAGTATGGCTCTCCTGCACCTCCCGGGGAGTGCGGCTTTGTGTCTCTCAGTATTAGTCGCCGTCACTTACTCCTTGCATTTACGCCGTAATTGCTCTAGGCTACCGCTGCCTCCCGGACCCAAGAAGCTGCCATTACTGGGCAACCTTCTCGACGTGCCGTCCGTCCTTCCATGGCAGAAGTACACAGAATGGAGCAAGGAATACGGTGTGTCCTATCGGCGCGGTTCTCCCTTCCTTGCAGAATTCATCAACGTGTTCAAGATTCCGACATCATCCATTTGAATGTGGCGGGCACGTCGATGATAGTTCTTGTTGTGATTAAGCTTTACGATAGCTTGTGCACACGACTGTTAGGTCAATGGTTACAATCCACTGGGGCTTTAGGTCCCAGTGTCTGGCTTATATACTGTACAAACTTGTATCTAGAATATTCTACTAGGTACTTCACTCTCGGGGTAAATTAGTAATATATCAGTAAGCCTTACTCAGCCCTTCGGGCACTTCGGGCTCATATTACAACAGTTCTTTCATCCTTCGAAGCAACGGAAACTTTGTTGGAGAAGCGCTCCGCCCTCTATTCCGATAGGCAAGTGTAATTAGTGGTCGCATCTCCCTTTTCCTGAGTGACAACACTGGTACAGACCCTACCTTCCGATGGTGACAGAGCTAATGGGATGGTATTTTAATATCGGTGCGTTCTTACCCATTGAATCAGCGAGAATTTTGACCAATGTGTGCCAGTATTCATGAGATATGGTATGTATGCCGCCGGTACCGAAATGGATGCTCAACACCCTTATACATGCAGGTGACGAATGGTGCGGTGTTGTACGCTTGAGCTTCAACTTGAATGCTGAGATCAATCTTCAGGCGAACGAATCGCCGGCTAATCAAGCAGTTCTTCAACCCCAAATCATCGAAACAGTACCGGCCCCATGCAATCACAGCGGCGCGCAGACTCCTCGAGCGCCTTCTTGAAGCACCAGATGATTTCCCGTCTCATCTCAGACAGTAAATGCATTCTCCTTCTGACTCTTACCGCGGCTGAACCGCGATTTCAAGGATGGCGGGCGAGCTCATAATGTCGGTCACGTATGGGATCGATGTGCGTTCCTCAGACGACCCATACATTAGACTCGCAGAAGAAGCCGTGCATACCACCGTTGTCGCGGCAGTTCCGGGGGCATATCTCGTGGTGAGTGCTGTCTGTGCTGGAAATTTCTTTATCTGCATCGCATCCAGAATACTTTTCCAATCCTGAAGCATGTCCCCCGTTGGTTCCCTGGTGCGGGATTCAAACGCCAAGCCGAAGAGTGGTCGAGACTGCCTCACGCCTTGATGGAGGTGCCCTTCGCCGCCACTGAGCGTGAAATGGCAAGTAAATGTTTTATCCATTGTCCCAAATTGAACAATCCAAACTAGGACTCCGGCACTGCGCGTCCGTCGTATACTTACAGCGCATTGCAAGCACTCAGGAACTCCGACAAGGCATACTACAAGGAGCGACACGTCAAGGCCACCGCGGGGACGATGTTCCTCGCGGGAGCGGACAGCCTCGTTTCCGCACTGAGCACATTCCTCCTCGCGATGCTCGCCAATCCGCACGCGCAGAAACAAGCGCAGGCGGAGATCGACCGCATCACGAGTGGGAAGCACCTTCCCGACTTGGAAGACGAAGAGTCAATGCCATATGTATCTGCGCTTGTCAAAGAAGTGCTGCGCTGGAAGAATGTGACGCCCTTGGGTCCGTCCTTGTTTCCTCTGGCTGCGCTACCAAGTCTCAAGCTCCGCAGGCGTTCCTCACCTCCTCGTGGCGGATGATGTGTATCATGGATATCACCTTCCCGCGGGCTCGATGATACTGGCAAATACCTGGTGCGCTGTCTACCCCTTCGCCGTCCCAAATTTAAACATCTTCCGCATAGGGCCCTTCTACATGACGAGGTATATTTATCCGTATATTCCCCTCCCCTTTTCCTTTCATACATTCCATTTTTTCAGACAATATATCCAGATCCCCATTCTTTTAATCCCGAACGCTTCTTGCTCGATGGCAAGCCCAACTACGCCATCAGGGATCCCGAAGTCGCGTTCGGGTATGGACGAAGGTACTTGTCCCTGCCCTTCATGTATCTCTGGTGAAAATTGACAGTCCTCCTCAGACTCTGTCCTGGCCGACACATGGCGAGATCGTCACTCTGGATCGCCGTCGCGTCCATCCTGGCGACTTTCAACATCACCAAGGCTGTCGATGACTCCGGGAACGTAGTCGAGCCCACATTTGAATACGATTCAGCGTTGCTCAGGTATGTAGCTAAAAACCGTATCTTTTCAGCGCGATGGCACTGAGCATGGTGTCCGCTGCAGCTCGCCGCTTCCGTTCAGGTGTTCGATCACTCCGCGATCAAAGGAGGCAGTAACGTTAGTTCGGGGCTTGGCCAGGGAAGAGCAGATGTAGAGTTCCGATTGTATCCGCGGGAGATTGCGGGATGGAGGATACGCGGCTGCCCTGTAGCCGCAACGCCTAATGAGTTTACAGCATGAGGAATACAGAGTCCACACACTTCAGTGGCATTCTGAACGACGAGGAGCTTTGGCGCCGAGAAGTTTGGGTCACAGAAGAACGTGTAAAATTCCTGTGCGCGGATCTGGTTCCAGATAGCCATACCACTGGCAGGTGTTTTCATGAGCACGGTGCACCACTGGCAGGTGTATTTATTAGCGCCGCTGTCTGTTGGTCGTGTTCACACAGAAGAAACTGAGCCTTGATTCCTCTGCGAGTTTTGGGTACACTGTGCACGGCGTTTGGGTCGTATCGGTAGAGATTGAGCCAGTGTCCGTGGTTGCATCGCAGGCGAGGGGCCCGAAGGGACAAAAGGTCAGGCCAGCAAGCGACTCAGGGAAGAATCCACGTCCATCGAAAAGTCACGTGCATTTTCGAATTGAACGAAAGAGTACAGTAGTCGGAGTTTACGATTAATATGAGAGCCTTGAACGCAGTGATTGGTGCCCGAGCGAGATATCATATGAACTGTGGAATTATACCTGTATGAAACATGAACCGTAGACTCTTCACCTGGTTACAAAGGAACTGCACAAACACCGCTTATACTACTCACTCTGCATGAGACTTGCTCCAGCTCTCAAGAAACTGGGTGAATGTGCACCCATCAGTGGTCTCTGCCGCGGCTTGATCAACGATTTGTTCTGCGCATTTCTTGCCACCCTTGCCAAACTTCTTGAGGATCTTCGTCATTTTTTCAGCTTCTGACAGAGCTGATGCCGACATTACCGGGGCAGCTTCGATTAACACCTTCTTTAAAAGCTTACTCTCTTTTCTTACTATCACGTGAGCCCCAAATATGTTAAATAATTACCTCTGCCTCATTCACAAATTGAGCCGCAAAACGCCAGAAAACGACTCGGGCCTTATTGCTGAGTTTTCTCCCTTGATTTCTCTGGTACTCGACATAGCCTGGATCACTGTGAAATGCAGAGGAAGTGAATTTCACTCCAATTTTCATGTATTTATTGAGTGAATTTCGCAGTTGAACTGGGTGAATTTCACAGCAAGAATGTGAATTTCACCGTAGAACATGGCGAAAACTTTTATTAACTATATGTGCGCTTTCACTTGTTGTTTCACTCCATTTTTGACCCAGTTTTGGGGTGATTTTCACCGTCTTCCTGGTGGAGGCCCAACAAAAAAAATCAATTGTTAGCGTAGTCATCTACTTATACTGCCATTGACTTTCAAGGATTACAATACTGACTATCATTGTCAATTCCCACTCTTCATGAGATATTTGGTACCAAAATCGCCTAGGACTCTCAACCCCTAGAAAACTTGAGTAGTGTGTCGATCTTCGGCATAGATGACACAAGCACCTGCATGCCGTGGCAATTTCAGTACCAATCGAATGCCTTCAAAGCTAAAAGTTGTTGCAAATGCTTCCTAGCGGAGCCATCACCATAAAAACAACTCGAGTTGTGGGTCACTCTTCGGCGTACACGGCAAGCACTTGAATGTCATAACAATGGTCCAGCGCCAATCTAGTTCCGACAGAGCGCAAAAGCATCCATTCCTCGTGCATGATAGATACCCGTGTAAATGGTTTGAGTGGTGTCCGGATCGTGAGCGAATACGAAACAAGAACTTGCACCCTCTGCCATAGCGATTAACCGGCGCCCCATCCAACGCCGTCAAATAAAACTACGGGATGATAGAGATATTTCTGACCATGTTTCAGATCCCATTGCATCCGTCATCCTCACCTCATGAGGTCCCAACCTTCCCCGGATAAATGAATTCAGCGGGGAATTCGAATAGTTCCATCGATCGCTGATTAGCGTCGCCGACGCCTGAATTCATGCAATGATACGATATTCTGATCGAGGTTTCTCCGTCGAAAATTGCGATGTGCGATATCATTTTCTCAGGTTCCTCGTATGGACAAAGAATGTGATGACACGCCCAATATTTCAGGTTACAATCACGGTCAGAAAACATTCGGCCGAATATCTGCGGACCCATATTATTTGAAGTCCCTCCATATACCGTCATGGTCGACATGGTATTCCAACTGTTTTTGAACGATCAGCGCTCTCCAATTCTTTCTCAAGGAAGGGTGATTGTCCCGCCTACCTCTTCAATGCTCTGGTTGCTAATCCTGAGATTCATAGCCGTCAAAGAGACTTTTGACGGCTCGAATCGCAGCGATCTAGCTTCGATAGGTTGCAGTGGAGCTCCATCCTCGCCAAGCCGCGGTTCGACTAGCAGCACAGTCTTGTCCCTCGCAGTCTGATCATCCATTATCACGAGCGGCTTTGCACTGAATTCTCGGACGTGATCTTCTCGGTGTCGTTTCAGTATGTCTGTTGGGCTGCAGCCGATCGCCCAGTCGGAATTTGGGACGCGCTGGATGAGGCCTGGGGGAGGAGAGGCCGGAGCGCCGTAAAAAGTCGCTTGAAGCTCATCAATCAAGCCATCGCTGACTTCCGAGCTGGTGGTATAGAGAGGAATGGGACGACTCATGGTGGACGTATCGAGTGGACTTCGTGGGGCTGTTATAAAAACATTGCACGCGAGTGGAGCCTACCTACCGACATTTTGGTCACCGTGGTGAATTTGTGGAGCGCCGAGCCAACTTGAGTCTAAGTGTGGTGCGAAGTGGGGCAAAAGTGGGGCCGTTGGAGTTTTTTTGACTGTGCAGTGTATCACATATCGTCATTTCCCTGGCAACCAAGAGTAAAGATCGAGGAGTACCCTTCGATCAGACAGACAGACACTGTCACACCCAGTTTCGACTTTCTAGCTCGCTGGTTACCTAGTGGCTCCACCCCATCCGGATTCCCCTCAATGCCCATACCGTTATTACCCTCCTTATAAGGTCACACCTCTGCCCGAAACTTTTTTGAGCTCCGCTCGGCCGCACAATCGGCATCACTGGTAAACACGCTACAATTTCCAACCTCCGCTGTGCCGCCCGTTCAAAGAACTCGGAACTCAAACATGAGAACGAGCAAGGTCTTCTAACCGCACCGTGTATCCGTTGACATCCCAAGAATTACTCATCTTCGCTATGCACGTTTACTCAGCGCTATATCAACCTTTCAACCGAAGGGGCGAGCACGCTCCTGTAGACCGGCACTACAGAAGTCACTATGCTGGAGAACACTACAGTATGTAGCGCTACGTAAAGCTACGGAAAAAATACGGGTGTGTTAATGAGCATCAACTTACTCCAGCGACCGTGCGCGCATTCATCTGCGGAGTCGGATATGTAACCATCTTGATCTGGAGGCTATGATCCCTTGAAACGACAGAATTAATAGGCCAAAAGTAGCCCATGAAGCAGTATAAATACTAGACGAGCCGTCGACAACGAATCCACAGATTTACCCCCGCCGAAGCTAGCTAGTAGCATCTCCTCCATGCTTTCCAAACTTCGAATTCTTTCCCTTGCTGCTGCCGCCTTGTCGGTGACGGAGACCCTTTTGGCTCAGGTCACCGTTACACCATCCTTCGATCTCGTCTGCGGGGACTATCCGGACGTGTGAGTTTCATCTGTGATCGCCTCTGGTCATCCCTTCCTCCAGGTAACATCCTAACTGACAATCGTTCGACAGATGCGATAATCATTGCAATGCGTTTTATTGCCATGATATTACAAGCAGGATCCATTACGATGCGACAAGTGACGTTGGAACTGCCGACCAGAGACGTACTGCTATTGGCTGCGGTTCTGGGAATTACTGCCCTAGTGGGACGGACTGCGACGAATTCCCTTATGCTTCAACATACGACGGTGGTCTTGGGGTAAGGTCGCTCTGATTTTAACTCATGTGATGCTGACAGATGGCTGCGCAGTGCTTTCCAGATGGATACGATGGAGGCGATGAATTGGTTCAAATCGGAACGACTCGATGCGCTGACCCTTCCCAAAACTCACGTGAGATCTCTTTGCACAACTAACACATCGCACTCATTCCTCCCTGAAGGCCATGGTAACGCTCTCGGCCAATTCTACACGAGCGCTGGATTGAATAACGGCGATCCTTTGTGAGTTTCTACTATCTCAGCGCGGTATCCGCATGTTGCTCATGCCAACAACCAATCTCGTTCCATCCTCGATTCGATAGCTGTAAGTTTCCGCATTTCCTCTAGTAGTCCAAGTACACGAGACTGAGTTCCTTGTCACATACAGTGGTTAGCATTGACGCAACGGTCAACGACTCTCCTCTTTGTAAAGCTATCGACAATGGAGGGTTCCCCGATCTCACCAAGTGTCCGGACGAGTCTTCAGGCGATTATCGATCCCGCACTACGCCCGCTACTCCAACCTGTCCTGCGAGAGGTGGCGCAAAGCGTGGTCTCTCCCGATGGATGAGGTTCGAGAGGAACGTTAGTGATAGGCCTCCGAGGATCATAACAGCGACCACTTCGTCGAACCGCACGATGAGGTATTTCCTACGCGGGGAGGAGGAAGGACCAGTTGTCGGAGGTCCTGTTTGGACAGCCGACGCCAATGGGAACACAATCCGCTCCACGATTGTGAAGGTACACAACTAGAAACCCCCTAACTAGCCTTTGCTTTCTGCGTTGTCTAGCTTAGTGCTCACTTATCAGCCGAGATTGAAGTATTTGTAGAGAGTTCATAATCTTTTGCGCACTTGTGTGAGGGGTGATCATGAAGTGTGGGCGTAAGTTGATGCAGTACCTATTTAAATTGCTGCAACATCGTGCTCGATGTCAGGGAGGGTGCTTGTGCAATCCGGCCCCCAACAGACGAAAGAAGGTTGGCCGCTTCCTGATGGTGGTAGCTGTGTGATCCAGGAATATTGCTGCGACCTTGAGCCAACGGTAGTTATCATGGCGTATAGTCGGTAATTACTCATCGTTATCAGCCAGCTCAGCCCACCCAATCAAATTCCCTCAGAGCTAAAATTCGCTGCAAATGCTTCCGGCATGAGCCATCAGCGTGAAAACAGCTTGAGTCGCGCGTCCGTGCAACGTATTGATTCCCTTCAAGATGGTTTGACTGGTGTATCAATCACGAGTGTCTCCTCTGTGCCATAGCAATCGTCCACCGCCAACCCAACGCCACTAGAAACAAAACTCAGGATCAGAGCAGACAGGAAGGCACGTCCGGATTAAAATACTGGGACCGGATTTTTGAAGCGAACTCCCTCGTCTTTGTTGTAGAACTCAGATATTTGACTAACCAGAAGTTATTTACGCCTTGAGAACCGAGTTCAAGATTTTAAAAGCCGAACTCAACATTCGCATCCAACCTGAGTAGAACACTTTGAGCCACCAGAGATGAGGACGAGAATGTGCAAGAGTCCGAATGGGTCCTCATGTCAGCTTCTTTCGACAACGGCGAATCGTGGGGGCCGTCGCTTTTTTTGGCTCTTGCTTTCGTCCATCTCAAGCCGCTCCAAGTCTGAATATCTTTCATTTGTATGCTGGGGGGTATCTCATTGCCAGGCTCTCCGATAGTATTCTTGGTCTACAACTTCGAGGATCCGACCACAAACTTATTCTCGATTCGGCTCTGCGTCGACTCAGAGGTCCGGTTCTGTACAACTACTTCCCGGTTTTTCTACTTGCTCTCCCTAATGCAAAGGAACGTCCAGACCTGGAGGAGTCGGCCGCGGAGGAAAAGTGAATAAGACCGTGGCCACTATGCTTGGGTTCATGCACCCGTAATTTTATAAAGAAAGTAAAGTTAAGACGTTCTAGTTTTCAATGATAAAGGTCAGTATCTTTCATTAGCAGTGAGAAGAAGGGAACTCATGACTGGTGTTTAAATGAAGGAGCAGCGTGTAGGTAATTGTGCGGAGGGCAGCTGAGGTTGAGAGTCCGCCGAGCCGAGATTTTGAGAGTCTCTCATTCATCAGCTTTGAGTTATATTTCATTCGTAAGACTCAGAGACGTGGCAATAAATAAGACGTTTCCGATTTAACGGAAGGCTCGGCAGATGGAGCGGCGGGCAAAGTTGGCGGAGTGTTAATGACTTAACAGACATAGACTTTGAATGGGCACGCGTACCTTTATACAGAGGTTGAAAGAGGGTGACAAGCCGCTTCGCGGTCCAGTATCCTCTTTTGTGTGGGCCCGAATTTGAAAGTTAGTTGTGAGTAAATTGAATGCACCCATAACTTGAGTTAAATGAAGCAGAAGTGATAGAAGGGTTTTGTGCGAGGCTGAGCGGAATCACAGCCGGTCAAGCCGAACACTTGAAAATTTATCATCCTCTTGCATGTGGGCGAATTTTATAAAGACCAGGCTACCATCCATACAGTGTAGGTTGAATTTGCGAGTCGCTCGCCTCAAGATCCAGGAATATTAAGGCGATAATAAATAAGTTGATGATCAGGGTAAGGTCTCGGCAAGTTGAACCGAGAAAGGAGTTGGCAGCGTTTAGAAGGCTTCAGACAGACAGACGGACAGACACGCAATTTAATAAAGAAGGAGAAAGGAACTTTTGTATGGTTTTGCTTTTTTATCAAGCCAATATTATCGCAACTACGTAGCTCGTAGGTGGAATTCGTTCTGATCATTAGCAGTCAGCAGCAAGCTGCAGCATGTGACGGCCAACTTACCGAGTTCTTGTTTCTCATCTTCGAGAGCTTAGCACGCGTCTTCAATCGGGGCAGTTGGCGGACAGCTGGCACCGGGCCCAGAGCCCGAACCGTCGCCGTCCTGGATTTGATAAAACATGAATACCAGTGTCGGGGAAATTGAGAAAAAAGCGCACACTGTAGAAGCATAAGTCCTGAGGGCCAGAGGCGCCAGTCGCATCCGCAGAGTACCTGCAGAGGTGTGGGTCAGTAATCTCCAAGTGAAGTACAAAGGGACCGTACCCGCAGAAACGAGGTGTGCCGCGAGTTCCACCGCTGCTCGCGACGAGTGCGTTGCCTGCGAGGTCGGTAGCAGGGCACACAGGGCAGTTTGTCGCCGCGGCAGCAAGCACAAGAGAGAATACGGCAAGGATGCGGAAGAACATTTCTGGGATGAGAGCAGTGGTACAGTGGTTGGCCTTTAAGTAATGCAGCGCCAATCAGAGGGTGCATGCATGCCAGGAACGTTGGCTAGTGGAGCTGGGCCCTGTGAGCGTGTGTACTTAACATTGAAACACGGCAGTCAAGCCCGACGTGGAACCCGGTCGAGACGAGAATTAGAATAGTGCCGTTAGCTGCCGTACCATGAGGTAAGTCGGTTCAATGGATGAATTCAGGAAACCGTAACGACGGAAAACTCTTCATGAAGAGCGAGTGTGACAGTGATCGAGATCCGTGCATCTCGGTACGCCTGGATCGTTGATGTTTCATGAAAGGCTTGAGAGCTCTAATTAGTCTGAAACCGATGAGGCCCGATAGCCCCACCAAGAACTTGAAGTTCCCTCCGTCGGGTTCGCAACCTTTCAGACAGTCCATTTCGCCCGGGACATGAGTTCCAGTCGTTCAGCCCGGCGCGAGAGACCGATGTGGCAGAGCCGTACGGCCGACTTATGGAAATTCCACCACGTTGGTTTCGGTTCGAGCCCATTTTAATTTTCACGCTCAAGTCCGCGCCCACCGCACACCTCGGCTCGTCGCCCGGAATCCTCCGCCCTACGTCAACTTGCCGCGGCCATCATGCCCTTCGGCTCCGACGCTCCGACGCTCTCTGCTGTACTCACAGCACCCCTCCCTCACACCAGCTGCCCCCTACTCCCATTCGCATAATCCTCTTCCAGTCTACGTCTAAGCAACTCCGCTGCTATGACTACACCGTTTACTACTAACCCTGGCCGCCCTCTTATTTCCTCTGCCTGCTCGCTTCTCGCTGCTTTCGCTCACAGTGAGTCACTTCCTCGCTCTCTCGGATACGCTCTACCCGGTCCCTCTCGTCGGATTCCCTCTCTCGTTTACCACCTGCCTTCCGCGTCCCCGAGCAGCATCCACTAGGGATAAATGGCGACAGCCATCTCGGTTCACCGCGGCCGTCGCGTTAGCGATTACAGGTACGCCAGCGTACGTCATCGCACCCTTTTTCACGACATCTTCTTATCGCGCCTCTCGTGCAGCGCGCGGCCTGTCTATCGCGAAGTCCGGCCACAAATCCATCGGACGCATCGTCTTCACGGGGGTGTGGCTTCTCTCCCCCATTAACTATCACTTACGCATTTGCCAATTTCTAGCTAACTGTTCGTTAGCGTCTCTCTCTCCAGAAATGGTCGATTCCCACTCATTCAGATGTACTTAAACCCAACAGAGGAAGACGACACTACTGAGAAAGGACGTGCGTGCGGAAATCAAGGTGTGTGCACATCGCACTCTGGCTCACCGCCCATCGTGTCTCATCCCAGCCTCTCCAATCTCTCACACGCCATGTCTCCCTACTTTACGCCCCTACGGCGCCACGGGTGCAACATTCCCTGACGCGCTTATCCACCAGTGCGTCATATTTTCAGCCACTCACGATGTCCTTCGGTACGCCCATTGTCCTATGATCTCAATTTTCTCATTCACAACTTCTTCAAAGGTGGCCTACCTATCTCGCCTGCGCCAGCCCGCGTGCAAGGCACAAATTCACGTGTATCGATTTAACGCTTCCCCATTGCTTTCCTTTCCCTCCGTCCGCGCACATATCCTTCACCGCTCCGATCTCGATTCGGAGCGCGCTGGAGTACACATCATATTCGTGCAGGATTTTTTCTCTGTCGGCGTCGCACTCACTGTAACAGCAAACGAGGACCATCGCCCTTCATTTGATGCGCCTTCACTTCGTTTGCTCATCTGTGAGTGTGCGCGAGGCCATTAACCCTTCCCTTCCCTTCACCTTCCCTTCCCTTCCTTCTCCACCGTCGTTCATTTTCCGCTCGTGCGTCGCATTTATTCTGCGGGGAATTGCTTGGAGAATTTATAGGTTTAATTTTTTCCCCCTTAGCTCGTTGGTACCTCTATTGCGTCGCGTCCTCTTGAGCGCGTCGACGTGGCTCTCCTCCTCCTATGATGAGTCTGCATCGAAGGCTCTCTGTTCGGACCTAACATCCACGACTGGGAGTTTCAAGGGCATGCTTTCTATGTAATCTCTCTCCATGGCGATCACAATCGGGAGGCTGCCAGTAAACTCACATTGACTTCGCTCCACATCAAGGAATGAATTATCTATTCCGTACCTCTCGTTCATGAATATTTTCTTGATCTAGATGTTAAGCCATCTACTTCAATGACCCCCAGTGCGAGGACACGGCAGCTATCAGGCATACAGAGACGATGAGCCTATCAAGCTGAGTACTCCTCTACCAACTTCGCTGTTTTTGATTCGCCTTCCAAGCTTCAGTCTTTCCCTGATTTGTTGATGGACTGGCTCTACTCCGCCCAAATCCTGGGCGTTGCCGCACCTCTGGACGTGATAGCATGCATCTCTTTTCATGCCGACATGGTCGACTGTGAGTGGCGACATGAGACTGATCGGCACAAGGTCTGCCGTTGATCGACATCAATCGATACCTTGCCGATGGGGCGGTTGAACGTACCTAGCCCATATAATTTGGCACAGAATGAGAGAGATAAACCGCCACACTAATTTTCTATCAACCAGGAGTCCCTGCATATCACTCCCGGCCAAGAGCCGCATACATGGTGCGAAGTTCTGGCTGAAAAAAATTTCAATGGTTTCGTATTCCTGCAATGACTTTTCGTTGAACTTCTTGAGTGAGGAACTATCATTCCAATGTTTTTTGGGGTATCACTTATTTGACAACATAATGCTAGCGATATCATATAGGGGTATAAGCAGGGGGCGCCGTCTCCTGCGACAACGACGCCTGCAGATGCAGCTGCAGTTGCTCTATCGCCTCTACCCGCTCCCGCAGGATCCCGATCTCCACACTGGGTTGGTGTTCATCGTGAGGTGGTCGCGGTAGATCCGCTCCTGCCGCCTGTGATGCCTCTGCATCGTGCGAGAGACCCTCGACTCCGTGCGAGAGTTCCTGGATCTCATGCGATAGTGCCTGGATGTCCTGCTGCAGAGTCGTAAGGGATTGGGGTTGTGTGTCTTCCACTGCGGCGGAAGCTTGGCGCAAAGGGGAAACGGGCTGAGATACCAGCGATAGCTGCGTCTCGTCGCCTGGCACCCCGATCTCCGCATTAGGTTGGTGCTCTCCGTGAGGTTGTCGTAGAAAATCCGCTCCCACCGCCTGTGACGCCTCTGAGTCGTAGGAGAGATCCTCGACTCCCCGCGAGAGTTCCCGGATCTCGTGCGAGGGCGCCTGGGTGTCATGCTGCAGAGTCGTACGGGGTTGGGGTTGTGTATCTTCCGCTGCGGCGGGAGCTTGACTTGAAGGGGGAACGGGCTGGGATACCAGCGTTAGCTGCGTCTCGCCGCTAGGGAGAATTGTGATTTCGGACTGCCAGTGCGGCTCGGGTGTCACGTCATCAGTACTGCTGAGCTGAATCATTTGGGCTGAACGCCTTTGGGGGAGAATGCCCCGGAGGCGGGCGCAGCGGATGAGGATCATGACGGCCGAGAAGATGAACATGGCCCCGACGGTGATACCCACAGCGATGGGCAAGATGAGGTTCGGTTTCAGCTGATTACCACTGAGTGACGCAGAGGTGGCTGGCTCCTCGTACCTGGATGAAAGATTAGAATCGGCACAAAACAGAGCATGCTATCTGAACATACGTGTATGTCGCATAATCGAAAAGGAAGGATTGATTAACGTCGCTGGGTCCGATGATGAGAGTGTGACTCGTATTGTCCAAATCGCTTTTCGAGTACATCAGAACCTTGGCGAGGCCCCCCACGTCCGCGGAAAAGGACTGCTGCTCTTTTCCATCTAACGTTGCAACCCAGTTACTGTGTATGAAATTGACGTGCGGGCTGAGGCCGTATACATAAATAGCCGTGCCTGCCACATAATTAGTCTTCAAGTTGCGAATGAATGAGCGACTCTAAGGAGGATTCGTACCGGGAAACTTCAGCGTAACATTGGCCCCGTTGGTGCCGTTCGGGGGCCCAACGCTGCATATATATGACTTGTCGAAAGCAGAATCAACACTTGCTTCGCCGCAACACCCTCCTTCGTTAGGGCATCGGATCCAGCCTTTGCTGTACACAGGGAGGATTCCGGTAGCTAGATCCCCATGGTAGTCGTCGATAGTGCGATTCACAGAGGCGGTCCGTGAGCAGGAGATAGCAAAGCCCAGAAAGAATAGCAGACGACTGGGAGGGGAACCTAGCCTGGCGACAGAGAGAGACATCGTGGGTAGAGCCAAGGTTCGTTAACAAAGCGTGAGACTTCATCGCGCGGGTGTTGATGCAAGTCGTATGGTGTTCGCATGTCTTCCAAAACAATTCAATTCAATCCAGTAGGCGGACGTTTACGACAGTACGTAAATTCCACACGCTTTTGCGGATGCAATTATAATAATTCCGCCACCAAGAGAACTATTCATAAGTAAACTTAAACTTGACGCGACACTGGATCGACAAGGGTGAGGTTTCCGAGCTTACCGATGTATGTCTGATTCATGCAAGCGCCGAACCTTGAACCTGAACGCCGCGTTCAGGTTCAAGGCGTTCGGTTCGGCGTTCGGACGCGGTTCGAACGCTGAACCCGTCGATTTTTCTTCCCCATAGCAAGATAGTAAAATTTCGCACAAAAAACTCATTTCAGCAATTTGCAGTACATAAAGCGCGGGCCTCTTTTTTTTTTTTTTTTTTTTTTTTGACAGTTTTGGCTAGAACAGTCGCCACGGTCTCAGTTTTGATCGGATTACCTCGGGAGTAGGCGCGATGGAGTCGCGCTGAAAATCCGCAGGGGATGGAGTACCGGCTTTTTTGATAGGATCAAATAATAAACTTTTTACCATTTTCATCATGTTTCTGCATAGGACAGCTGTAACTTCGATTCTTGATACTTGATTAACCTAGATCTTTGATGCTGTATCTTCCTACATATCCTCTAGGGGATGAGATACTTTAATAAGGAATGCGACCAAAATTGACTCCCCACTGCTCTCTTTTGTGGGGGCATAAATTTTCTGTCCCAATGTGAAGCACTCTATACAGGTAATGATCTTCATGACTTCCCATCAAGAGTCCCATCCCTTGGATATCATGCATGTATATAACATATCCAAGATTTAGGTCAATCTGAGATCTGTGTCCCGAGTTACAGCTGTCCTATGCAGAAACATGATCAAAACAGCAAAAAGTTTATTTCTTGATCCCATCAAAAAACGTAAGGGACCATCCCCTGCGGATCTGCAGTGCCATTCGAACGCACCTATTTCCAAGAGATTCTGACAAGAATTGAGCTTGTAGCGAGTGTTCTAAGTAAAACATCGCAGAAAGAAAAAAAAAAAAAGCCCGCGCCTTATGTACCGCAAAGTGCTGTTATATATTGGTATGTGTCTAGTGAGTAATTTAAGTTAGTTATAAATCGCCATCATCCGCCCCATCCTCGGTGGAAGACCCAAACTCTGCGTCAAGTTCTGAGATGAGGGCGTCTATATAAGTGAAGGTTTGAGAGAATGTGGATGTACCTGACTAAGGCTGGGACGCAAGTGCTGCAAAAGTCGTTTAAAGGAGGGTTTTTTTGGACGAATTAAAATGCTTATAATGCAAGAAGGAGTCCAGGCGATGGTCTCAGATTCACAACCGACGTACTGCATCCACGGTGACAATTATTTCAATAAGAAAGTCATGCAGACCGTGAACGCGGGGTCTTGGTTGGAGGACAACAACGGACCCAATGTTCTTTGAACTCTATGAAGATAAGCGCAGCAAAACACACGTACTCCTTTTACGGGTCGGTATCTGGGATAGCCCGTGAATGCCAAATGTCCATATTTAATTCCTCATAGCGTGCTTGGTAGACTCTGAAATGGTCGGCGTGACTGGAATGTAAAAAATGGGAGCGGTCGGTGGCGAAATGTGTACGATGGACCTACCGTGCGATATGACGGCGGTGAGTGGTGACACTTCCGGTCAGGAAACACGCAGATGCTATAAGTCCCTTGCGCCTATTCAACAGTAAGCGAGCAAGAACATAACAAGGTGTTATCACTTGCGTGCATTCCAGAAAATGGCCCCAACTTCCTGGATAATCGCCCCAGTTTGGCCATTTTCTCACCTGTGACCCGCCTGAAGACAGTCTTGATGTCCGCAATCATTGGCTCATCCATTCTAGCTGTAAATTTGGGGGGGGGGCTACAAGGCCGGAAAAACCTGCATTTCCGTTGCTTCAGGCTTAGGAATGACGAGGGAGGGCGGAAATTAAAGGCGGTGCTGTACTCGAAGGAGCAGAAATATGGTAAACTTCACAAGAGTGCACAATTGAGTCGGCTCGAGAGGGTAGCGAGACAGCTGAAGTCGCAAGAAAATGTAGTAGGATCCGAGCAGAACGATCAAGGCATGCACCCTGTCGAGTTGGCGTCGATAATCGGGACCAAGATGCGAAGTTTACCTACAATATTTCATTTTAGGGATGTTTCGGATGGGTGATCTGCATCGCGATTTCCATTTGCGTCCCCGGTCCGAACCGCGTTCGAACGCGTGCGGAAAATCTGGCTACTGAGTGCACCGCAAACCGAACCTCGCGTTCAGGTTCAGGCATTTGCTGAACCTGAACGCCGAAGGCGCGTCCGGTTCAGGTTCGGTTCAGGTTCGGACCGATTTCCGAACCGAACCCTGCCACCACTATGTATGCCAAGCTCGACGTTCTGGAGCGATAAATTGGGTGGGGATGCTCAAAAAAGATAAGACAGGCTTAAAGCTTGTTCGTCGAAGCCACGGCCGCGACATAGCCATGGACAAACACTGTGGTCGGAAACACGTAGACGGGATGATGGAGATAGAGAATCAGACGCGGGCCCGGAGGGGACCGTGCCGTCTTGACCCGGACCCGGAGCGTCATAACCCCGAAAAACATGCTTGCCCAATATGCAGAACTGACGAAAGTGAGATGGAAGTAAATTGGGGTGAGGATGAGCGCACTTTTACTGAGCCCAAACAATGCGATAAAGAGCACAGCAACATATTCATGTGGGACATAGCCGTAGTGCGAGTCCGCTATGGACATCGAGCCCGAGCGGGAATTCACTTGGGTGATTGTGAGTCGATGTAGGAGACGAATTTCATGACGGAACTCACGCATAGCGAAGAAATTGAATGTGGAAAGGATTGTGTTGAGACTTCAGTGTGCTCCAGTCCTCCTTTTATTGGATCCTGAAACTTGTCTTCAAACTCTACTACAGCGGCGGATGTAGATGCATGCCCAATTCTGCCGTAGTGCGCAGCGCCTGCCATCGGGTCGCAGTCCTTCGGCGAAATACAACGCCAAAAGTTAGTCATCTTGGATTACGCAACCAATGCCATTCAGCCGCGAAAATTTTGTAGTAGAAATACAGCGGAGGTATACATTGCGTGGTATGCTGTAAGCCGTGTGTCGAACCGCCAAATGAGTGCCGTACAAAACAACGATCTCGAGCTCTGCGGAGATATATACTGGAGTGGTTGTAGAATCGCCGAGTAGACAAGTCTCGAGGATGCCTGAGAATGTCATTCATCCAAGTGTTTGGCGTCAGGGCTAAGTTGGAGCAAACGCAGATCCCACGGTGACTTGAATGTTGACCTTGCCCAATGGACTAATCTTCGAAATATGTCTCCAATATCCAGCCCGACCCGACGCCGTTCAGTCCATTCTCCGCTTTTTCCCCATGCCATATCTGTAGTACAGTATGTCAAATTCCCTTGTCTACGCCATGGCTCAGAAGCGGGATCGATTCTCCCGGAAACCCGGTCAAGTCGGTCGGAACTTCCCGTAAAGGCTTTCCGTCATCCATCGCTCTCGTTGCGGCGAGGTCGTTGCGTAATCCAAACTGGCTAACTTTCGGCGTCGTATTTCGCCGAAAGACTGCGACCCAGTTCATCACATCAAAGTACCAACCAAGTAGACTCCATACACTTCCTCCAGCTTAAGGTTGACTCCACTCAAACAGATATCCACCAAAGACTTGCTGCACCACCCGGAATGCAGCTCATGCGCATGTTCTCTGTCTTGTTCCTCGCCATCGGCGGATTTGCCTGTGGTCACCCGCATGTGCACGATGAGCACGAAGTGGTGGCGCGAGACTCGGTCAAGCTTAAAATCGCACCCGGCCCCAGTGATCCACAGATCCAATTTGCGCCTCTTCCCAACGCCGTGGACTCGGTCGCGATTGACCCCACCCTCGGCTACTTTGTTGGAAACCTCGGCGGTGGCGTGCATTGGGTGACGGATGGCTCGTACAACAACATGTTCATGGTGAGCACACATGGGGTCATCGTGGTCGAGTGAGTCCTGCCACACCAGTTTGACGGTTGTGCAATGTCTAACGTCGAGTCCCCTTTGCAGCGCGCCGCCAACAATTGGGCACAAGCTGCTATATGCCATTGGCAACACGACACGCCTCCCTGTCACCCACCTCGTGTACTCGCACCTGCATGCGGACCACATCGGCGGCGCGTCGCTCTTCAACGCCTCGCACCCGACCATAATCGCCCACGCAGAGACGCGCAACAGGCTCGCGACGCTGTCCCCGCTCGACCCACTGCGCCCGCTGCCAAGCGTCACGTTCGAGGGTGACTACACCGTGTCCGTAGGTAACCAGACGCTCGAGTTATCGTACCATGGCCCCAACCACACGCCGGGAAACCTCTTCATGTATGCACCGGCTCAGCGCGTCGCGGTGCTCGTCGACGTCATCTTCCCCGGCTGGGCGCCCTTCACAGAGCTCGGAGTAGCGGACTTTGTCCCTAGTCTGATCGCCGCGCATGATGTGCTGCTCACGTTCGATTTTGACGTGCTCGTGGCTGGCCACGTCGCCCAACTCGGTACCAAGCATGATGTCTTGCAGCAGAAGAAATGTGAGTCCCCGATCCCAGCAATGGTCCACATATTTATGTCCACCCCCTACAGACCTTGAGGACCTGCGCGCCTCGTGCGCATCCGCGCTTAACGGCGATATGACGGACACGATTGGGCCAACCGTCGCGGCGAACCCAGGGAACGTCTGGGCCACGCCCAAGGCGCTCTTTCGTGTCGCCGCACAGGTCTGTGCGGATAACACTACCTCACGCTGGCTCGGCGTACTCGGCGCCGTGGATGTGTTTGCGTTCGAGAATGCGTACCGCATGGTCAACTCGCTGCTCATCGAGTACAATGTGCCTGGGCCGTTCAGCGTGGCTTAGGGCCATAGGCGTGGATGTAAACCCATTCGTCTCATAGAAAACCTGCCGTATATTTTTTCGAACAATCTAGTTACCTTTTGTGTCGTGTGCGGTAGCTGAAATTTCCATTATACTGAGAATAGTATGACAAATACAACTACATTTACAACAACTTTGGTGTGTATGCCTGCTGCCTTCTGCCTTCTTTCGTTGGCATCACTCACCCCGGCTCGCGGATCTTGTAATCTAACATACGGAGAATCTTTAGATTTCGGAGGATCAAATTAGCTCTAGAGGCTAAGAATTGGATCAAGTACAAGATGTGCCTGCGCTTCGCTCCGGCGGTGAATACACACAACTCCCACTGTTGTTAAATAGAGATTTATCGAAATTAGAGTCGGGATTGATTTTAATCAAATAGCGCGGCTATGACAATGCATGTACTGGTGCGACGAAATGTCAGATGGTTCCCCGGCCTATACCTGAGGACTCGGAGAGTGCGAACAAAGTTCAAAATGCACAAACGTAGCGAGCGGGAAAATAGAATTCCAAATGAAGCTCCCACCGGGAGAGTAAGCGCTTCAAGCTGGGGCGAGTCGATAATCTGTCCAATGCGATCCACGCAAAGTGCCGCCCCGGCCACTCGGAGAAGGAGTGCTATTCGTTAGATAATGGAGGCCCGTCAGCAAAGCTATGATAGATTGACCCATATAAAGAAACGTACATTTGAAACCAGATGGCGTCGGCGCTCCAGCGTCAACCACCGGCCACCGGCCACTGTTTTGCTGTGTACTGCTTTCAAGCGCGGGAAATGAGGGTGTGCCCCACATCGTCTGAGATTGCAATTCAGATTAACTGCAGAAAACCGCAGAAGAAGGGAAGAAAAGCTGCACCGTAGGGAAACTGAACAATTGAGCTGAAGGAACTTTGCCAATATTGAATGATGAACCACGGATTGATCCTGCTGACGGAGAGCTGCGAGAATAACCGGGTGATTGAATTAATGCAGTGACTTGAGGAGGGAATCTTCAGCCGGAGAACTTGTTGAAAAGAGACCCAATTGATCGCAAGCTTGACGTGGGACTCCCCTTGAGCATTGGATAACCAGGTTCTAGTATGATTTGTCGCTGAATGTCTAGAAAACGAGGATCACAGTTCAGCTTGAGGAAGTTTGAGAGCAGATCACGGCAGTGTTGCGTCGAAAAAGCATGCACAGATGATGGTGGGGAATGAAGGGAGGAAGCACGGGAAGACGGAGCGGTGTAGTCTTTTTATGTGAAACTCTACGTGGCCGCAGTATGGAAGGTCCGAAGGCTGTTGTTTCACGAGATCTCCCTGTCTTTCCCAAAAATCCCGATTCGGCCTTGATTCCACAGCTTTTTCTCGGCTTCAGTGGGAACGACTACAGACCAATACAGGCATCTGGCGAGATGGCCTCTTATTTTGGTTATCTGCTAGATTCAAAACTCCGAAGTGTTCAAGCTTCATCGGATAGTTCTCAAACTGTGCAAAAGTCCCGGATCTTGTCTGACTTCACCGCGGAGAGATCTGGAACTGGGGCCGGGTGGGAGCGATTGCATGCATCTGGTTAGACTGATTCTCGGGGCTGTCCATCTGTTATTCAAATCGTAGGCCATTTGATGCCGAAAGTAAGTAGAGTGCGAGAGAGAAATGAAAGGGGATAGACCTTATGGGGTGAGCCCAAAGACATGCAAACAAAAGCCGGTCATTTCGTTAAAGAAACGGTAGATAGATATTGTGAGACAAAATCAGAGGCGAAATTAAATATACTAGTATCGGTCGCATCGAAATCAGTGTCGCTGAATGCTGCATATCGGTGTTGTTGAGACAGCTGTAGCTGGCAATCCTCAATATCTGAATCAACATCAATGCCAAGTCCTGGCTTGGATTTCTGTTGGCGCAGACTCATTGAGGACGGGGTTTGAACGCGGTGAGACGTCGGACTTCACGCAGATGGTAGTTGTAATCAAAATAAGTTAAATTCATAGTAAGAAATATAATGACTTAAATCTCTCTCTTTATAAAATAACGCCTGTCCGTCTGAAGCCCTTCACGCTCCTTTTATGGACTTTATAGCCCGAAGGTCTGGCAGTTCGCACGATCTCGGAACTACACGGCACCAAAGATCTGGATGCTCTCACGGCACGGCTCTCACGGTGACACTTACCTACTAGCGCGCAGCAGGCGCTAATCTAATTTATCACCGACCATTCCGCATCTCATCCTGTCCTTTGTGTCAATACTCTTCCTCTTCCCACAATTCTTTGCCTGTTGCTTTTCAATATTCCCTGATCCCTGACAATGGCCCAGCAATATTTTGATTGAAAATCCGAAGCGCTCATCCAGCGCTAGCCTCTCTTGGCTAGCTCGGCATCGGCCGCAATTCCCACAGGACCCTGCATTTGTGACGTTCAGATTTTTGTCAATCCGAATAAACCCATCCCCTAAATAGCTCTTAGTTCTACCATTCCGTCTGAACCTTGGGGCAGGCACTGATTCTTCTGATTGTGCGGCCATCTTTCAGTGAAACTCTCCAGTCACACAATAATTTCCGTACACATTAGCATGTGCCCATTGCGTGTGCTCATTCTGCGACAATCTTACTCTCTTCATAAAAAACTGTCCGAAGCCGTATCTCCGTATCGTTATATAGCGCAGTGGGACCAAAAGTATGGCAGCTGTTAGCACCATCCAACCGGCAATCATTATATTCAGCTCCGCTCCCGGATGGCTAGCTCAATAGTTGAAACAAGACGTACCTCCGCTTCGCTCCGGAAGGTGCGGCAAATGATAAGGGGTTTGCTTGATCACAATTACAACACAGTGAATAGTAAATGTCGGGTAGATAAACAATTGATGAATTCATAAACAATGAAGGGTAGAGCGAGGTATCCAGCGGAACAAACCCACGCGGATTTACAGTGCTCAGAAAAGGAGAAATTTGCAGTGTTCAGCGAAATGTATAGAGCCAAGAATTAAACCGGCCGAAGAAGAATGTCAGAAGAAATTCGTGGTAGGCAGACCCCAAAAAATCATTCACCTGGTGATTTGGAACCAAGACGGACGGCGTCCAGCATTTGAGACCAATAAATCGAACGACATATACATAGTGGGACAGTCATATTGCAGACCTTCGTTGCTAATTGATGACACAACGGCTTCTAGAACAGTGGAATGACTTCAGCCAGAAAGATGTCCGAGCGGGAGCATCGATGGAGGGGACAATGCTCCAGAATTGACAGCGGTCTTGATATCATCAAGAATAAAGAGTGATGCCCAGAACTTGAGGCGGAAATACCAGAAAGAATGGTTCCAATTCCAGTCTTGATTGAGGGCCGCGGACGCGAGAAAAGTGGGTCAAAAACAGCTAGCTCAACGGCAACGGAATTCTCCTTCCTTATATCTCGTGGGGAGACTACGTGGCCTGCCGGCTTGATTACAATCTTTGGGCTGTGCCGTCGGCCACAGCTGCTGCGATGAACAGTATTCTGTCAGGAAAGACTGCGCATCGGTCAGCTGTTAAGCCATATGCAGTTTTCAAGTGTGAAATTAAACTGCACAGAGAGGATCTAACGAGGAAGGGAGGACGAGGAGAGAGTCAAAAGAGAGGGGATGGGCTAGATAGATGGGGATGTGCGCAAAGATATACAAAAAATCGCTGAGGTACTCCTTAAAGAACAGTTAATGCCGTTGTCTGCGGATGAATTTTTGGGCAGCCGGCATGGTAGCGACGGACCCTAGAGCACTTATTTATATTCAAGTGGGAGACGGCGCGAAGCGCCGTCGACCGCTTGTACTACTAGTGAACAGCCTCGGTGAGTCATGTACCAACTCATAAGAAATTATACATTGCTCTACAATGCTATAAGTGAATCTACAGTGTTCTACACTGCAGAGGTTAGCACTGGTGGCTTGCCCGAGATGCCCGAAGGCAGTGATTCCAGGACATAGTATGGGTGGGAGATGAAGGAAAAGAGTGAGGAAGGGTTGGGCGCAAGTTGTGCCTCAAGGCATCCACACCAAATTCATGCTGCACGATTATGTGATCTGATTATCGGTTGTCCGGTCCACCTACCATCCCAAAAGGAAAGGCGATTTTTTGAAAGAATGGCTCCCTGAATTTTCTTGGTTTTGACAGATCCAGACAGCCCTTGCGAAAGGAGTCGATTGCAATTTCTTCGCAAATTTTGGGGTGTTTCTAGGTGTTTGGCCAAATTTTCGGGCCTTCAAATTCACAATTGAATTTACAGGGAATCGGCTCGTACAATATGAACCATTTGGAGATAGATATACATCTTTCATTATTTAGAAGCTTATTGGTTACTTTCCCAGACCCGCAAAAATGGCCCATTAATTTGTTGGCTTTGATTGTCCGGCACTGTATAACGGGCCACAGAAGGCCTAAAAGTGAATGTCAGCTAGGGACCACTCCATGATTCAGGCGCTTCGGACCAAAAATAGTGTATGCCAAGCCAGTGAGATCAGGCTCTAGGCATAATGTATATTAGATTTTAAAGGAATACATCCCTCAAAGCTGGTCTAGAGGCAAACTTGCCGTGTGAAACAGAGTCCGCAAAAAGTAACTTTTGGCCATTAACTTGTACTTTGATGGCCGCTTCGCCTGGCGGGGCTAACTGTACTTCACTTTACTTTACTTGACATTGTTTTTCCCACGCTTGGCGAAACTTACTTTGCTTGTACGGCTCACAACAGGATGCTCAAGTGTCCCAATATAAGTTATTCCATGGTGTTCAGCCCCTTTATCGGATCGTATTGGAACACAGCGGTGTACATGGGTCCATTTATGGATATTTTGATGTTGAATGTCGCCAGTTGGAACACAGGCGGCGGAGTTAGATGGAGTGCCAGATGTGAAGTGTGTATACTGGAGATCCATCCCTACTTATCTTTGTTCTTCACTTCCAGGAGCTTCCACACCAGAACTCTACTTATTGTTGCTTCAGTTAACTTGGTTGTTTCAACTGTCCTACTTCATGTGAATAATGTTGAGCTTTTCCTACTCGCCAGCACCTGAGTCAACTTGATGTACCAATTTCACTCAAATAATGTGGAGCTTCACTTATCAGTACCTCAGTAACTCGACCGCTCAAGTTTGCTCAGGTCAAGTTGAACTTACTCTCTTACCACACCGGAGCTCGCTCAAATCACAGTACTTCAGTTAACTTGAATAACCAAATCAAGTTGAACTTTACTTCCCAATACCTCAGTTAACTTGGCTGGCCAAATTTCCGCAAATAAAGTAAGTCATAACATTAGTACTGCCAAGTGAACTCGATGCCACACAGAACATTCAGATACAACTATGCAGGTTGTTGGAATTGAGATCTCACTAGTACGACACAGCGGGAATTTCGGTCCCACGTATGCATTGTCGATCTGATCAATTAATACCGCAGAATTAGCACCAATGACAATGGGATTCAACCATTGAACAGACTGCATCTCTCCGACGAGATCATTGATGTTACACCTCAATAGACCAACCCCCGTATGCCAAGATTGAACCTAGTCTCAGACAAGAAACTAGCACATGAAAGGAAGTCCAGGTGGCTGGTCTGCTGGTCGCATAAACCCGAGTTGACTCTGGATGTCAGCCAATTTTACTTCATATACCGTACTGCCCATTTACTTCAGGTAACTTTGACTTGTTCCCAACACTGTACAGTAATTATTGGCCGAGAAATCCGGGGAATGAGGTTTATGTTTATGCTCCCAAGATGGTCCAGATGAGACCGCCGTGTTCAGACTCCGAGTTCTCGGTTTGGCAGGGAAATATGTGAACACGCAGAGAGTCGCAAGTCAGATTTTTGCATCTTGGAGGAGGTTTAAGAATCTGAACATCCACATGGATCGCTGGAACTGTGCCCTGACATTAATATTGCAAAATGTCCACTGCCCTGCATTTCCACGGTTCAAAACGACCCTCAAGTCAACTGCCGTTCAACATAGGACCATACACCCAGTGGGATCAGAATAATTGGATAGATCCAACATTTCAGGTTGTTCATTGCACTCACAGGCGTGTGCTTGCCGTGAGACCCATGTAGTCCCGACTCGCATTCCATTGCAGTGGCGCCGGTGGTATCTGTGAATCCAGCTCTCGAGTTGGTTCTCATGAGCCGGGGTCCTCACGCCTTGTAAATCTAGCTATTCATTCAGTCGGATTTCCAATGAATGCGAACCTGGGGGTCAATCCACTCTGAGATGTTGGTAGCTCGCAGACCTCCTGAATGATAAATTAATCAAGCTGTATATGTAGCACAAAACTAACCAAGCCATACCTATTCTTCCCTGGCACTTTCTTCCGTTTCTTCGGCCACTAGCTGGATCAGCCCAAGTAAATATGTCCATAAGTACCAAGCCAACGTATCCCTAGCGAAGAGGGCATGCAAGACAGCTGCTAACCGTTTATCGAACTATCTTTATCACCACTGTAAGTTAACTGGGTCCTGGAATTAAGTTGAACAGAAGTTAACTTCATCCAGGTAGAGGCCACAACAACGTCGCATAGATAGATCACTTGGTTCAGAAACGTGCTTGCCCCTATGTCCGTACCGTTCGAGCTCGATTTCATGGGTCCAACATTCCGTGCAAGCTAATATTGAACCCAGAAAGCTACTGCATGAAACCAAGTTTTAGGCGGCTCAACTGCCGCCAGAACCGACATAAATGTGGATGCCGGAGTCGGATGGTCGCAGATTAGATCATCAAGCGTTGAGTAGGAGGATATTACCGAGTCCATCCCACGATACAGGCCAAATCCTAATGCAGGCAGACCAAGATAGGACGAGGATTTATATACAGTGAGGTACAAGTATAGATCTGCTCACGAGAAACTGGACCTGGGTTCAATTTGAACTGTGAGGTTTTCACCGTGTGCAAAATTTCACAGGCAGGTATTGAGCAACCGTAGATGAGCATCATACAGTCAGCTCCAATGCGAGCGATGAATCACGATCATGCAAGCCAGGCTGTGTCTGCAATAGACCGTTGAGTTGACAGGTGTTCGGCCCAGATTAGAGCCCGATTATATTCGGCCTAAGCTCATAACCAAACAATATATTACAAATGGGCGTAATATGGGCCGTAATGAACTCTGAGAGTGATTCGGACGGTCGCCCAGACACCTCTGGCTGGGTAAATAACCCAATCAGTGTAAAGTGCAACACTTAACAACTTATCCAGCCACACTTACTTGAAATCACTTGCCTTTACTTACAGTAACTCAGGTAGGTGTAATGTTTCTTTGCTTTTCTTACAGATATTTACCTGGTCACGTCAATGCAATTAACCTCTGGCGCAAACTGGCAAGCGGGTGGGTAGAGTCTTATGAAATATTGATGTAATTTGAGGGGATCCCACCCGATGCCTGGTTCAAATCAAAGTGCTGATCGCTGAGGAGAAGAGTTGGGATAGGAATATGGAATGCCCATGCAGGAATCAAATAGAATGTATTTTGAGAATCAAATAGAATGTATTTTGAGGGAGGCCAATCACCGACAAACTTGCGGGAAGACACGTGGATTTGATCCTCAAAAGTCGAAGCGGACAGAAGTTGAACCAGTGTTAAATTATGGCAATGTAGGTTGGAGTCGCGAGCAATGGGGAGTGCGAGAGTACAACAGTGATATTCAGCAGAACCAGATAGCTCATGAGGCCGAAGGAACATTGTTCAGCTGTGGGGAAGCCGGCCCGGTCGTTCAAGTTTGTTGTCAACGGTATGATCTCTGTAACCCATTCTATCAGCCACCCGAAGGCTTTCAGCCATTTAAAAGCGCACTGTGAAAAATGGAAGGAGCGAATTTCATGGTATAATAGATTGTTTGCGCAACAGCCATTGGAGCCATTCAATGGCTGTTTGACGTTGCGCAAACTGATGGCTCCACCGCCAAAAAATGACGTCAATGGCTTCGTGGAGCCATTCACCTGCCATTTCTGCGCAACGCCAAACAGCCATTGAATGGCTCCAATGGCTGTTGCGCAAACAATCTAATATAGCGAAATTCATGTTTCACTTGGTTTTCAAGTGAAACCAAATTTTCATGGTATGGAGTGAAAATCTTGTTTCACTGTGTTTTAGGGTGAAATTTATTTTCACTGTGTTCTGGCATGAAATTCACTACATGAACAGAAATTTAAAATATGGTGCCTGGCAACCTTTGTACAAGAGATCTTGTCACTGCTGATAATAATTCATCTTCTCGAGGTTGTCATAGTGCATTGCAAACAAGTGCTGCAGGTTGAAAGGCTGAAACCGCCGGCTCTGAAAAAGTATTTTGTGATTTGCAGCTTAACAAAGCCATTTCGTGCAAAATGACCCTAGACAAGTCTTGTAGCTCTCGTCGAGCTCTACAACTTTTGTTTTTTAGTCTATTTTTAGATATGTTACCCATACACCCCGCCTGACCCCCGGGCTCCATCCTTCAAATATATGGTTTACTTACCTGTCAGTCAGTCCTAGTCATGGAATGGTATTATTTGGCAGGAGAAGTGCTGGATACCCATATATTGCTCCAGATTTTAGAGACAGTATGTTCACTTTAGTCTAGTTGGATTTCGTGCTTCGGTAAATTTTGCCTGTTATCATGAGGTCACCCGTTCGATTCCCACTGTAAACACATTAATTAATTGAAGTTGTAGTATAAGTAGTAATATGTAGCATAAGTCAGTTGTTGACTGGAGATGACCAGGTGCTAGTTAATGACTACACTTGACAATTCTTTTGTCGGGAGGTCACCTGGAAGACCGTGAAAATCACCCTAAAACACAGTGAAAAATGGAGTGAAACGACAAGTGAAAGCGGACATATAATTAGTGAAATTTTTCACTGTGTTCCACGGTGAAATTCGCTTTTTCACCATGAAATTCACCTTGTTTAACCATGAAATTCACTCAATGACTCAGTGAAAATTGGAGTGAAATTCGCTCCCTCTGCATTCCACAGTGAGCATAAATTTCCTAGAAATATTCGGGCTTGACAGTTAACTTTGCCCGCCAAGTTAGATCAATGCGGTCAGCGAAAGTAACTTATGCCATCAGATGGCAAGTTACTTTCGCCCTGTCAAGGGCTAGAATGGCGCTAGAGGACCTACTATGGGTCCTGGAAGTCAGGAAACTCATTATTACACCAGATATAGGTATCTGACCGAAAGTTACAGCGCAAACACCAACGGAAACACCCCAAGTTCGCGTCAAGTTACTTCAAGTTAAAGTAAAGCATAAGTGACTTCGAGTTACTTTTTGTACTTTACTGGTACTTTTACTTTACTTTACTTGTGAAAGTGACTTCCTCTGCCAAAAGTAAAGTAAAGTAAGTTCTGGCAGGGGAAGTTAGTTTCACAAAGTAACTTTGTGAAGCATCCAGCTAAAATTCCTTCGTCGTATGCTTGGCTTAGGCGCACGTTCAATGAGGGCGGTATCATTCTCTGAGACTGGAGTATGGCCGATCAGGTATCGGAGGGTTTACCTGGCGCTGAAAAACTTGTGTTACTGGATCGAGCTGGATCATGAACGGCCCGCTTGGAGCGCCCTACAAGAATCACTGGGGTTAGCGCGGAATAAACAGATTGCTTGGATCAATGACTTGCGGATTGTTCTTTCTTGGCTCTACATCCCCGTTCAACTCGATATATCTGGTCCCCTGGAGGTGTCTGCAGTTCAGGATGCAATGAGGCTGGTGAAAATTTCGATGGAGGCGTGGATTGATTATGAAATTCGAACATCGGTGCGCACGAAGGATTTATTGGCGGATCGGCTTGAAATGGATGGCGAAACTGGTAAACTGGTTAAGAAAACCCTGGACTTTAGGCACTAGCTGCGTGTCAAAATCCCGGACCATCGTCGTGCATTGACACGTATGGTGTTATCTAGTCATAGTCTGGCCGTGGAGCATCGCAGATGGAAGGAGAGAGGCAAGAATGTGGTCCCAAGAGAATGGCGTAAATGCAGGTTCTGCCGAGAATCCATTGAGGATCCAGCTCATGCGATGTTTATTTGCGATAATCCGGAGCTCATGGCAACACGTGAGATATTCCTGGCTGAACTTTATAAAACATTCCGCAGTTTTACGGGGCGTTCACCGATGCGATGGAATTCTTCAAAGCAGTTCTCGCAAAGAGGGAAGTCACTCCAGTGTTGGCTAAACTCGCTTTTAATGTTCTCCGGATATACGATGCCACGCCAATGCTTATTTTGGAGCCGCCAGCAGGCCCTTGATCCACTCGATTCACCTTTGGCACAAAAATCGGCGCTGGCGCACCTCGAGACTCATTATCTCTTAGCTGTTTTTCAGCTCGAGCCTCCTGGCTCTTCCCAAAAGTCCTTGGGTCTGTTTCTTCGGTGACAGATGGTGTGCATGCTTCTGCAAAGGGAAAGCCGTACGACAGCATTTAATGGACTGGTGGACACTGGGGATTTATACCTAGGAGGAGGGGAGAACTCCTCCTGGATATCAACTGTTTCAGCCGTCAGTGGTCAGGTCCCAAGTGGCTTTAACCAGAGGTCTTGCCATTCAAACGGCCGGCCAGTCCCCGAATTGCCAGCGTCTATACGTTCGACCCCCTGGAACAAAGCCGTGCAAGAAACAATGTCCAAAAAACTACGTGCAAAGCCAATACTTTAAACAACACTAATTCACGAATCATATTTGTTCTTCCGTATCTCCGTACTGAGGGCTATCAATCTTCCAGATCTGGTTGCTGTCCCCAGCCGTGCAGGTCCAGATTTGAAGGATGTTACGATTGGTGGTGTCACCGTTTGTCAGATCCAAGCAGAAATCGGTGTTGGCGAGCTGGATCTGGCCGCTCTCAAGCTTGTTCCACGTTTGCTGGGCCAACCCGCTGAAGCATTTCCAGATCTTCACCTGGACTCCATCAGCATCTAGGAAAATTACTTTTAGAGTATGTCGACAGAGATAAAACTTTCAACATACAATCAGCAGGTACTCCGGCATCAAAGCAGTAGGTATCGGTCCCAGTGGTAGAGAATGAGGAGAGACGGGGAAGGGTTCCGCCGTTGATTGCCCAGTTCTGAGACGCAGAATTATTACAGTCGAAGCTGTTCTTAATCTCAGACCCAGGAAAGGTTCGCAATGAATTTCTCTCTTTATAAAATTATGAGTGTCTGTCCGAAGCTTTTAAACTCCGCTTATGGACGATCTGGCCCGAGGCTTTGGAAGCGCTCGGTCCTGACTTTTGGAAGCGCTCAATAAATGGCATTTTGTCGGGGCTTTTGGCCCCATGATCAACTTTAAGCACGGGCGCGCCTATAAAAGCGTCCAGAATGCCAAAATCCGCTTCGGCCGGGGTATCAGCGTTAAACTTTCCTCGAGCGCCAAAGCGGTGCTAATGCCAATTATCAGTTCACTTTGATTGGCAAATGAAAATTTTGGTGAAGTAAAGTACTCGGTGCTTCTGTCATTTATGTGGTCATATCCACCCAGAAATATGTTCAGCTCACTCCGTTTTAAATTGGCTAGCAGATCTGTGCAGATAAAAATACCTACGTGGAAAATCTGGGCATAACTGGGGTCCAAAAAACTTCAAGCATAATTAAAGAAATGGAGTTTCTGTGACCAATAAAGGGGGAGGGGGACCGCGGAGCGGTCCCCCGAGCACTTGTAGACTTACACATCAAATTGAGTCCCGTTTGCATAAACCCCTCCTACGATGCCCATGCACTTGGACGTGTTGAGGATGGGGTGGACGGGGACTTGAATCGGAGCACCAGCACGGGCATCGAGGGAGGATGCAGGTGGCGAAGGCAAAGACGACGCTGGTAGCAATGGTGACAAGAGGAGCGAACATGGTGAACAAAAAGGGAAGCTGAGATGCTCTCAAGCACTCAGACCCCCCCGTAGGCACAGATGTGCCCACCTTGGACAATCTCCGCATATGGGTTGCCCACCCGAGCCGACGTTGGTCTATGCTAATAGGTGTTGGCCGACGTTGGTCTAGTATCCCTACCAAGGCAAAGTCTGCCCACCTTCGTCGATCTTGGTGTGCCTACAGTCACGGCGAGAATAGATGCCCGACCCCATTTGGGTGGACATCGGTTAAAGTGTCACAGTCAAGACTTAAGCGTCCGCTATCACTAGAGGATAGGGATTGGGTAGTGCTTGTAGAGGTCTCGAAGATGATGGAATAAAAGACTAAAGAATATACAGCATCTAGCTACTCGACTTTATACTGTTCTATGGGTCGTGTGAACTAACTACATAAATATAACTAACATGAGGATCGCGAGCGTATAGCGATCACAGACTGTCAAACGTCCGATCGTATGTCATCCATAATTAAAACCTCCTTGCTTCTTCCTGTGAAGCGTCCTGCTAACATGTGTCTTGAATGCCTTGCGTATTCCGAACACTCAACATGCGCTGTCCTAGCGTCATGATGTCATTCCATGCATTTATGCAGTGTTTTCCCACTCTTCCATAGATAAAAGATTATCATCGTCTCTGGGCGCTAATATGATAGGCGCCGTTATCTTATCAGAGATAGGTGTTGTAACGATTAGATTAGGGTCAAATCGTGACATTACCCCCCTCTCAGGGTCGTCGTCCCCGACGACTGGAATGAACATGTTTGTTTCTGGAATAAATAATTTCTTTGTCGAATATTCTAAGGATTCCTCCTTTGGTTTATATCTTTTGATTAAATAATCCCAATGTCCTTTCGGAAGGACCGGCAATCTCCGTAGATTGTGTTCTTTTTTGTATTTTTGTAAAGTTTTCTTTGCTCCAGGCAATAAATGACGTGCTGGTTCCCATGTTCGTTCGCCAAGTGGATAATCCTTCCACTTGACTAGATACTGATATCCTCCTCCTTTTTTCCGATGTTTCAATATTTCGTCTACTTCGTATCTCTCCTCGTTATTGATAATCTGCGGTCCGGGTCGTTTCTCTCTCCGTTTCTCCGGTGGTTCGACGTATAAATGAAGTTTTGCCTCGTTGAAAACCAGATGTAATTCGTCCGTTTCAGGCAGTCTTAACTTCCACGATGAAGCACCGACTTTCTCTAGGATTTCGTAAGGGCCTAGTCCCGTGTCATCAAGCTTCTTTGTTGGTCGATCTGTTGCGATGTCTTTGGCATCCAACCACACTTTATCGCCAACTTTAAATACAGGTGCGTCTCGATGCTTAGCATCATAATATTTTTTCATCATTTTCTTGGTTTTTCCTAAGGCTGCGGCTGCTTCATCAAATATCTTTTTCATTTTCTTCGCAAAATCTTCCGCTGCCTCATTGCGCGTCTCGACTGCGTTTTCTATACCCTTCCAGGGGTGGTATCCTTGGTTCGTAAAGAACGGCGACATGCTTGTCGACGAGCTAACTTTGTCGTTGTGTGTGAACTCGGCTAAAGCGAGCCACTCCGCCCAATCCGATCGTTGATAATTTACAAATATGCGGAGATATTTCTCAATCTCCTGGTTCATTCGTTCGGTCTGGCCGTCCGTGATCGGGTGATGAGCCGTACTCGGATTCATCTCGATCCCCAGGAGCTTATTAAGCTCCGTCATATATCCGCTAACAAATCTCGGATCCCGATCCGATATAATTTTACGGGGTATCCCGTGATATCTAATCACTCAATCCCTGATCAATCGCGCTGCTCCTTCGGAAGTCAATTCCATATTTATTGGTTCACAGTGGATCATCTTCGAAAAGGTATCCACCCATACATAAATAGTGTTAAAGCCATTGCTTAAAGGCAACGGTCCGATAAGATCTTCCGATATGATCTGCCAAGGTCCTTTGGCGATCTTATGTGGATTAAGTTTTCCTTGGGTGTATCTGTGCACCCTGGTTCTTTGACATGCCTCGCATGCTTTTACATATTCCGATACTTGGTTGCCTATCCTGGGCCACCAATAATTATGTTCGATCATCTCTTGGGTTCGGTTCTCTCCTGGGTGTCCCGCAAGAGGATTATCGTGATGAAGTCCGATGATTCTATCATGGAGTTCTTTGTTTCTCGGTACATAAATAAGATTGTTATAATAAATAACATATTCTTTCTTTTCCCATCCAGGGAGTTCCTTCTTAAGCGCCTCTTTCACGCTTCCATCTATCCTTTTCTCAGCTTTGATCTGTGACATGATCTCGGCCTCTGTTCCTTCGATCGTAAGATCTTGCGATCGGAAATATTCGGGTTTTAAAAGGACGACATTTTCATTATCGCCTTTTCCTTGGTCATGATCCGCCCGGCGGGATAATAAATCAGCTTGTTTATTTAAGGCTCCTGGCCTGTGTGATAATGTAAAATCGAAGTCCGCTAATTCTTGAATCCATCGCGCCTGGCGCCGATTGACTTTCTGCGGAACTTTAAAATACTGCAGGTTTTGATGATCCGTCAAGATATCAAATGTCTGCCTTGTTCCTTTCAGCAATGATCGCCATTCATCTAATGCGAGCATTATCGCGAGCATCTCTTTGTCATAGATCTCGTAATTTCGCTCTGTCTCATTAAGTCCGTGAGACATGAATGCGACTGGTCTCCATTTTCCTTCCTGCTCCTGACTGAGCACTGCTCCTGTCGCTCCATCCGATGCATCTGCCTCTACTCGGAACTTCCCGTGATCTGTTGGCAATGCCAATATTACATCTTCTGCGATGCGATCTTTCAGCTTCTGGAACGCATCCGTCTGTTCTTTTCCCTAGGAAAATCCTTCTTTTCCGGTCAACCGTGTCAACGGCTTGGCGATATCGCTGAATCCTCTCACGAATCGTCGATAAAAGTTAACAAATCCGAGAAACACCTGCGTTTGTTTCAAGTTCTTTGGCTCCGGCCATTCCATGATTCCTTTGATCTTCGCGGGATCCATCCGAACTGAGTTGTGGGATATGATCACACCCAGGTACTCTATCTCGGTTCGTTCGAAATCGCATTTCTCCGGTTTTAGGAATAATTTATTCTTCTCAAGGGTGTCCAACACCCGTTTTACACTGGCCCGGTGTTCCGTTAAGTTATCTGTGAAGATCAATATATCATCAAGATACACGATCACTTTTCCTTCATTAATTAAATCTCGTAGGATGTCATTCATCATCGTTTGGAATGTGGCCGGCGAGTTCGTAAGTCCAAAGAACATCACCAGCGGTTCGAATAATCCTCGATTGGTTCGGAAAGCCGCTTTCCACTCGTCTCCTTCTTTGATGCGAACATTATTATAGCCCCATCGAATATCCAGCTTCGTAAATATCTTGGCTCCTCTGAGCTTATTAACTAGTTCCGATATCAATGGAAGTGAATATTTGTTCTTGATCGTCATCTCGTTTAATTTACGATAGTCTTGAACGGGTCTCAGACTTCCGTCCTTCTTTTTAATAAAAAAGAATGCCGATGCCATCGGCGATTTCGATGGGCGTATCCTGCCGCTTTTAAGGTTCTCTTCCAGGAACTCGTTGAGCTTCCCTTGTTCCGCTAGGGATAACGGATAGATCTTGCAATCTACAGCCTTTGATCCTGGCTTAAGTTCGATTGCATGATCCCACGGTCGTTTTTCCGGTAGCGAATCGAAAGATTCCTTTGCAAGTACTTTTACATATTCTCGGTATTGCTCCGGTATTCTCTTCTGTCATTTTCTCATTTTCTCTGTTCGCTTCTTCTGCGAACTTCTGCGCACTAGTTTCTTTAAGTCGCAGATCGATCTCCTCGGCAAAATCAACCATCAAGATCGATTCGCCCTCCTCTAGAAACTCTTCTTTCTTCTTTCCAGAAGCAGTTTCCGTTCCGTTCATCCGGCACTCTTCCGGGCATCTATTAAATATGATCTTCTGGCCTCGCCAGTCGATGCTTGGATTGTGTTTAAATAACCAATCGTATCCGATAAACATTCTGGCCTTCCCGAGGCCTGTGACGAGGAACTTTTGACGCTCAGTGTGTGGTCCGATTGTCATGGCCAACTCAACGTAGTGAGTGATCCGTCCTCCGGTGTTCTCTGTCCCGTCCGCGTTATGGGCGAAGATAGGCACATCAAGCTTTTTAAGCTCGAAACCTTCGGCTTTGGCATAATCTCGATCGATGCATGTGGAAGTGCATCCGTTATCAAGAAGCGCCTTAACCGTGCGCATCTTTCCCGTATCTAACGCTGTCAACGTGACAGGCACCAGCATCTCTTGATGCTTTCTCTCCTTCTGTAGATCTTGAAGCTCGTTCTTTAGCTTCGAATGATCCCATCCAGACATCTCTAATGCTCGTCTGGCGAGCCACTTTGCCGCTTTCATGCCAGTGAGTCCGGCCGGCATTATGTGTTCGGGTACCGAGTAAACTCCTTTCGGTACTTTGAATTCTCTTTTCTTAGGCGCTTCCTCCTCTGATAAGGATTGAGCCTCCGCGACGTCGTCGCCCTGTTTCTTCTCACTATTTTCCTCACTGGTTTGGGCTCCAGGGGCCTTTTTCTTTAAAATACGAATGGGAATAGCGGTAGTATTTTTTGTGGGTTTTTCTACAACATCTACTACTATATTGTCTGGTGTACGTAGATTGGTGCGTTCCTTTATATAAGTTATAGAGTCGTTTCGAATCGTATCGTTAGTCGTCTCTTCTTCAAGAAGAGTATATTTATTGCATGGGGGAGGGGGTGCCGATTCGGCCTTGATCGGGACCCTCTTTAAAAATCCTGGCCAAACTTGGCCCGTGCTTGTTCAAATAGGAATTTAAAGTCTTCCTTAGACATTTCGTCGGTCCGCAGTGCGCAGACGTTCACTTTCCCTCGCGGCCTTTCCCGCTTGGGTTCTGGGCACTCGCGTGCCATGTGGCCTTCCTTGCCACAGTTGTAACATTTGAAAGCGCTGCCTGGCGCCTTCGTCCGGTCAACGTCCATCGGGGCCGGATTGCCTGGTGCAACTGGTCGTGATAGATTAGGGGCTCCGCCCCGCGTCTGTGTATTCGTGTTGGGTCCCTGACCCTGATTGCTTCCATAAGGAAACCAGAATTGGTTCCCTTTTCCATAAGACTGTTTATAGAGCTTCCCGCGCTCTACAGTGCTGCTGATCGTCATCATTCTTTTCTTTAAATCCCGGTACTTCGTCGGGATTTCTATTCCTCCAGCGTACAGCTGGTCTCGGACCTCTTGGTTTACGAGGCCTTCCAGGACTTGACACAACATGGTGTCGTCGTGGTTGCTTCCGGGGATTTACCCGGCTTCTTCTGCGTTCAACTCATACATGGAGATGAACTCTGCCAAGGGGGTCTTCCCTTGGGGTGTTTTCGTTAACCGCAAGTAGGCGGTTTCTCTCACGTTCCGTACTTCGAACACCTCTTTAAGCTCCGTGATGAGCTCGTCATATGTCTCTCCTAGATTGAAAGTCCCATATCGCAGATGGGTGCGCTTCCAATTCCTGGCCCAACTTGAGGCAGGGCATGCCTTTCCGTCTTCACTCTTTAATAGCGAAAGAGTGTAGAATATCTTCTTTCCTTCGGAATTGAATTCCAAAGCGTATGCGGCCATGTATGTCGTGAGGCCGTCGTACCAGGTTTCCCACAAGGCCTTGTCTTGGCCGCTGAATTTCCCTGGCGTCTCTGCCAAGTTGATTTTCGTGGTGGGTGCTCTCTGGGCTCCCTGCAGCACTGCTGCTAACTGGAATACCCATTGCGGGGGTGTGGTTGGTCTTTGGGGAAGTGGCATCTGCTGTCCCTGCTGGATATTCTCCGGGGGAATCGGTGATCCTCTTTGGGACATGATAGTGATAGGGGGGGGTGAGGAAATAATGTTTCGGGTTCGTGGGTATCGAAGTTGACCGCTCCTTATCGGAATCGGTTGATGGATGAGAGGTGGGGAAATGGGGTGTTCGGGGGCTGATATGTAACCTCCCGATTCGTCTTCTGAATCGGGAAAGTTATGTAGTAATGTTTGTCGAGGGGCTCGGAACGTCACGGTGGGCCGGTATGATGGCCGCGTGGTACGTGGAGATGGTGTATGTAAAGGAATTCTGCACGAGGCGGGTGGTGTGTTTAGGGTGTTCTTTTGCGAGTGAAACTATCCCAGGCCTTCTACGACCCTCCTAGTGATAGCGAGATAGTCCTTCCCGAAGGTCAAACTAGTGCTCCTTTGACTGCCTTACGCGGGGACGGACTCAATGTTTCCCGTAGCGTGTGACGTTGTTCACTATAATGGAACTCCACTAAGTGGCACTGCAATTGTTTATACTCGGTGTGGACAAGGTAGTGTGTCGGTAGGTATGAGTGGATCTTCAAATACGAGAATCCAAGTAGAGGGTAAGGAAGACGCAAATAGTGCGTGTAGTGGGGGAGAAGGGAAAAGGAGGTCGAAGGGTGGCGGTACGAGGGTATGAAGGGTAGTCTTTTATTATGTCACAGTCAAGACTTAAGCGTCCGCTATCACTAGAGGATAGGGATTGGGTAGTGCTTGTAGAGGTCTCGAAGATGATGGAATAAAAGACTAAAGAATATACAGCATCTAGCTACTCGACTTTATACTGTTCTATGGGTCGTGTGAACTAACTACATAAATATAACTAACATGAGGATCGCGAGCGTATAGCGATTGCAGACTGTCAAACATCCGATCATATGTCATGCATAATTAAAACCTCCTTGCTTCTTCCTGTGAAGCGTCCTGCTAACATGTGTCTTGAATGCCTTGCGTATTCCGAACACTCAACATGCGCTGTCCTAGCGTCATGATGTCATTCCATGCGTTTATGCAGTGTTTTCTCAATCTTCCATAGATAAAAGATTATCATCGTCTCTGGGCGCTAATATGATAGGTGCCGTTATCTTATCAGAGATAGGTGTTGGAACGATTAGATTAGGGTCAAATCGTGACATAAAGTCGGTTAGAATAGACAGGCCACAAGTTCTCATGCTTTGACATGTCACGCAAATCCCATCAAAATCGACTCCATCATCGAGTTTTTGTTAAAGAGAGCGCAGACAGTCAATTATATGCAAGATGTGTAAATAGAATAATCAAATGTATCTAATATTTGATCCAGTAGAAATTATTTTGAGCCAATTGCTCTAAACGGCGAGGAAAAGACTTGTAAAGATTACAGCTCTTTGCGGAACTTAGGGCGCGGTCGATTTTTTTTTTTTCCTTTTTGGGCTTTTTGGTCAAAAAATTTTCTTTTCGCTACTGTGGGCTCAATAATTATCGTATCTCTCTGGAAACTATATGTACAGAATGAGAATGCGAATCCGGAGGGCATGGCATCCTCCGATTTTTTATATAACACATATATTGAATATAATTCAACATTAGGCTATTCCTGCAGAAATAGCTGGTTGTGCAATGGAATGAGGTCCTGGATGCCTCCTGTTAGGCTCAGGGTGACAACAGGATCATTCCAGAGGGCATCTCAAAGTCAGAACTGGTTTCTGCTCCCTCCTGTGGCTCAAAAAGGTGAACAAATCCATCACATAATTGAAACACATCATTTATGCCATGGGGGGGTCATGAATGAATTATAGCTTCGAGATGCCCTCCAGAATGACCCTTAGTGTATTCTAGGACCCAAAGATTTTCCATACCACATGTATATTGAGTATAATTCAAGAATACACTATTCCCCCCGAAATTGCTTGCTATGTGAAGAGATATCTTCTGAGAAACTTGTGGTGTTTTTAGAATACACTAAGGGTCATTCTGGAGGGCATCTCGAAGCCAGAATTCATTCATGACCCCCCCATGGCATAAATGGTGTGTTTCAATTATGTGATGGATTTGTTCACCTTTTTGAGCCACAGGAGGGAGCAGAAACCAGTTCTGACTTTGAGATGCCCTCTGGAATGATCCTGTTGTCACCCTGAGCCTAACAGGAGGCATCCAGGACCTCATTCCATTGCACAACCAGCTATTTCTGCAGGAATAGCCTAATGTTGAATTATATCCAATATATGTGTTATATAAAAAATCGGAGGATGCCATGCCCTCCGGATTCGCATTCTCATTCTGTACATATAGTTTCCAGAGAGATACGATAATTATTGAGCCCACAGTAGCGAAAAGAAAATTTTTGGACCAAAAAGCCCAAAAAGGAAAAAAAAAATCGACTGCGCCCTAAGTTCCGCAAAGAGCTGTAATAACATACTGGATGAAATCCGCCGACAACCAGATCTCCCGAGCCAACTCGAAGAGCCCGGCCGCACTCTGTATTGTGGAGTACCGGGGGTGGTTACGAATCTTGCGCTTCAGCTGTGCCCAGGCATTTTCAATGGGGGACAAGTCTGGGGACTTGGGTGGCCATGGGAACACTGTGATGTTGTTGTCGCGGCACCATTGCTTTGCCAGCCGCGACAATGGCGGCCATTCCCGGCCTTGAGCTCAATTTTGGTTTCGTCGGAATTGATGAGCACCCCGCAGGCAAAGACCTCTGGGATGGTCCAATGCTCGAACTGGTTGTACATCTCTTCGCGTTGCTGAATGTGTCGAGGCTGTAATGCAGGTTTAGTGCGCTGGACATGCCCTGGCAGCCCGGCACGTGTCAGCGAGTCCCGGACCTGAAGTGACGCGTCAAACGCGTGTTAGACAGCGAGAATATGATATTAATATTGCACCGCACCGTGCGTACGGGAATGGTGGGGAACATCACCCTCCGCACATCTTCTCCATCAATCAATTCTCCTGCATTCACCCTCTCGACAGCTTCTGTCATATCCTCATCCGAAATGCTCTTCTTCCGCCCCACATGACCCTTTTTGTTGTTGAGATGACAGTCTCCATCATGTTCCTTCACTTGTTCATAGTTTCGAGCGAGGGTTCGCGCGTGAAGTGTTGTGTTCTCGAAGGGCCATAAAGTCGTGATTTTGTCGAAACTGTAGCCGCAGTTGTCGTGATAAATGACAGTGGCCATGCGCTTAGTGGGAGTACATTGAGTTACGACGCGTTTCTCGCGTGCATGGTTGGGAGAGCGGTCGGGGGGCATCGCAGACGTTGTTGGAGGCAAAAAAGACCAGTCTGTGACCGTTGTGACTGACATGCGAAAATTGGGGCGGGACTATTCTAACCGACTTTAACCGATGTCCACCCAAATGGGGTCGGGCATCTATTCTCGCCGTGACTGTATCATGGCCGACCCTGGTCGACCTGGGTCCAGGTTGGTGGCGGTTAAATTAGGCCGCCAATTTGCCCTAGTTGTACTGGTAGTTACTATTTTGAATCTCCTGAAAGTCTTCTGGCATGTATATTAGCAATATCTTAGTGTATCTTCCATTGGTGTTCGCAATAATCATTCGGCAATCAAGGATTTCCATCGATCTGTCAAGTCGTTGTGAAGGCAGACTGATGGACTCTAATAAGCTACAAGCGGTTCACAGCCGGCTTCACTGGCTGCTCTCCACTTGATTGATGTTTTAAAGAGGCCCATAGTGGATCATTGATGCAATGCCAGCAGAAATGACGAATATCACTCTCAAGGGAAGATGTCGACGGAAGCTATCAGGAACACCCCTGATAGCATATCTGATAGATCCGCTCATCCCTCTCAGTTGCTATGCTTCAGCAATGAGGGAAGAGACAGATATCCTCCCCTTTGCAGGGCATTCAAATCAGCTCAATTCATTTTCATCCACTTGAACCTGTCAGGCGCCCAAATACTCGCACACTAAGAGGTGTTAATTTCCACTGCCGCCTTTGGCCTCACACCTGTTTTTCCCCGCCGCGCATCCGTCTATTGTGCGGCAATCTATCAAATAAACTTGGGCGCCTGAATGTTATGTCACCGGCCAGTTCTCTGGTCAGCTACACGGGTCTATTATGCACCGATCGCTCAAATTGACTCACATCTCACTTCTGCTGCTCTAAATACACGGATGGGTCTGTCAATGGTCTTGCATGAAAGCCCTTCTCCGACCATCATCTTTACACCTGCTCGGTTCTCCTCACCCAGCATGCACAGTGTTTTTGCGATAGACAGCCACAGACGAACTGCTGGCAGCAATCCGAGTGGAAAATCATCGAGAGATTTGCCGCGCAGCGCAACGGATTCGACGAACGAACCAGGATACCAGTGAACGGGATCTGATCCGAGAGAATCATAGCAGGGCTCGTAAGATAGCTCGGAGTCAGCTAACTGACAGCGACAGAGAACGGATCCGCTCAGCGAACATTGTCGCCCATGTAACGTCTCGCTGACCGATGAATTACACCTCCCAAACTAATCTTTGGTGATCCCGCCTCAATTCCTCCGAAGCCCCCAAAAAGGCACGTAATTGAGGGTTCTTAAAATCCGAATCAGAGATCCTTGCCAGCGACGTCGCAGATTTTAACAGGGTAAAGATGTCATGATGAATGCTTTGTCTGTGGTCCCAAATGCAGTCATTATCAGCCTCTGCCCCCGTATCCAGAGGAATGAGACTACTTTGTTCATGCACCCAATAAAAGTGCCATTTCGCGGAAATTCAACCAGATATTCTGCCTTACTGATCTTGGTGTCTATGATGGGGACTTAATATGAAATTCTCTCCAGGTGTATCTGCATCGACTTTGACCAGTGGTTGGACATACCGCCAATTACTCCCTTCACATGAAGGACAGCACACCATTCAATGGTTTAGTCGTGACCCTTTAGCATTGTTTGCAAAAGGAAACGACTTTGACATACCAGCTGTACTCTGCAATGACCATGTCCCTGACTCTGAAAACGTCCTAATCTTGAAATACAAAGGTGATTCGTTGACACACACAACTAATATCGTTTTGAATCCGCTTCTTTTGTGACTAGAAATCCGAGGATTAAATTAAACACAAACTCCAGTTTTTTAATAAAGGGGATGCCAGCCCGCGAAGCGGGCTGGGAACCGCTTGTACTCTATTATGATTATGCTACTCCAAAGATGGTTTGTAAGTGTCCAAGCCTTTCACATCATTAATATGTATTGATTCAAGTCAGAGTGAGTCAGAACGAGTCAGTGCAATGTCATGGACGACACCTGGGCAAGATGGTTGCCTTGAGATATTTAATTGGAGCCCCTAGTTGTCACCAAGTTCTCCTAACCAAATATCTAGTGCAGACCACACATCCCTCCCTTGGGAACGAAGCCTAGAACCATGTTCTAGCATCCTGTAGCTTTCCAACGATACCAAGAAGTCCAGAAGACACCAAGTGGTTCCCATAATAAATGGGTTGCCATTTGGTTTCCATGTGATCACTCCTAAATGAGTGATCATAGTCTGTCAACCCTGCAGGCCTCTCCCTCGAACAGAATATTCAGAATCGAGTTCTAGGGCTCAATAGCTTTCTGTAGATACCCCTAAGTCCATGGTAGGACCAGTGCCTGGTTCAAAAACCTTATGCTGAACTTCGATATTCCCAATTCAGAAGATCATGATGATATTGGTGATATCCGATCAAAGTGTGATTGCCATGTTGGCCAGTTGGACTTGGTCATATTTGCAGCATGGGTTGTGTTTTGTGATAAGATAGAGAGTCCAGACCATCCACTCTAGTCTGTTTGTTGGCTTTATGTACACTTTTATAGGTGCTCGCTTGCCTAAAGTTGATCATGGGGCTAAAAGCCCCGATGAAGTGCCGTTTAGTGAGCACTTCCAAAGGTCTGGACTGAGCACTTCCAAAGCCTCGGGCCTGATCTCCCAAAAGCGGAGTTTGAAAAGGCTTCAGACAGATATGCTTAATTTTATAAAGAGGGTAATGGTTCTCCAGTCAGTCTTGACCCCGTTTCCCGTTCACTATTATTCGTGACATGATGTATACCTCTTTCCCATTTACTCTGCATTCACTCAAATCCCAATAGGCCATCGTGCTGTAGCCTGATCCAGTTCCGGCCAGTGGAAATGAGTGTTTGCGCGTGAGGATCAGATTCCATTTACGGCTTAGATCTTTAAACATAGTTGTATTCAAATCCTTGGGTATTTTTGAATGTCGATTGGTTACCTTCCAACATGCCGCGGTCGCCGGAGCGAAGCGAAGGCATGTCTTGTTGCAAGACAAACAAAGGGCTTGCTCCCACTGGTTGAAGGTGACCAGTCCCCCAATAAATTTTGTGTGTTCAAGCCCACAGATAATTTGTATTTGATTTGAACAACCTTCACCACTGATGAACAGAATTAAATGCTCAAAAGGTGACTCCGCTTACTGTAATTCAAGATTTAAATTCGACCAAGTTGATTTGAGTGGTGTATAGCTTTTGATTTCCTCTTTTTTAACAGTGGCTTTGTCTTTAAACAAATTAATTGCACAAAAGGGGATGGGAGGCCGCAAAGCGGTCGACCAGCCCCTTGTATCCCCATAAGATTATATTAACGGTTCACTCCACGTTCGGCAGCCTGCGGCCAACATCAACTGTCGGAATCGTGACGGACAGGGGTTGGAGGTAACCTGTCAGCCTGGGCAGAGCCATGTGAGCGCCACACAAACGTGGAGGTACGTGGACGCCATGCATCGCAGACGTGTCTGTAGGGCACGGTACATGCATAGCCATGGGCCAGAACCACGGGGACACGTCGAGACGTGTCTGGACACGTAGTTACTACGTGTTTCACGCGCCACTCATTGTTCTTGGAGTTAGAGAATTTAAACTCTGTATTATCTAGTTTACCATTGTACTAGCTATTCATTGTTCTCCGGGGGAGTCTAAGTACTGTACTGAAGGACACAGTTAATATACCGAGTTTTCCCATCCCAATTTTCCAACATCAACCAAATCAAATAAGTAGGAGCCGGCGCGAAGCACCGGCAAGCGCTTGTGGTACTTCAGTATAGACAGAACAATAGCTACCTCAGATCAAACACCAATGTGAATATACGGCACCCAGTGCATGAAAGATTTCTCACTGCCTGACTCCTTCCGAAGCTTCCTAATAGCAAGATGCAATGCTTTGGCTGATTGCCCTGAATCTGGTGGTGAGACCTTGAAGAGATGTTCATAAACATCACTGGCAACTCGCGGAGCATCGTTGTCCATGATGGACCACATTGTGGCAATAATGCTCCGGTACCCTGCTGACAGCATACCAGCAGCAAGATGGACTGACTCTTCTTCAAGCTCCTTGTCCCCAGTTGCAGTTTGGCAGGCAGAAAGAAATGCAAAATCTGCATGGGGGATGGATAGCCTGATAATGCTTGATAATGTCAACTGTGAGCCACTGGCAAGGAGAAGTGCACTCTCTGTCGGATTGGAGACATTCTGTACACCATGACATGCAAGGTGAATCCAGCTACATTCTTTCATGCCCTGCTGAACACTGTCCACTGTTGCTGCATTCCCTTGCAACTGCTGAAGGCAATGCTTTCCTGCAGCATTGTATTGAATATGATCAATTTCCGCTAGAGTCCCGGGAAGGTCACTCTGTCCATCTGTGAAAGGTTGAGCAACAGTGAGCAGTTTGAATGCTCGTTGTGGCTCAGAGGCTGGACGAGCTTGATAACCAGAGATCAAGGCGGTCAATGAGGGTGTATAGGAAGAAATCACAAAGTCGGATAACTTTGACCCAGAGGGTTGACTGTCTTCATAGAGACCTGCAGCATGAATTGGAAGAAATGCAAGAGGACCCGTCAGACACCACCAGATACGTTGGAGATTGGTAGTTGATGGAGTCTAACATCCAAGTTAGATGTTTAATCGGTGTCTGTAGATTTGAATAACTTACTGTAATGGCAAGTGCATCAAGAACAGGGTGGGCAACTCGCTGCCAGAGCTCAGAGAGAAGGTGTTTGAACTTTTCTTCAGAAGTAATATCATCTTCACGATGTCCATGCAGTCTATCTGAGTGATGTGACATATTGCAGCGAGAACCTGTAAGATTTCTGAGGGACATGTGAAGGTCTTGTGCATCATTTAGCGTGAAATTGGTGAGTGGGACGTGCATGACCTCATCATCATCAAGGCCAGGAATAAGTATGAGGGCATCACATCTGGCTCTACTAGTGTTCAGAATAACAACTGGTCCTCCTTGTGCGGCAGATGAAAGCTGTGAGAGGGTCCTTGGTAACAAAAAGTTCTCAAAGCCTTCCAACTCCCTGATCTCCTTTATTAATTCATCTCGTTCATGAGCATAAGCATGAAACTGCTGGGCAACTCGTTGAGGTGACTGCTGGTTTCCAGCATTAGTCACCTCTAGAAGAGTACCTACTCCTTCCAACTGAGCAGATAGGAACCCAAAACGATCTGCAAGTTTAGGATAGTGTTGCTTGAGAGTGTCTATGGGTGTACGAAGCTGGAGCAACTGGCCCCAGATGATGGAACGACCCTGTTCTAGCCACTCTACTGCTTGTTTGTACTGAAAGGCAGCAATAGCATCTGCAGCAGCATCCCGAACAACTTTGCCTGCATTCATGATGTGATGATGGCGGTCATTGATAGACAAGCCAAGCCAAGCCAGTTGGGGAAGGAGTTCAAGGGCTCTTGCATATGCTTGTAGCAGAGATGAGTGTTGACACATTCGAGCAGCTAGTGCCCATGTTGAGGAAGCCTCAAATCGCACATCGACCGGGCCAGTGATTGACTGTGCAGCAAGAGAGAGCTGTGAGATTGCCTTCAGAAGATCTCCATGATCACTGAGCTTCTGGAAGCGATACAAAAGTGATTTTCCAAGGTTTTTCCACAAACCAGGCTTATTGGGGTGGCCATCTGGGATGAGTTGGGCAGTATCATTAAGCATCATGATGGACCTGTTGATATCACTGAGATCACCCAGCTGCTGAAAGCGAAGGGAAAGTGAACTTCCAAGGTTGTTCAACCATAAAGGCTTGCTGGGGTGACCATCTGGGACAAGTTGGATAGCATCCTCAAACATCATGATGGACTTGTTGATGTCACTGAGATCACCAAGCTGCTGAAAACGATGCAAAAGTGAGTTGCCAAGACTATTCAGCAGAGAAGGCTTGTTAGGGTGGCCATCTGGGATGAGTTGGATAGCATCCTCAACAATCATGATGGACTTATTGATATCACTGAGATCACCAAGCCGCTGAAAGCGACACAAAAGTGAATAACCAAGGTTGTTCAGCCACAAAGGCCTGTCAGGGTTGCCATCTGGGATAAGTTTGACAGCATCCTCAAACATTATGATAGACTTGTTGATGTCACTGAGATCACCAAGCTGCTGAAAACGATGCAAAAGTGAACTGCCAAGGTTGTTCAACTGTGCAGGCTTGTCAGGGTGGCCATCTGGTGTGAGTTGGACAGCATCCTCTTTTATTAAGATGGACTTGTTGATATCATTGAGATTGCCAAGCTGCTGAAACCGACGGGTAAGTGAATTGCTGAGGTTGTTCAACAAAGTAGGCTTGTTGGCGTGGCCGTCTGGGATGAGTTGGATAGCATCTTCAAGCATCGTGATTGACCTGTTGATATAACTGAGATCACCAAGCTGCTGAAGGTGAATCAAAAGTGAGGTGCTGAGGTTATTCAACCATAAAGGCTTGCTGGAGTGGCCATCTGGGATAAGCTGGATAGCATCCTCAAACATCATGATGGCCTTGCTAATGTCACTGAGATCACCAAGCCGCTCAAAGCGTAAGGAAAGTGAAAGGCCAAGGTTGTTCAACCAACCAGGCTTTTCAGGGTCATCATCTGGCATAAGTTGGATGGTCGCTTCAAATATCATTATGGCCTTGTTGATGTCACCGACATCACCAAACTGCTGAAAACGACGTGAAAGTGAATTGCCAAGCTTGTTCAACCAAGCAAGCTTGTGAGGTTGGCCATCTGGGGTGAGTTGGACAGCATCCTCAAACATTATGATGGACTTGTTGATGTCATTGAGATCCCCAAGCTTCTGAAAACGATGCAAAAGTGAACTGCCAAGGCTGTTCAACCGAGCAGGCTTATCAGGGTGACCATCTGGGGTGAATTGGACAGCATCCTCCTGTATTAAGATGGACTGGTTGAGATCATTGAGATTGCCAAGCTGTTGAAAGCGATGGGTAAGTGAATTGCTGAGGTTGTTCAACAACAAAGGCTTGTCAGGGTGGTCATCTGGGATCAGTGGGATAGCATCCTCATGCATCATGATGGACTTGTTGATGTCGATGAGATTACCAAGCTGTTGAAAGCGACATAAAAGTGAATAGCCAAGGCTGTTCAGCCATAAAGGCTTGTCAGAGTTGCTATCTGGGATGAGTTGGATAGCATCCTCAAGCATCATGATTGACTTGTTCATGTCACTGAAATTGAGACCAGTCTTGTCAGGGTGGTCATCTAAGATAAGTTTGATAGCATCCTCAAACATCATGATGGACTTGTTGATGTCGCCGACATCACCAAGCTGCTGAAAGCGATCCAAAAGCAAGCTGCCCAGCTTGTTCAGCTGAGCAGGCTTGTCTGGGTGGCCGTCTGGGTGGAGTTGAACAGCATCCTCATGCATCAAGATGGACTTGTTCATGTCGCTTGGTGACATAGTTGAAGGTAGAGACGAAATCTGGAGTTATTGGTTGGTATACCATGCAATGCCCCTAGTTCTTGAGCTCACCTTTGCAACGGACTCAAGGTATGATGAAAAGCGATGCTCTTTGTCTGTCCTCACTGTATATATAGGTTCTCACAAGCACCACTTTCTGGAATGGGCCTTGATCAACTGTCATGGTTATTAGGAAGTGGGAAACATGGAACCTGATTTGATCCTCGAGATTGCAATTGCCGAACTCATTACCAAGGACAAGTAGTCGGAGTTATGTTGAGACATCCAGAAATAGAAGAAGGGTTGAGTCATCATCTTATTTGGTGCTCACTCGGTGCTTGACCCGCTCAGTCTTATTTACTTTTGGTGTGATATAGATATGCTTTATGACTCATAACCGGGAGGAGTTGTAAAGATATGCAATCATAAAATCTACCAGGTGGTAATTCAGGACTGCCTACTGAGATCTCCATGCCTATGCGTGGGTTCAGGTTAGCGGGTGTCATAGCGAAGGAGGTTGATTCAATTCAATTTAGTTTAGTTTGATTATCTCTATGGGGAAACCACCGGTTGCAGTGATGAGGAGAGTGACACCGAAGCTATTGCCATTGGTCCGGAGAAGACTGATTGAGTCGTGTGTCACTCATATCAATTGAATTGAAACAAGGAAGATGATCATCTAGTATGCAATGATGAATTTCCGGAGGAAACGGCGAGCCTTACGCCTTATATAGGTTGTCCATGGGACCATTTGATGTCGTATCCAGGGCCATTCGATGTGAAGTCCAAGGAACGTGACTATCTGCCATCTTCTAGCCCTTGATATGATAAATGAGATAAATTTAACATCACGCGGGAGCAAATGGCTTCACGGACAGCCGAAATATAGCTCTCTGTTCCCATAGGTGTTAAATGATAAATAAGACTTAATGAATCATGGAATGGGAGCAAAATGTTTCCACCAACCGATATAAGGCTCTTTATTCCCTAGGCAGGCATTCAATAATCAATGAAGCAAAATCAAATGGAAGCAAGTGGTTCCACAGACAAATGTATTAGGCTCTCTGTTCCCGCATGCAAGTCACGGAAGAGTACGGACACAATATAGACGGAGGCCAGATTGCCGATGCCCCTCCGCATTCTCGATTCAACTAAGTCAAGAACTAATGATCATTTTCCCACTTGTCGCTCCAAAGATGACATTAAATGGTCCCACGGAAAACCTGTATAAGGCTCAAGGCTCTCCATTGACTGGTGAAATTTATTATTTCAACAAGAGGCTGGTCGGCCGCTTCGCGGCCTCCCACCCTCTTTCCAAACAAATTGTCGAGCAAATAAGTCTCTCCGTTGAGTAGACTTGTCTCCTACTTTAGTTCATTCTTGGTAGAATTGATGCATGCGCGTGCCTATAAAAAATGTACACAATACCAATCATCAGCCCTGGCAAACCGGTGCTTGAATGAGCGTTTACGCGAAGTTTGGCTGTGTGTACGCTTTTATAGGCGCGTGCGGCGCCGACTTACCTTTATGTACGTCAGACTCAAGGCGCTGGTCGGGCGCTTCCACAGCCTCGGGCTTGATCTCCCAAAAGCGGAGTTTAAAGGCTTCAGAAAGGGTCGATTAATTAAACGTTCATGAACGAAATCCTGGGCAATTCTTCATGTTTACACTTTTCTCCATTGAGCTCAGGTCCTTTCGTCTTGCTCTACTCACCAGCTACTTCTATCTCCTTTCATTCTGGATTTCCTGTGCCCCCAACACTGCCCGGCTAGCACTCATATGTATCATCAACCGTTCTTTAACGAAATCCTCGGTGGTTCTTTGTAGATACTTGCAACTTTCTCCATTTGTTGCAAATCCTTTTGTCTTCCTCTCCTGCTGAAACACATACATCTACTTTTGAGGTGAACTTCCGGTGCCCTCATCAGTTCCCGGTGAGCCTTCGCATGCCCAATATATCGATAGTACCACAGCCTTTCAATAACAGCTGGCCCCGCGCAGTTGTTCCGTACAGCGCGCAGTCCACCGCAGTTGCAATTAGATTACTAACATGCCACGGAGCCACGTAGTCCCGCATCACATTCTTTCTACCTAAATATCTGCTGCTCCGTTTCTGACATGCCCTACTCCTTGCCCTCTTCACCTAGCACCAACGGACCGGCCATATCTCTCTCTTTATAAAACAAAATAACGGGTGTCTGTCCGAAGTCTTTGACGCCCTGCATATGGTCTTTTGTAACCGTGACTGTGGGCCCTCGCACGCCACCGGAACTACACGGCACCCAAACTCTAGATGCTCCCATGGCAAGCGCTCATATCCCCTTACCGCCTTCGGCATCCCGTACACCACAAGCGCTAATCTCGCTACATTTCGTCCGTTGAGCGGTCATTGCGCAGATAAACGAGATCCATTCTCACGGCAGGCGTCAATTTTCCCGTGTAGCTCCGATTGCGAGCGTCCTGCTTGCTTGATCCATTTCAGCGGCGTCATACATCTATATTATCAACTGAACTCTGCAACTCAAGGAATCAATCACTAAAAATCGATGATGCTCAGTCGTCCGAGGGTGTATTTTCGTGTCATTACAGTGAATAGTTGTCAGCTTTGCACTCAGCTCAAGCAATCGTTCACAAGGATCAATTGAATGCAGCTCAACTGTTCACTTCCAGTCCGATTTTCCGACCGGCCAAAGAATGCATCATGCTTGACATAAATTTCGGTATATGTTGTCAATTGAATTCTATCAAGCCTCAGAACCTTTCACCGAATATCAAACTCAATCCATCTCTGGGTTTTTCTCTTCATGAAATAATGTACAGTATGGCGGTCTGAAGCCTTCTCCTCACAATTTCGACTCATCTACCACTTCCGGGCAGCTGTAAATAAACAGACTGTAAAATTCTGCTGAAAATCGACACTGATGCAGAAGGGGGTCCTGGGTCGCGAAGCAATCCAGGAACCGCTTGTTCTTCAAATATTTATCTGCATTAATCCGTCAAGTGTGGATTCCTCTCAGTACTGTTTGCAAGCTCTCGCATCAGTCTTTTGACGTTTTCGTTGTGGTGTTGTACAGCACCAAAGAACACACGCAATAGCCAACACCCTGCCAAATCACAAAACACGGCAACGCCGACAACTTACAACACCGGATCAACTTCGGCCGATACACAAGAACCGATGGTAACTTCCTATATGGCCACCAAATCCATCCCAACTACCATAGGGATTTTCAGACACATTCATCGAATATAGAGTGTGTTCAGCATCAAATAAGTTTGGGGGACAGCACACAAACACCAAAAAACACCTGAAACAGCACAATCAAAATGTCAAAAGACTGATGCAAGGCGGGATAATTGTTGGCTCAAGTGCTGTGGGTATCTAAGGGCTTATGGACATCCCATTTGTGCTGGATTATCCCTCAAGTTCCGCAACCTGTCTAATGTTACGACACATATTGCTTGCTGAAAAATAAGGAACCAACCTGGATCTGAGAGTCTGGTTCGTTCAGATAACAAGGGTCAATCCCCGGCATTAGTTGTGGTGAGTTCTATCATTCTTTCTGGTTTATGAATCATTTACGACGATCATCATCGCGAACCGAAATGGGAAGTCCGGCGATCGAACTCCGGCGTGACACTGGGGGCAATCATTGAGGCACCCGAAAACCACATGCCTTAAACACATGTGGTCCGCACTTGGAACAAAGCCGACAAAGCCGCCTTTACCTGATAAAGGGTGGCTTTGTCACAGGCTTTGTTCCCCCCACACAGTAACAAAGCCTGCGACAAAGCCATCCTTTATCACACCGGGGGCAAAGATCAAGGCATTTAGTTTGAAATTCGGCGGACACATTTGGTTCGTATTTGGTGTGACAAATCACAATGGCTCTCTTTTACCACAAACCCAGCCTTTGTGCAGGCTTTGTGCATGCTTTGTTTCCCCAGTCCAAGGGAACCCAGCATGCATACAAAGCCAGCACAAAGCCTGGCTTTGTGGTCACAAAGAGGAATTGTACTGTGACATCAAATGCAGATTGAATGCGTCCGCCGCATATCAGATCAAATGCGTCGCTCTTTGCTCCCGGTGTCAGCTAAAGACAGCTTTGTCCGCTTTGTTCCAAGTGCGGACCACATGCGTTTAAGGCATGTGGTTTTCGGGTGCCTCAATGACTGCCCCCCGTGTGACTGACGGCAGAAGGCACGGCGATTATCTAATATCAATGCGGCATGTCTCGGCTGAAGTCGATCAAAATTTTACCCTGTGAGCCAAATACCACCATACACAACTTCAACATCTCTCCCGCACGTTCAGCGCTCTGCAGTCTTTGTTGTTGCACTCGTTGGGTGTCGCTTTGCTATATTCGCGTCCCAGTGCCGTCCATGCGCATTTCCGTCCAATTCCGAGTCATGCAATACATTTAAAGCCACAAAATATCTACTGTTATTCCTCATCAAGTTTTTTCAATGGCTCTTTGTCTAGAATTGCCTGCAAAATCTTTGCTTGTCCATCCCTTATCGTAACATACATTTACAGCTGCTTGCAAAAGTAATGACACTATCCAAAAATAGAATGAGAAAGAGCAACTTCGAACACACCACATTTCCAAGCCCATTTCTCTGTCAATTCTTGGCCGATTTGCATGGTTCTGGTTGCGTTCGGGAGGCGCGAAGCGGGGCTTTCGCATGGTACCCTGCAACGTCAATAAGTCTCAAAAAGACCGGTTTCGCAATTTTGCCTTGAGCCGTTGTAATGGTAACAGGAAATGCCTCTAGCTTACTCAATTCACAACCCAGTCAAATAATACTGGACTTGTCTGAAAGCCTATATCGTGGCACAGGGCTGCGATATTCAATATTTTGGTCAATAGATAGGTTGTGCAAAGCTGCATGCGGCACCATGCGGCTTTTGTTTCCCTATCAATGACATATTTGATCCTTGTGTAGATGCCGTAGAGTACTTTTGAAAGTTGTCAGTATTGTTCTGGCATCAGGCGGGTGGAGCAAGTGTGGGAAATGGCCTTTTTTTGGCAGCATCATGGCCATAGCCGCACAGCAGCTGTGGAGAAGCCAAATAATGACGTCAAAATGAAGCACATTATGGTTGGTAAGTGGTTCAATATACAGTATAGCACCTAATTTACTGAGATTTCATCAAAATGAATATAAATACACTCACAAAACCCTTGGTTTATCATGCGGCTTTGCACAACACACAAAAAGCTGCATGCAGCTCTGCACAACCTGCCTAATAAATGGCCTCGCTGTTTCCATCCTGGAATTTCTGTCTGCTGTGCTGTTTTTTTTTCCCCGTCAATTTCTACTGTCGTTCCGGGAAATCAATCTGCTCGCGCAGGACTGGCTGTTGATTTTGAACATGCACCATGGTCCATCATGGTCAGTAGTAGTGTGGTTCAATTGGATTCGGATTCTATTTACTCATTGTGTTACAGAACACAGATTTCTTTCCAGCACTGCGGAGACCATCATCTCTTAGCCTCCAAAAACTTCAAAAGACAGTTCTACGGCATGTGAGTCCGGATTGCTGTCTGTCCTTGGGCCTCGCTGAGTTTGTGGCCCCACCAACTTGATTCTGAACTCTAACTCTAGAGTCCCGAATCTGTGAAGCTATTACCTACTCTTGTCTGACAGGTTTCCCTTGACCGTGAATGGTCAATTACAGATATTGCGCCATTGGTGTTCTGTACGCTTCAGTTCAAAATCAATCCGTTGCCTTAGCACCGGAGATCTGTCTTGTTCTCCATTTATGTGTATGCCAGACATTTAAATTCATTCATTTCACTGCCGTCCATCACCTGAATAAATGGTCGGAACAGTACAGTACATCTGATGTGTCATATCCTCTTTATCAGATTAAGTGTGTCCGAAGCCATTTAAGCTCCGCTCGGTGATCACCGGCAGCTACTCGCGGCATCCACGCTCTGCCCTAAATCCACGTTAAAACTTTACTACATGTCTTTCAACATGTTCCGAAGGTGTCATCTACGTGTTTTCAACGTATCTCTAACGTGTCATTGACGTGTCCTCCGCAGTATTCCCTCCATGCAAAGTTATTTGAACTCCTATGATTTCCTGAGCATCTGCAATCCAACGGCATCTTGAACGCTCTACAAGGACGATTCTGATCCATTGCTCACATAGCTCAGCTTAGTATCACCTCTGAGTATGTTTACCTGATTTTCTGTTGCCTACCATGTACAATCAAGTCAGCCGAAAAGTTAGACTCTGTAAGCTCTCCGAGGGTCTTCTCAAGGGAGTGCAACATTTATGTGCAAAGAATCATCCGACGTTGATACCGATTCTCTCCCTCAAAGTTCTCCACCACATCAGTCACTGAGTAGCATAGTATTTTTTCCTTTATTAGAACCAGCTTTATAACCCGTGCCTTCGTCATGGAGTGTCACAGTATGATTAATCGTTCCAACACTTTATGTAAACACATGCCTATCTAATCTCTGGTGCTTATATTATCTGAACACTTATTAATATCCTCAGAACGTTCCAGACAAACACACCTCATACATGATGATACAGGTCGCTTTGTAAGAACACATGGCGGAGGGATGGTTCACATGAGGAACACACATTTAATTAATAGATCTTGAAAGATCTCATGGACAATGCATGTACAACACATGGTTACAGGCTATTGCAGTATATTTATATTCTGGCTCGATAAACAGTACAAGACATGCCTTCGCTTCGCTCCGGCGTAAGTGTGGACTGTGCTATGTTGAACGGCCGCCAGCGGCCATCTTAAAATTAGCTTACAGCTGTTTGCGGAACTTAGGGCGCGGCCCGATTTTTTTTTTTCAATGCATTTTGCGTCGGATGGCTCTCCTGGGAGCAATTCTTAACCGTTTCTCCTGAAAGTATGCTCATTATGTTGGTATTGAAAGGCCGGAGGGCATGGCCTCCTCAGATTTTTTTGAGGGCCAATCAAATGGATTGAATGGGAAAATATCCATGTTTTGAGCAGGATGGCTGTAAAATTAGTTATCATTGTTCGATTGGCCTAATTTTTTGATATGATGTACTCACAAGTGTACCAAAGGGCACCAAGTACCGGTATTTTCAATGTGACCCATACATCGAGTGCAATCTATATTACAACCACGTCAAATCATCTTTTCAAAGTTTTGAGCCAAATACAAGTCATATAAAAAATGCCGGTATTTGGTGCCCTCACAGCAGAATCAAGAGAGTGTTGAGCGCGAGCACATATGAAATTACATTCATGTTTATCTGACTTGTGGGGCCTTCAAACACTACATAGAAATTGCGGCGTGGGTTGAGGCATGCCATGAAGTGGATGGAACACCTCGAGACTAAACGAATATTGATTGATAATCAAGTAGGAGAGCGAGACGTGTGGAGGGGAACTCACTAACGATAGACGCGGAGATGGAGTCCCCCAAAACTTTATAGAAATCGGTCAGTAGCGAACACAATGTTTAGCATAAACAGAGCCTACCTGAACGCATCCCGTACGTATCGGTCCGGGAATGCGACATAAACATACATGTGTCCATCAGACGCCGGCTCTCACGCGGCTGGCCCCGATGCGGTGGTTTCACGCGTTGGAGTCAAACAGAGATTAGGGTCAGCGGTGTTGAAAGAAAATATGACAATTGAAAAGAACTCATCGCCTCGTGTATGTGCGGGACGCGCTGTGGGCGCCCGGGGAGAGGAGTGCAAACTTGAGCTGGATATCAATGATGCTGCGGACGCGCCGAGTCGCTCGCGGGAGGGCGAGGATTGCATCCCAACGTTCGTGCCGTGCTATTTCGAAGAAAACGCGAGTAATTAAGGTAGTAATGACGGCATACCAGAAACACGTCTGGCGGCTTTCTACGAATCAAGATCTGGGGAAATGCGTGGGGGAAAGTCAGAGGGGTTAGAGACATGCATGCTGAACTAATCGTACCCAGTGGATGGAAAAATATGACTGACTTACAGACGGCTGGAGCATCTGAAAATAGGAATGTAAGCATGGAGCTTCCAAAATCTAGCGGACTCATAGGGAATATCCGAACCAATGAGGAAATGTCGCTGAGAGATCGGCGGAAAAGTAATTCAGGAGCTCAAGAGGAAGAGAACCTGTGCACGACCCAATCGAGCGTGTTAGCAAACAGCAAGATATAATATAAGATTGGAACACACTTCGACCCATTATTGCGCGGTCCCAGGAGTTCCAGAATTCAACCCCAGCAAATGCATACAAACTTAATGGCGAACGGTCAGGCTACCTTGAATTATACATTGAAAGAGCAGGAGCGTTCAATAAAAGAATGTGTGGAGTAGCAAGCGGGAGAGGTACTGGCCCCTAGAACGGCAAGGATGTCAGTGTGGTTGCGAAGGCGGTTCGAGAAGACAAATGATCAAGCGGAGCAATGTTCCAGATGTTGGGAAGTTTTCTGCTTTGAATGAGGTCTTCTTCTTTAGGCTCGATTGGCCATAACGCTTGGCGCTTGCAAGATCTTAAAGATAGATTTGTTCAAAAGGACGATCAACCTTGGAACAGAGGACGCGAGGAAGAGTGGCGGTGTCGTAGTGATAGGGGGGAGGAAAGGAAAGTGATTTATTGGACAGATGGCTGCCCTTTAAATGAGACTTGAACGCGTCAAACCTGGCCACGGCATTGATGGAGTCGACGAAATCCACGCGTCATAGCGCCTATTAATGACACCCAAAGTTAAACTGTGATATTCAAAAAATAAACGCCTCGAGGCGACCAAGACAATGGACTGCGGGCACCAAGGGAAAAAAAAGCGTGAATTGGGAAATAACAAACAGGTACAATCTGATTCGAGGCATCTGCTTAAGATACGAGTAATATATTCAGTAGCTAGTCGTCTGTAGTAGTTAACCTTTTATTCCATCCTCTTTCGAGCTATACACATCGCACTCCCCGATCCTCTATCTTTGATATCAGACGTGATTTAGTCTTGACTGTGACATGGAGGCTTGCCCGCACACAAATTCCCCAATTTTTTTTTACATGCTCGTGCAATCTGTGGTAAACACCTCGTGATCAGGTGACTTTCTGTCAATCAAAATCCGTTGTGTTTTCATGTATAGGATTATGTCTGTCTGAAGCCATTGAACTCAAACAGGCAATCACTGGACTCCATCAGTGTTTTGACCATGAAACAAAAAAGACCCCCTGTAAAATCAGAAATTGTTCCCATGACAACCCTTGAAAAAAAAATTGGAGCTTGTGACCTTGCGACCTTTTTGGGGCCTTTTTTGACCTTGTACAAGGTCACAAGATGTTTGTCAAAAGTCTGATGTCCTTTGGGCACCTCCAACATCAAGTGCTGGGGTGCGCTCTTGTTAACCGTCAATAAGCATCAAAATACTAGCCCACACACCCTCGCTGCCGCTTGTCGTCACTTCTTGGGTATGTCCCTCGGGCACCAGGTTTAACCACCACCTATCCTAGAAGATTTTTCGTTGCATCGCCCGCAGTCCGCACTCGCTATATTACCAGTCACATGAGCACATTGTATTACAATACTGGTTTGAAAAATCGAGCTTTTCACAACATGACTGCTGTGCCGCTAGATGTAAATCAAGCGAAAATGCTTGCGCTAAACCTCAAGTTTGTCCCAAGGCCACGCGCCGTCGGGATTCAGCCAATGCTGGACGCACTCGACGATTTTTGTCGCTGACTTCGCCTCCACGTCAATAAGGTGGTTAACGACAGCACACTATTCCCGCAGATAGGCGAGACCACAGAATGGGGACAACCACGTTACGTCCCTGACTTCCACGTCTCCAACCCCGATGCCCAGGGGCCACCTTTAATCGACAAGATCGAAAACGCGCTGTCCAAAACTTGCGAACAGATCGGCGTCGATGTGCTTAGCAAACAAACGATCCTCATTCGTCCCAACATCAACCTCGTCGACCTCAAAGCTCTGCTCCAACTCTTGAAGGAAAACAGTGTCCTCGCTGTTCCCGCTGACAAGAACCTTGGACTCTGCGTTGTAACGTGCGGCTGGTACCATGAAACCGACATGAAACTCTTGGTGAACGACTCCTACGTGGAGGCAGAACCAGATCACGTTCTGTTGCTGCTCACCGTGCGCAAAATTCTTGAGCACGGTAGGACATTTGTCACGTGGCAGTAGTACAATTGGCTCAACCAACCCTGCGTGGAAGAGCTGAATAAGGTCCCGGCTCTAAAAGTCCTTCCCAAGATCCACAAAACCCCGATGTCAGGGCGTCCGATTGTTCCCACTTTCGGTATGCTTCTCGCTAACGCGTCGGCTTGGGTAGACTACCAAATCAAACCGCTCCTCGACACCTTTTCCTGGATCCTCCGTGACTCGAAATCTTTGTGTCACGACATCCTTGCGCTAAATTTGCCGCCGGGAGAAGAGATTTGGCTCGTCACTGGAGATGTGGTTGCTATGTATCCTAACATCCCAACCGATGAAGGGATTAGTCGTATCGCGACCCTCTTCGATGCTCCTATAATGGATTTTACCGATCTAGAAGAGGCTGCACGCATGAATATGAGAGGATGCAAGGAGCTGGTTATTCTATTCCTTTGTCTTGTCCTCAAGTATAATTATGTTCGCTTCGGGGATAAAACATTTCAACAGGTTGTTGGTACGGCGATGGGGACAGCTTGCGCCCCTACCTACGCTAACCTCTTCCTCGCCTCTTTTGAAGGCCCTGCGCTCGAAGAACTGAAGGACAATATTTTATTCTACGAACGTTTCATCGACAATACTTTTAGTATCGTCAAAGGAACGCTCGAAGATGTCCAACGGTTTCAGAGACGCTTCGGATCCCTGCATCCAAATACGAGGATGGAGTGGACTGAGTCTCCGGTTCAGTTTGGGCAAGACCCAGCTAAACCCGTGTTTAATCCACATTTGAGATTAACCACGAAAGTATACCAGAAGGCTATTAATGCCTTCCTCTACATTCCCTGGGATTCATGCCACTCCACCGACTCCAAGTGTGCTTGGGTGAAGGGCGAGCTCATTCGCTATGTGCGGATTGCTCTCGGAAGACTGACTTTGCGTATATTCGTACGGAATTCGCAACCCGTCTTAACGCGCGTGGGTATCCGGGGCGCTGGCTTCGAGATGTTTTTGCGGAAGTCGACTACAAGGCTGAGCGCCCCCGTGCACTCAAGTCGTCTGCGTCTAACGTAGATGATGGCCCCGACGTCCATGTCCTCAAGCTCACCCATAATCCAGTCTGCGACAACATTAATTTGGGTCCCGTCTGGCATGATCTGGATAAGGCCTGGGACGAGTATGGGATAGGGTATCCCGAACTCAGATTCATGGCTTCATATAAAAAACCAGTCGCGCTGTGTGACCGATTGAATTTACACAATCGTAACACTCTCGAACAGTATCATAAACGGTCTGCGTCTAATGTTTAGTGCTCTTTTTTCTCAATCCTTGACGCACACCGCGCGCTCCCCTTCGGATTGCGCACTGCAGCGGCGCATGTCTTCGGATTTCGAAAAAATCATAGAGTTACTTTATTGCTGTTTGCAAAATAGTTGGCGGTCACGCGTTTTGATCGAACAAACGCCACTTGAACATCCCAGCTCGCGCGAGCTATAACTCAATGAATATTGCTCAGAACCTTATGGTTGTATAGGCAAATCGAACCGTCTCAACAAGCTCTAGAGCGCCCTCCCTGACATCCATAAGACCCTTACCGAGCACTCAAACCACCCGAAAATCCGCATTCTCCATTGCTATGCCGCACACACTCCAGAAAGAGCCCCACCAGCGAGGTCGACGAGGAGGTCGCCATATCGCAACACTGACCCCGGGGCGCTCTAGCGCTTGTTGAGACGGTTCAATTTGCCTATACAACCATAGGGTTCTGAGCAGTATTCATTGAGTTATAGCTTGTGCGAGCTGGGATGTTCGAGTGGTGTTTGTTCGATCAAAACGCGTGACCGCCAACTATTTTGCAAACAGCAATAAATATGTTTCCGTTATTTACAGCTAATGGCAGGACTGAAGGCGTGGATCAATTTATTTCTATTTTGGGATGTTTTAAAAGAATTCGAAATATCTTAGTGATCACGAATTAGCCGAGTATTTCTATATAGGTTTCAAGTGAATCGATGCAGAACTCACTGAGATGTTGCGAATTCTTTGAAAACATACCAAAATGGACAGAATTTGATCCGCGCCTTCGGTACTGTCATTAGCTGTAATGTCCTTTATATACCTACGCTCCACCGACCCACCTTGTGGGCACAGTGTCATGCGCACCCTTCGGGGCTCAGCCTCTGACACCAGGGGACCGGAATCAGGGTTAAGGCCCACATTTTTCAAGCCTGAAATACGGCTCTTGGGCACCGCCTTCGTCCTCCGGGAGTATTGGACATAAACAAGTTGAGTCTTAAATGATTCTGCGACTCACGTGATGGCATATGTGTCCGGCGCCTTCGGCACCGGGCACAGCCGCTGTGATATATGGGGACATAGTCACCTGACGAGTCTTTACAGACAAAACACTAGTACATACCTCCAGCATCGTGGGTCCCTGCCCAATTTGTGAAGCTCAACACACCTCCTCCTCTTGGCCCTTTTTCGGCCTTTTTTGACCTTGTACAAGGTCACAAGATGTTTGTCAAAAGTCTGATGTCCTTTGGGCACCTCCAAGATGAAGTGCTGGGGTGCGCTCTTGTTAGCCGTCAATAAGCATCAAAATACTGTTTTCAAGCAGTTAGGGCAAGCACACAGCTTGCCCTAACTACAGGATCAGCCGTGGAGTGCACATTTAGGGTATGGGTTCAGGTGCGAGTTAGAGTCTGGTTAGAGTCTGTTCGGGTGAGGGTAAGAGATATATTTGCTATTGAAAGTCTGGTGCTTCATAATGTGCCTCACATCAAATGTCTGTGTACATGCCATCTTGTACATCCTCGATGTACACCAGCTCTGCGGTTGAGTGTACATATAGCCCCTGGTTGCCTGTTGTGATTTTATGTACATACAAGGGGCTGGTCGGCCGCTTCGCGGCCTCCCATCCCCTTTGCAAAATTCTTACTTGGTTTCTTTGAAATGACGGTGGTGTTGAATTGATATTCAACTGTCTTTACTGCGCACTTGGTTGGGCTGAGCCAAGTTGAGTTTTTTGAAATTCCGTTCTTTAAGCTTATTATATGCACTGTTTTCACGTTCGCCTGCTTGTTCGCCGCGGCAACCTTTGTTACGGGATGGTGGGAGCCATCTGTCAATGTTAGCGCCGGGGCAAAGTTTATTAGAAGGGTGACGTTGGATGCCGCCAATGCCGAAGGATTGCCTAGTGTTGTGCCGCTGGGAAAGAGGACTCTGAAACTGGACGGCCAGTTGCCGTGGTGATACGGCATCAGCGGAGATGAGCGGGGTTTAAAAAGGCTTCGGACGGACAGAAGTGCTTAATTTTATAAAGAGGGTGATAAGAGTTGGAGCACCCGGGTTGATCCCTGATTGTGGTTTACTTTCAGACAAGCACTGCAAGCACACATCTATTTTCTTGCACCATATCAGTCCACATTCCAATCCCTTCGGGTTCTACCTCATATCCCCATCCAATACTTACGGCCCTTTGTGGAACTCAGGGTGTGGCCAGTTTTTTTCTTTATTTGGGTCTGTTTTCAACAAAATCATTGGTGTGAGCTCAAATCTCAGCTGATTCTCTTGAAAATATAACCAATCAATTTGCACGGCAATTCTGGCGGGCACCTCCGGCCAGCATTTTTTATGGCATCGTTTAAGTTACGATTTATGGAAATATTGGTGGTTTCATGCAGAACCATTGTAACACTGGAAATATGGCCCTGGGAAACTCAGATTTTTGTTTTGATACACTAATGACCATTCCCGAGGGCATCTCAAACCAGAATTTGTTTCTAATCCCTCCAGTGAATCAAAAGGGGTATCACATGTTTCCTTAGCTATATGTGTTGTCCGTAATGAAATATTAGGTCACTGGGACATGTTCTCAGCATTCTAGACAGCTTTCGGCGTGAAAACAGCCCAAAACCAGAAATTACCTAATACATAATATTTTCACAAATTCCTTTCTATCACTAATTGCGTGTGAATTAGCCGAGTAGATCTATCCAGTTTTTATCTGAATCGGTGAAGAACTGATTGAGATATCGGGAATTCTTTGAAATTATCCCCAAACCGAAATTTTTTGTGCGTGCCTTCAGTACTGCAAAGGGCTGTAAATCCATCATATAACTGAAGCACATTGTTTATGCCATAGGGCAGTCACAAACCCATTTGTTGTAGTGCCTGTCTATGAGAGACTAGGAGCAGATACTGCCCACCCCTTGCAGGAAAAAGTCCGGAATTTGAACCGTACAGCCACCCACTCACCCGATCTCCCCGAAACGGCACAGCCACAACTCTGCCCACAGAATTCCACCTGAGACTATAGGTGATGAAAAAAAATTGAGAGCACCAGAAACGATGCGGGATCAACCTGTGGCTGTATGTGATCCAGACTCCGATTAGAATGATCTTTTTCTTTTTTGGAACGTATTGGTATAGGGGAGCCGAGGTAAGGCTCCAACCCTTTCCGTTTGTAAACGTTTATCCACGGCTTTAACCATTTTTGTTTCCGTTTAGTTTGCCACGGGGCCCAAACGGTTTACAAACTTTTTGTACACGGTTTAAACGGTTGGGGATATTTGGTCCACTAATAGTGGATTTAGCAGCAGAAATCTCACAATTTCTTGCAGTTAGAAGTGTCTCTGGGCCAGTTTTGTTCCACCGACCAACAATGAACAGGTCCTGGCCATGGAGTGCTCAACTGGCGGGACACAATCCAAATAATCATTTAAACTTGTCTCCTTCCTGATTTCTTTTCACTGATATGTCATCACTGAACATTTGCTTAGACTCACACTGGTGGTGAATTTCTTGGATCAACCCACCTCAAGTTGAACACACTGGCAGTTGTGCTCTGTCATTGTATTCTGTTGTCAGCATGCACTGAGTTTCACCCATAATCAGTGCGATAACCACAATGATAGGAGGGAGCAAGCACTTCGAAGAATATGGCCCACAAGCCCAAGGCATTCATTACAGCTAATGTCAGAACCGAAGGCACGGATGAAATTTTCTTGTTTGGGATATTTTCGAAGAATCCTGGATATCTCACTCAGTTCTCCACCGATCCACATGAAAACTAGATGAATCTGTGGGGCTAATTCGCGCGGAGCGGGATTCACGAAAATGTTGTGCATTGAGTAATTTAGTGAATACATAATATTTTTACAAATTGATTTCTATCACTGATTGCGTATGAATTAGCCCGAAAAATCTATTTAAATTTTATTCCAATTGGTGGAGAACTGGTTTCTCTGAAAACATCCGAAAACAGAAGTTTTCCGATCCGCGCCTTCGGTACTGCAACTGGCTGTAAGGCTCCAACCATTTAATTTTTGTTTATGAGAACCTGCAAACTAAACGGAAATGGTTAGAAAACATTTATAAACAGTTTAAAACAGTTTATACACGGTATTTTGTAGGGATCCTTCAAATTACAGCTAATGTCGGAACCGAAGGCGCAAATGAAAATATCTTGTTTTGGGACATTTTCGAAGAATTCTGGATATCTCACTCAGTTCTCCACCGATCCACATGAAAACTAGATGAATCTGTGGGGCTAATTTGCGCGGAGCGGGATTTACGAAAATGTTGTGCATTGAGTAATTTAGGTTTTTTGAGCTGTTTTTCATGCTAAATGCCATTTAACAAGCCCAGAACATGTTGCAGGGGCCTAATATTTTGTGAGGAGCAATATTCATACCTAGTAAAGAATGTGACAGAGCCAGAATTATACATAAACTCATTAGAGTTCTTCTAGCTTTCAGCATTTTCTTGCATCTGAAGATCCTGTGAGAATCACATTATTCTGAGTACTTTAAGCGATTTTGGCTCTGTCACATCCTTTCCTAGGTACATACATTGTGCTCCAAAAAGAATTGCACCCCTGGGACATGTTCCGGGTATGTAAAACAGTATTTTGTGTGAAAATGCCCGAAAACACTGGTTACCTATCACATAATATTTTCGTAAATCCTGCTGTCACTAATTCCGCGAGACTTAGCCTGACAGATTCGTCTGGTTTTCATGTGAATTGGTGGAGAACTGAGTGAGATATCCAGAATTCTTCGAAAATGTCCCAAAACAAGATATTTTCATTTGTGCCTTCGGTTCCGACATTAGCTGTAATTTGAAGGATCCCTACAAAATACCGTGTATAAACTGTTTTAAACTGTTTATAAATGTTTTCTAACCATTTCCGTTTAGTTTGCAGGTTCTCATAAACAAAAATTAAATGGTTGGAGCCTTACAGCCAGTTGCAGTACCGAAGGCGCGGATCGGAAAACTTCTGTTTTCGGATGTTTTCAGAGAAACCAGTTCTCCACCAATTGGAATAAAATTTAAATAGATTTTTCGGGCTAATTCATACGCAATCAGTGATAGAAATCAATTTGTAAAAATATTATGTATTGAGTAATGTGTGGTTTTGGGCTGTTTTTGCACTGAATGCCATCTAGCATGCCCAGAAAATGTCCTAGTGACCTAATACTTTGAGAGGAACAACATGTGTACATGAGAAAACATGTGACGGAGCCAAAATTATATACGATGCCTAGATAAATGTAATCCATACAATATCTCTGAATGTCAAAACTGCCAAATGTATCCAATGGAGCTAGAGGGACTGAAACAGAACTTTCCATACTTCTGGCTCTATCAAATGTTTTCACAGGCATACATGTTATCCCTCTCAGAATATTAGGTCACTGGGACATTTTCTGGGCATGCTAGATGACATTTGGTTCAAAAACAGCCCCAAACCACACATTACTCAATACATGATATTTTTTATGAATTGATTTAAATCACTAATTGCGCATGAATTAGCCGAGTAAATTCATCCACTTTTTATGTGAATCAGTTTAGAATTGACTGAGATACCGGCAATTCTTTGAACATATCCCAACACAGAGATTTTTGGGTCGCACCTTCGGTACTGCAACTGGCTGTAAGCCGAGGTGAGAAATTTTCCGTTTCCCGGTTCCTTCACTCCGTTTCCGGACCGACCTAATCGTCCCAGCTCCCAACATTAAATTGGCCTTGGACTTATGAACCCAGCCTGACAGTGAAAGCAACCGCGGGAGGAGATGCACTTGTGCATACGCGTCCGATCATGATTGTAATCGCGACCCGCAGTGTGGGGTTTCAGCTCACTATCATCAACTCAGCTGGGTCACCAGGTTGTCATTGTCACCTCGGTTCAATTTTGGAGCGGTGTCAACACTATTTTCTGAGTCACTCTGCATGCCCATCGGCGTTGATCTGTCCGGTCAGTTACGAAGATGCAGTACATTTTAAGGTCGTCTGTTGCAACATATAGCTCTTAGACACTGAGGATGCAGATGAGGGCTGTGATCGTTTTCTTGATGATAACACAGACAATTACGACGCCGATGTAACCGCAGATTAAGTAGATTAATGAACTAAATGCTCAGTTAAAAAATTCCCCAAAGCCCCGGCCTAGGCCTGAGCCGAGCCGAGGCCGAGCCGGGCCCAGGGGGTCGGCCTGGCTTGAGATTTGGGCGAGCCGAAGCCGCCAATTACGGGCCGAATCCCCGGCTTTCAGGCCGGGCCAAAGCCGGAACATCACTACTTATGGTATTCTCGGAGCAGTCCACATACGGTACCCTCAACGTCCTGACCATTGTGTCGACAATGATCCTTCGGTTTGGTTTAAATTCAATAGGCCCTGTCATTCTCTTTCGTTGATGGAGCGTTCTGCTGGAACTGAGGTCTAAGATATTGCTTGAAGGTACCGCAATTACGCCAAAAGACAACCTAGAATAGTTGCATCTCCAGTCCGTCTGTGCTATTATCGGGGGCTGTCAGAGCCACACCATGAGCATCCCAGGTCCCAATGGCAATTTATTTGCCATGGATTAGTTCCTCGCGTCGGAAAGGATACTTTCAATGGAGTCTACATCCTGTCGTCATATCGGTGGAATAGACGGTGCATGAAACAACGCCTAGATGGGTGAATTGAGAAATACAGGGAAACTGCTTTTTAGACTGTATTTGACCTCCTGCTGGCCATATCCCGCTCGCCAAGCGAATAAAAATAAAAAAATAAAAAAATAAACAGTTGTTCGGCCAAAAATGGGATGATCGGGCGTATTCGGGATCTGGCTTCCAAAGGTATAAACCGGGGCCTGAATAAGCATGCGGATTATATAACGTTGGGTATACTAGTCCCCGACTATATACGAGTGTGAAGATGCTCCAATGCAGAAATGGCAGCTATATACCCACCGAGCTTGTACAGCTCTCCCTTCTCAAAACTCCCGGAAGAAGAAGTTGGAATCGTTGCTTAAGCGTCACGGAGGGTGAAGGTGCCCGTGCCCGAGATCGTGACCGAGCAGAGTTCAGAAGTCTGGAAGAGTTCGATGAGGGTGGCGGTCGAGCTGGGGTTGACACGCTTGCCGTCGCGGATGGCAAAGCCTGTGAAAGTGACAAGGGGGAAGGCGGCGAAGGGGACCAAGCTGGAGCCTGACTCAAAGTCCTCCAGAATCCACTCGGCCGAGGTGCCGGACAGGGGCGTGCCACCGCTGACGGTGCCGACGATAGCGGTGCCACGGCTGTTGTTCAAGATGGTGACGGTGCCCGAGGTGGTCGACGTCACGGTGACGTTGGTGGTGATGCTGTCGCCGGTATCGACTGTGCGGATGAAGTGTAAGTAGTTATCGTCTATCATGAGTATGAGAAGAGCCTTACCGGTGAGGGGAACCTCGCGAAGAGCAGCGGGCAGCATCTCAGTCCAGGCAAAATTCTCCTGGCGGCCGCCGACGAGCTCGGAGAGAGTGCCGCCCTGGATCAGGGCGGAGTTGCTGAAGCCATCGATACCAACCCACAGGGCGAGGGCGGGGTCCGAGGCGGCGGACTGGCCGGAGCGGAGGCTGAGGGGCGGGACGTTCCAGGTACCCACGATCGATGTGAAGCCCGAGCCGGTGATGACGACACCACACCAGTTGGACGACTGGACCGTGACAGCAGACGCGCGCCCGTTGAGGCGGTTGCGCTTCCGGGCCTCGCCGACCTTGGCCATGGCCTGCGACTGGAACTTGGTCTGCGGGCCGGCGGAGAAAGGGACCTCGACACCGTTCTCGAACTTCTGGAAGGTCCAGGTGACCTCGGCGGTGGCCAGGGAGGCCGCGAAGATGGCGGTGATGGCTGCGGCCTTCATGTTGAACAGATAGCTGTAGTTCTGAACAACAGGGAAAAGTACAAGAGGTGAGTGAGGCTCAAAGAGGGCTCAGAGGCAAGCGATGGAAGCTGGGTGTCAGATCGCTTGATCGAAGGATGAGGAAAGAGGTCAGAACTCTTATGTACTTTTTCTACATTTTTGATCCCATAACCAGAGAGCCATCTGGCCTAGTACCGTCCGTCTCGGGTGCGGAGCTATGTAAAGCCGACCCCTCATGGCTTGCAGATTGCAGGGCCGTAGCACGCGACTGGGTGAAGGGCCAATGGTGTCTGGCCAGCGACTTATCGGTGTGAATGCAACCCCAGACCAGTTACCCAGGAAGCTGCGATATGAGTCTAAACATAACTCAAAAGCTCCTTAGCACAGGGGGGGGGAAAGTCGTCCACTTATGGGTTAATAGGGTGTGGAACCAGTATGGCCCAGGGGACAACTTTGAATTCACAGACGCCATTGCGGAGTTAGACTTGGCGCTTCCCGCGCTTCGGCTTTTGAACGTCCTTAACGAAATCTCCGCCACGGTCTTTGCATGATACTTGGTATATCTTGCAGAAAGCTACTGTGGAGGATAGGCGATGAGATGTTAGCGGATAGCCGATAGCTTGACGGAAATCCGAAATATCTCGCACAGTAGATATTTCAACTATCTACCCGTCGGACACTATCGGACAGCGATAGATAGCTGAAGATAGGCTGGGAATAGGAAGATATCCACCCTCGTGGATATTTTGCTGGAAACGTAGTGGATGTCAAAAAGAAGCACCCTAAAGGCATGCGCTCTCAAATTACCGACCTGTCACCTGGTAAGGGAAGATATCGTAAAGAGCAATTGCGAGCGGTGCAGTCCTCCACTGATTCATCCGTCCTTGTCGGATGGCAAAGCCCTTGGCAATTCCCGGTAACGTAAGTTAAAGGGTCTTAGAGAGCCTGATTTTCAGATTTTGGCCGTGCATCACATTTTTGTCAGCAGTTTTTGCGTCAGCGGTGATTTCTTGATCTCTCCCAGCCAAGATCACTCGGCTTCTTGACTTCGGCTGGCGAACCAATGATTGCCGCCGGGAGTACATAATTCTGCTTAGAACATTGTCCAATTTTGTCGCTGTCCTCAACCACATCATTGTTTATGTGTTTTACAAAGAGTGTGATTATCAACTGTTCTTTAGCGCCTGTTTGGCGGTGCAATTTCCCCTTGCTCCCTGGCTCTTTCGTTCTCTTCTTACAATCCTCCCTTAAGTTTTAACTCCTTTCAACATATCCTGCTGTGCTTTTTGCGCAGTGTCTTGGTCTCGATGCATGTTCAACCAGTCCCGGGATGTCTCGAGCCTTAATCATTCTCCATTCTGAAATTCACACGCGCTCAGTCAACTGACCCACAGTCCCGCAGACCACGCAGCTTCTCTGTCTTGAGATCATCTGCCTGACTTATTCTACTGTGATCCGCAATGAAGCCCAGTTTGCCGCCCATGCATTGCATAGATTAGGTGGCCTACTGTCGCATACACCCCCGAGGTTTCTTCAAAAGTAACTTATGTGGTCTGGGTAGCAATATGTGATATTTTGTGCTTTTTTCCCGTGCTCAATTTGCTGCACTAAAACTCTTTCTATATATGTCTCCTCCAGAACCTGATGGTCCTCGTGGTGAATCTCTGTTTCCTGCGATGCTGGCGGATCTGGCCGATTGCCTGCCACCAATCTGGTGTCCTGTTTTCATGCCTGTTGACCTTGGCCTACCAGATTTTCCGTGTCTCTCAGCCGGTCAGATGGATGGTCCATGTTTCCCACTGACTTGAAGCTGTTTGCTGCATGTTTGTAAACAATATGTTCAATGATTGGATGTTGTGCTCCACTGGAATCCTGAACTTCTCTGTTGTCCTGGTGGTCCATCCCACCCACTGTGGTCGTCTCTGCAAAACAACTATTGAGATCAAAATTTTATGTTGCCCTCTTTGCCGCAGGTCACATTCCATAATTTGTATCCGGCCCATGAATCTTAATGTTACAAGCAAGCTCCCCGTCATCTGCAGGAGAAAGCGATGGCACATCTTGTAGGATTAGTCCTGTCTATGCTGCCTGGACCAACGGGGAGAACCAATTCGTCTAATATGGGACACTCTATAGTCTCAGAAAGTGCTCTGTCTGGTTGAATAATGGCCGTTAAGCGTACCTTACAAGTTATGGCACCTCTTAATCGACTTCCCTTCCATTCATCTGCATTCCTCCACTCAGCCTGCTTTGGTTCCCTTGAGTAATCCGCACCATCAAAATCAACTGCGCCACGAGCATCTTGGGCAGGTTGTGCTTAGCATTCAATTCTTAATACTTCTGAATATAGAAATTCCTAAGTCTTTCGACTTTGTTCTCCTCCGATATAGCCTTCCCGGTATCTTGGTCTGTACCTTAATTCTGCCTCCCAGTCCGGGATAGTGTACAGTAGTGGTTTCTTGCGGGATGAAGGCTGATAATTGCTGGCCATGTCCTCGCTTTCTTGGCCCTTATTCGCAGGTGTAAGTTCATTCAAAATGAATTCCTTTAATTGAAAACCTTGGACCACCGTGCAATTGAATTCCTTGCAGATTTTGGTGCGAATAAATATATTCTGTGCAAGGGGCAGAGGGTGAATGGTATTACTAGAGAAAGGCGAAGACCTGCTAAATCTCACCTGTGAAAAAAGGTATGTGTTTCCGTAGGCGGCGCGAGCTGATGTGTATGTCAGAGTTCATGAATCCAACTTGCCCTGTGCTTCAATTTCGAAAGCATTCGACTTTTTCAGAGAGACACAATCCCCTTGGTACATATTTTCCCGACACGAATGCCTACTGTCTGGCAAGACAACACACTGCGGCTACGCTACGAGTTACCTCCCTTAAACTCGCTGGGAGATAGAGATTGGATTCTCGTTCCCGAAATACTTCAACCGCGCGCAAAATTTCCCTTCTGATCCCCGTCAAACTCATCCTGTTTGCCGTCCTGATGTTAATTTCGTTAGGACTGGGCACAGTCTGCGAGTAGTCACTCCTGTAGTTCTTCTTCCACTACGAAGATGAGCTGGGTCTGGTCTGATGTGCATGTTGAATTCATCTCGTTACCGGGCCCTGCCGCTTGTCGGTCTTACAGCTTTATCCATTTCCGGCAAATAAAGCGCACCGAGTTTTCCCAAGCCATCAGCACGTGATTTCCGACACTGCCTTGGCTTCCTCGCGGCTTTCACTGTCTCAAACTACCACTGCACCCACCCAGCCTACCTCATGTTCTCCTCCAGCTCCAGCCTCAACATTAAAGACTGCACGTTCTATCAGATCGGAGGAGACTTGAATGTTCACAACACCGAACACCACTCTAGCGGTGATGAGCTGCGCCTCGGACTCGGTTGGGACTCTGAGAGACCTTTGTTGGGGGTGGAGAGAACGAAGAGGGGCGGAAGCGAGCTGAGGATGATGCCGTACGGTACGTCTCAAGCGTGTTGGCGTTCAACTCCGCGTCTGATGCAGCGAAAGATACTTCACGTCGGCCAGAGATTACCAGTTCGTTGCAAGCCGGTTGGTTCCCGCACGATCAGCTGTCTCTCACATCGAACTTTGCCCTGCCACTTCTATCGCCCGCCTATCCTGTCGTATCCGACCACCAATTTCCACAAACATAAATCAATTTCTACGCGCCATCCCTCGACCAGTATCACAGCGCGCCCGAGCATAAAAATCAATCCGCCCCATTTGAATACGACCCATTATCTGCGCCGACTCCATCTGCATTATTTCGATCTTCCTCCAATCCCGCCCGCTCACCATATTTGCCTTGGCCAATAGAACTCCAAAGCGACCCTTTTTTCAATGTGCCTACTATTCCCGATGCTCCCAGCGCGCGAGGTGGACACATAAACCTGGACGGTGTTTGTCGCAACCGCACACAGAGGGCTATTGGAAACCCCTTGGCCAGCGTCATCGATCCGAGATCAAGCATAGCAGAAGCAGATGATGCTGAGCCTCGTGTTGAGTCCAGACCTCAGCACCAGCCCAGGACAAGTATCCACGGCGGGAAATTTATTCACGGGAATGTTAACCACATCCAGCATGACGGTGAGAATTCTACTCTAACTCATTGTTGACCGTACATTAAAGCAGGTGCCCAAGATTTATATAAAGGCTTAGATATTTTGCGGCGGAGTGCAGCCAGTGATGCTTTTCACGATGCAGCAGAATGATATCCCCAGCCAATATGCCGTGTGGATACACGTACAGAAATGCTTGAGAACCTCTGGAATTGGTCCTCCGATGAAAACCCCAACAACCAGGTTCCTTGGTTGCACGGACCTGCTGGTGCTGGGAAATCTGCTGTCGCGCAGTCCTTCTGCAAACTGCTAGAAGCAGAGGGCCGGCTCGGTGCTGGTTTCTTTTTTAAGAGAGGGCATTTGTCCCGTGGAAATGGAAACAAACTGTTCCCAATGATCACGTATCAGCTGGCCCTTCTTGCAGATCAGAAAGAAGAGCACAAGGATCTCCACACATTGAAACAGGCCATCCTTCAGAAAGTACAACATAACCCATCCATCCTGGACAGATCCCTTTTGACCCAGTTGGAGAAGATGGTCGTGGAACCATGTCAACAATGTATTCCTGGGCGCCTGTTGGTCATCGTTATTGATGGACTGGACGAGTGTAAGGGCAAAGATATCCAGCAGGAAATTTTACGGTCAATTCGCAGTGTTGTCCAACAAGGAGCACTCACTCTTCGCTTTTTTATTGCCAGCCGACCGGAACCCCACATTGACGAGGAATTCAGCTCACTGGATTGGGCTCGGTCTCATTCTTCATTGAACATTCATCCAGCATTTAATGATGTGCGAAAATATCTACGGGATGAATTCATTCGAATTCATCAAGGGCATTGTGAAACTATGAACACTGTTTCCCGTCCATGGCCGTCAACCACAGATATTGAACATCTCGTCCAAAAATCATCGGGATATTTTGTTTACGCGTTTACAGTCATTAAATTCATTGATGACAAGGATTTTCGTCCGACGGAACGTCTCCAGGCCATCATAGCTATTTCTGTTTCAGACTCACCCGCGGGCGAATCTCCCTTTGGGGCTCTCGACCAACTCTACCTTCAAATACTTTCCCAAATCCACCTTGCCCCTCGCACTCGCCTCCTTGAGATTCTGACAATTGCTCTATCAAGTTTACATCTTTGTCAATTCAACCATATGGAACAACTTCTCGAAATGAAAGCGGGGGATCTTAAATTGACTCTCCGTGGGCTGCATTCACTTTTGAAGGTTGATACATCGAACGAGTCCATTACTTTGCACCATGCTTCATTTGGTGACTTTCTTCGGGATCCAGCACGATCAGGTGCATTTCATGTCGGTGATCAGAGCTGCAGTGATGCTGCAAATGACCGGTGCCATGCCAATTTACCCCGTCATGTTCTGACGGCATTCACTCTCACCTGGGCCACTCACAATCACAATCAATTACTGATCTATAAACATGTTGCTTGGTGAGTCTAACAGAATTTAAATATTGTGAAATCCATCTTACTTTCCTTGAAGGACCCTTGGTATGGCTGGAGTGGACTTATTCACTTCAGTTCACCCATCTTCAAACCTTGTGGCCCTCCTCCAATCCTTGAACCCATATATATTGTTTGAACTTTTCTCAACAAAACAAGTGGATCAAGTATTGGGTTGGTTGAAAGTAAGCCAGCCAGTCCTAAAACTCAGCTTGCAAAATAACTTTATGTCCTGTAGCAAAGCAGGCCTTTACCCAAAACTTTGATTCAGCTGTGGGAAGATTACCACTTCATGCTTATATGCAATGACACATGGAACCAAACCACAGCCTATGCTCCTGATTGGTCTCTCCAGAAAAAAATCACAATTTTGGGACAGGCCCCTTCGAAACTTATCAGAATACTGCGTACATGCGGAGTGTTTCACACTCAGGGCACCGCAATTACCCCTCTGCCCAAGATTTGTCTTCTGTTGAATATCTCATGGGATGAACTTAGAACAATCATATGTCCTCTACGTGCAACCATAGGCCCACGCAATCAAGCCCTTCAGGACCTCTTTGTATCAGCAATGGATCTGACTATCTGTCCAGACCCTCACTTTAACTCGATTTTGTCTGATCTCGCGTGTGGCTGCTTACCACCAATGAAACAACTCATGAGGAGTGAAGTTCATGAGAATATTTAGTGAGTGTTCCTTCATGTAATTTTACAGGCAGTATAACCTTTGTCGCTCAAGCCAGTACATTGATGGATGGAGCATGTTTTTGAGAGCCAGTCGACCCAGTACTGCTCTCTTACCGGATCTCCGTGAAATTGCAGCAGGCCTCAGCAGTACAGAAGACTTCCACAATGTTGTGGCTTGGCTCCAGGTGACTCTTCATTCTCAGCACTCACTCTAGTGGACTGATGTTTTGGAATGTCCACAGACATTCCCTAAACCTCCACTGGAACTTATTAATCGGTTCCGGTATTATATGGTGACAAACATTCGGTCCTGTGGGCGAGAAGCTGGTGCTGAGGGAAATAAAACCTGTGCCTCTTTTTCTCAAACCTTATTACACCTTGGATGTTCCAAAAAGTGATATTTCTCTTTATTGTTGAACACCAAATGGAGCCAACTTTGAACTGAGTGTTGTGTGTCAGAGAAGTTGAATTTCATGAGATTTCTGAGGGCTCTGACAATTGGTCAACGCATCCCTAGCATCTGACGGCTCGGTTTTGTACCAAACTCGCATTTTATAATACTAGAAATTCGCCTGTGCTATGCTACGGAGAACATTCACTGGGGTCGTCAAGTGCCGCGAAATTCACGTAGCATGATCACCATCTTTTATGGTACTTTTCCCTATGAAAGTTGGTGAATTTCCTGTACTTTCCATGAAATTCACGCAACAAAAAGAACGTGAACTTCGCGTAGAAAATGAAAGGTTTAACTATCAAAAAGTACCATCTTTTGACGTGAATTATACAAGAAGACAAGAGCGTGGTTGGCACATTCTTTCATTAATCATTAAATGGATAACCGCACAGTAAGGGCATGAAATCTAATACAATTTTTGTGAAAAGTACAATAAAGTAACTACTGGTTGTCGCTGCGCCTGCTTGGGGTTTTCCCCACCCTGCTTGGTTGTTTTACGTTCCCCATCGCCTATGCTGACATCCTGGCATCGGCCTCTTCTCCTTCGTCTTCCGCTTCCTCGTCGCACGCCGCTTCAGGATCTGAGGCAACTATGAATTTCTCGTCCTTGTCGCCATTCGAATCGGCCGGCCGCAGTTGATGTGGCGACTGCGAGCAGGGGCGGCCATGTTAATCAAACCAGGTTGACATAGAGGTGTAGTACACACACCACACTGCACGCTGTCGACGGCTTTTCTAAACGTTACAGCTTCCAGTTTCCGTCTCAATTGAGGTGGGCGATAGGTATAGCATAAAGGGACAAAATAGAGCATGCACCTGACAGCAATTCCGTTCTTTCTTATTGTAGCCAAATTCCCGCTGTATCACCTGCATCTGGCATTCTGTGTAGACCTGGGGAGATGGTTTGAGGGGGGAGGGAGTGGAGTGGGGGAGTAATCGAGGTGGGCGATAGGTATAGCATAAAGGGACAAAACAGAGCACGCACCTGACAGCAATTCCGTCCTTTCTTATTGTAGCCCAATTCCCGCTGTATCACCTGCATCTGGCATTCTGTGTAGACCTGTGGGGATGGTTTGAGGGGGAAGGAGTGAAGTGGTAGAGGGGGGGGGAGCCCAGGTCAAAAGCCCTTTACCGCTTACACGGCCCTCAACGGGACAGGCTTCCATGGGTGCCCCGGCATCGCGTTCGCAGAGCATACCATCGCAGAAATCGTCAAGGTCGTGTGCAGGTTGAAGAATTTGAGGCATGCCCAGGGGGATGCGGGACGTCTGGTGGGATTCAAGCAGGTTATCAACGAGACGGAGACAAATGTCTATATCACCCCCTGTGGGGCGACGAGTCCTTGACCGGGTTCCATGTTTTTCATGGTGGGTTGTGATTCCGTCCTTTTGGCGTTGGAGTGGAACTGACGCGTCGGACAGTTTGATGACTGATTGACTGGGTTATTCAGACTGTTGTAACGGGTTGAAGATCCTCGCGTGTACACCGCAGCACTCAGTCATTATCAAGACATCGAATATTACCGTGAAAACACTTACTGATGGGGCAAAAATAGTTCGCTGCGTTGGTTCGGCTCGGCGGTGACGCGGCGGTCCGAAAATGGCGGCCGCTGTATGCACGCTCTGTGGGCCCTAGCTGCACCATGTGGGCATACTGTAGTATTTCGTTCAATTTGTCAGCCACACATCACGCTCATGGTTTCTGTGGGTGGCAATATGATGGTAGACTGCGCTCATACTGAGCCGACCCGTGGGGAGCGACAAGCTGATCAGCAGCTCCGCGAAATGCTCACTCACAGCCCCTAATTCCAGGAGCGGTGCAGGTTGCCACCATCAAGGAGTACGTTGTGCACGTTAAGCGATGTCGTGCTCAAGAATTTTCACATGTCGGTGCTCGTGGATGATTCGCCTCGCCGGTCTGTTTTGCGGCGCTTACAGCACTTTGCGGTACATAAGGCGCGGACCAATTTCTTTTCCATTTGGGGCTTTTTTTTGATCCCCACGACTAGTACAGTCGCGGCGGCCTCAATCCTCGTCCGTTTTCCTGTTCTATAGGCTCATCCGCTGTGCATTCTGAATACGCAAAGGATGGGGTGCTCAGAATCTTTTATGCGGAGTTCAACATCGTCATAGAAGTGTCCTAGCGAGAATTTCATGTTTTTTCTGCCGCTTTTTTAATAGGACACTTCTTCTGAGCCCACTTTCTCACCTTTTCGCCTGATTATAGGCTCATTCTCTCCGCGCTTCAAATACACAGGGGATGGTCTCCTCAGCTTTTCAATGTGGGCCTGCAGGGGGATATCTGAGTGCACAATATTGATGATACATCATCATTTTTGATGAGCAGACAATAGACTGCACCCAGGACAGTTGCGGCGGCCTCAATTCTGCCTCGTTTGACCTGTTCATAGGCTCATACGCTGCGCATTTTGAATACACAGAGGATAGTATATTCAGAATTTTTTTAATGTGAGATTTATCATCTTCCGACTCTTCTGTTGTCCCAGAATGCACAGTTAACTCTGATATATGAACCAAGTTCGTTTTGTGCTGCTCCAGCACATCCTGATCAACACACATCAGGAAAATGCAAAGTAGCTCCATAGACCACAGGGCAGCTATGGGGGGCTATGACGGGCTATGAGAGCAGGACATGGTGCTATATTGTGCCATGGGAGGCTCTGGAGGTCTATACATTCTGGTCTCAACTCTCAACATATATGAAAACTGAGTAATAATATTCCGAACTGTGGAGAATTTGAGGCATCGGGAGATATCTAGGGCCACAAATTGCTGCCTCTCTTGTGTCTAATCTAACACTCTTTTTTTGCAACCTAATGCTTGTTGTTCTCCTCAATCTAATGCTTTTTCAAAAACTTTATACATGGATCCGAAAATATACATGAAACCAAAGTTGTAGAGCTCATTGAGCTCTACAAGAAGTGTCTAAGGCACTTTCATGATCCACACCTTCGTTAGCCCGCAAAATGCGAATACTTATTGTGGTTGGAACCTTCCACCTATCTCATGTACTGATCAAAAACCCTTCTTATATAGCTTCTTTAGTCTACTCGTTACATTGCCATACCTTATATTTTGCCAAAACCGGGAGGTTGCCCGTTGAAACCCCGTAGAAAACACATTTGAATATGTTATTCACACATCAAGTCAATACAATAATAAATCCACTACAGTCAGTTATAAGAAGTGAAGTCAATCCGAAATAGAGAGCTTGTGCCAAGTGGCATGCTGCTTTTGTGCATTGTGCAAAAGCGGCATGCAGCTTTTTATACATTTGGCCTGGCAGTCAAATTCTGACACCACAAAAAAGCTGCATGCCGCTTAGGCACAAGGTCTCTAATATAATGAACTAAAAGGTTGTTTGAGTAATAGATTATGCAATATCGTTTTTTTTAACTATTATTCTAAACTATGACTATGAGCTGCTATGAGCAGTATTTTTATGGCCACTATGATAGACAATACCTGTGCTATGGTGGGCCATGACAGGCTATGAATTTCAACACCCTCCCTCCACCTTTCTCCCAGAGTGAGCCATTTGCTATGGCCGCTATGTCAACTATGTGGGACTATGTGGAGCTATCTGACAACTTTGCATTTTCTTGATGCAAGCCAGCTGATCATCAATATGTTCAATCTGTTTGGCCTGTGATGACAGCTCAAACAGCGGTCTTGCTGTTTGCCAAAGCTCCATTGCCGTCAACAGGTCACAATGTGCCTTGGAAATATCTCCGAGTCGTAGCATGCATTCTGCTCTGTTGCGATGCACATCCATTTGAGTGAACCCTTGCAGGGCAACAGTGAACAAGTTGGTGGCTGTATCCTCATCATTCCAAGCCAGGAATGTCTCTCCAAAGAATTGCAGTGCCTTATGGATACCAAGCCTATTTTTTGACTTGAGATTTTTTGACTTGAGAGAATGTGCAAAGAATACTATCGTCCATGATGATCTACGATGTACAATACTCCAGCGGGAGATGTGACCAAGTCTCTCTAGACAGCAGACTACCATTGCAGAGTTTCCCCATGATCTCCTGAGGGTTGTGCAGAACAAGATCCTTGCACCCACCATGTCTCCTTCTCTGAGTTTGAGGTCTGCCTCAGAACAATCACATGCCAATTGTATCACCCCACGCTCCCCTGCAGTACTTAATATGGATTTCGCTTTATCAATGTTTTGCTGCACATGGTCGTTTGGAACCCCAATGCACAAATCAACCTCAGCAATATTGACTAAAGTTGGAGCATGAATATATGGCCACTGGTCCACAGTGGTCTGTTGGAGAATACTTGTCAGGATATGATGGGCCTTTTCATATTCTGATTTCAGCTTGTGGACATCTGCCTGGGTTTTCATGATCTGATGGTCCAATTCACCACCAGACATTCCACAAAGAGGAAGGGAATTCCTTGCCCGATTACAAAGAGGGATGGCTTGCTTGTAGTCACCAAGTGCCAACCAGCATCGAACTTCTATCCGGATTGCATATACCTCTGTTAATAAATCAGCAGAGATCCTCGCCAATATCTGGGCCTCCTGTGCATGTACTTGGGCAGCAGTATAATCACCAAGATACCAGTTGGCCCATGCAAGCCTGGAAAGTCCTCGAGAGTATCTTTTGGTGTTCCCAATTGAACTTGCCAACACTACAGCATTTTGACAGAATTTCATGGCAGTGAGACAGTCATTTTTGCAGTCCTGATAATATGTGTGTACCTGAAGATAGAACAAACCTTGAAAAATGGATATCAGACCCAAGAAACAAGGATTATTGGAGATTACAGTACATTGAAGATCTGGATCATCCAATTGCGCACTATGTTCCTCAGCTTGTACAACCAGATCCTCTGGGTTGGAAATGATAAGATACCTCCATGAGGTAAACAACTCAGTATTAAAGTAAACATTCAGTCGATGGTCACCAGGTGGTAGAAGGTGACTATGAATCTAACCCATTAAAGAAATAGCCCCTTGGCCAATGAGCCGGCTGAAATTTTTAAGATAGCATGTACAGTTAATGCTATCACTCAGATCTGGATGACCTTGTCGGAGTCCATTCCGAAGCACATTCTGAATGTTTGCGAAAATTGAAGATAGTTGAGAAACTGTGGCACTCAGATGAGTTCCACGGCTTTCCTTATACAACTTGAGGAGCTCCTGAAAATGTTTGAGAAGAGGTCGGACAAGGTAGTCTGCTGGGGGCTGAGTTTGATGCACATATTCCCTGATAGGGACCAATGCTTTCAGCTGTTTATGTTCATCACTGTATGCCAAACTAGTCCGAATCAATGTGGCTTTGCATTCAAGAATGTTGTCAAGTGGCAGATTACTTTTCATTAGCTCTAAATCTGACAGACCATCAGGGAGAATTGATAGGAGGCCCAGCAAATCTTTTGAATGAGGGACTGATTTCATCCTAGGACTTGACAGTGAGAGTGAAATAGATAGATCCAAGTTTGATCTTTTGTTAAAGCCCTCTGAAATCAGAGATGTTTTATCAGCTTTCCAGCGTGCCAATACATTGGGGCATCCCTCCAGGTCCACCAAATGTGCGATGAGATTGATGGCAAGGGGCATGTGGCCTGTTAGTGAAAGAATTTCTGGTCTGTGATTGTCCTCCGCAATATCAGTGAATGTTTGTTGAGCTGCCTCTTTGTTCAAGGGCTTGAGAGGTGGCAAAAATGGCCTGGTCCACCGTACTCTGCCTGGTCTTTCTGCACCTCACATCGTAATCTGCTACATTGTTAGCAAAACAGAATTGAGCAAAAATTGTACCCACCATCAATGCCAGATGATCCACCCCGCTGAGAAGTGATAGGAATTCTTCCATATCTCGATGGGACTCTGCAGGCTCCCACAATGTCTCCAGGCCATCGAGAACCAAGAGACTTGATGGGCTGGTGGAGAGTCGCTCAACAACTGCTTTTGTAAGGTCCTTGCCAGGTTTCAGTCCGAGATGAGATCCTATAAGAGCAGCAAGTTCCACTTGATTTGCTGCAGGGTCGCAAGAAACAAAATGCCGATGCTGCTCATATCTTGCAGTAACTTCTGGATGGTGCACAACTGCTCATGCTAGACTGGTTTTTCCCATTCCCCCTGCACCCAGAATAGCAATTCTGGGTGTTTTTTGACTGAAGAGTTGAAGAATGTCAAGCATTTCAGACTCCCGGCCATAGAATATCTTGGGCTCTGGTGGTAGCACTGAGATTGAGAGAGAGCTTCAAAAGAAGTTGAATATTTTCGCACCCGCCTTCAAGTCCATGATGTCACCACTTTCTGTGGGCACGAGGTGAGTCATCCGCCACGCGCGTCTCGCTGTACAATTTCTCCCTCGCACTCCGAGTCAGCTGCCTCGCGTAATTCTACTTGCTTCCGACGGCTCCAGGAGTCAAATTTTATCGGGTGAGAGGGTAATATTTAAACTCCGAACAGAGTATCGTTAACGCGCGGCTTTAAATGGAGACGATCACGGATCTGGATCATGCACTGCCTAGGTTTGACTGTTGACCTGCGCCTGCCTGCATTGCCATCACAATCTGGTTCAAATCAGAACAAGGAGGAACGGGATCCCACGGATGAAAGATGAAAGAAGAGATGTAGTATAAATTTATCCATTTGATGAGATGCAAATAAACAGCTCCCGGAATAGTCTCCCGTAATCAGACTCCACCAATTTTTTTTATGACAGTCAATAAAAACTTTGATATGGAGTCTGATTTCGCTGGTACCGCCTTTGGCGGAGCCCAGATTTTCGTGATTGACAGGTGATCACATGTACACTTCAGACACTTTCGACTCATTTCTGCTTGCAGATTCGTTGTAAAGTCCCATCATGTCACAGTCAATACTAAATCACGTCCAATATCAAAGATAAAGGATTGGGGAGTGCGATGTATATAGCTCGAAAGAGGATGGAATAAAAGATTAACTACTACAGACGACTAGCTACTGTATATATACTGTTTTATCGAGCCGTGTGAACGAGAATATAAATATACTACAATAGTCTGTAACCATGTGTTGTACATGCTTGTCCATGAGATCTGTCAAGGCCTATTAATTAAATGTGTGTTCCTCATGTGAACCGTCCCTCTGCCATGTCTCTCTCTTTATAAAATAACGCGTGTCTGAAGCTTTTTAAACTCCGCTTATGGACTGGCGGACCCGAAATTTTGGATGCATCTGTCATCTGACAACACATCCACGCCGACGGCCAACTACAGGCACTTGCCAACTCCTTTGCGTTGCTTCTCTTCCCTTTTAATGCCCGGTCATCTCCATCTTTCTGACATTTCAATGATGACGGTACTGGCCAAGTACCCCGGGTCCCCGCGGTTCGTTCGACGTTTTCGTGTCCGGCAATCCCCACAGTTCAGGTATTCATTCCAATCAGTTTGTGCTGCTCCTTTTCTCTTTTCATGGTCTGTCCTTCCGGCATTTCAGTTGAAGACATTCGTCATTTGATACAGTGAGACAAGCCCTGTAAACTCCGCTGATAGCATTAGCCGCACGAAATTTGGGGAGCGCTCAATACACGGCGCTTCTTCGGGCCTTAATCGGCATAGTCGGCACTGCAGCACTATTACCGTACCCTCTCTACGAGACTTTGCATGTTGGAAGCCTCTTTAAGGCCTGCAATCTCCGCCTGTCTGGCATCAGCTTGCCGACTTGCCGAATCTGCCTTTCTTCTCTTTGCAAGCCTCAGAGAAGTCAGTTGGGTTCAAGACAACTCAGTTCATATTTTGGAAGAAGATGGTGTAGAATAAAGACTGTTTCGCATTTATACACAGTATCTGCAGTATGCTGCCAGAAATGGCCAATGCAGCCGTTGATATCAGCTCGGCCACGAAAGTGATACCGTGTTTGGCACGTTTCCTACAATCACTTTTCCGTCCAATAAACTTCGGTCATAGATAACTTTTCTTATCCACGAAATTAATTCAGCAGTCGACCTATCAGCTCCACAGAAGAGGATGCGAGGCCGTGAAGCGGCTGAGCAACCGCTTAAAATTAAGCCTGGCTGTGTGTCTGAAGCTTTTTAAGGTCCGCTCAATCTCCGCTAATGCCGCCCTGCCCAGCAGCTCGCCGTCGGTGATTGTCGGGCTCCCGAGTCTGCCGGCTTACAGTCAATCAACATTTGCCTTGGCCGGCACTACGTCACCAGTCTTGGCAGACACTGCCTCAGCGCTAGCACTGACAGATGGCTCCCACCCTCTCCCACCGCAACGAAACAAAGGCTGCCGCGGCCAGTGTCAGCATTGTCGGCAGAAATTAAGCCTTCAATGCCGTTGCTTCATATATTCACTCTTATCTCTGAGGTAATATTGGATTCAACCCAGTAGCATCATAGTTTTAAATATTCAGTACGCCTCTGAGACTCTGAGTTTAGTATTGAATGCAAATAAGGGGATGGGAGGCGCGAAGCGGCCGACCAGCCCCTTGTGTTCTTACAAAGTGACCTGTATCCTCATGTATAAGGTGTGTTTGTCGTGTGTTTGTCCAGAATGTTCCGAGGATATTAATAAGTGTTCATATAATATAAGCACCAAAGATTAGATAGGCACATGTTTACATAAGGCATTGGAACGATTAGATAGTATCAAATCGTGACACATCAGCTCGGACTCCATTGTCATAATCCCTATATTAATTCATAGCAGTAACCCGTGCTATGCTACGGGATATTGCAGTCGTTTGTGTGTTCAGCATTGCGCACGTGATAGCGCGAACAAAAAAATTCGCGTGCTCACGGAATTATGCAAACGACTGTAAGGAAGCAGAACACTGAACTGCAGGCTGAGTACTGATTTCTATTGGACACCCATCACCAACCTTTGGTTTGTTCCTCGTGTCCTGGGGACTCATTTTACCGAGGACCGAAATCAAATCAAATCCATGTACAATGTTTGTCAACCGAAAAGATATGAGACCGGCAAATAAAAATAAAAAATCAATGCATTGGATAGCAGTAACCCATGCTATGCTACCCTACCGATTATTAAGGAAGCAGAACACTGAAGGCTGAGTACTGAGTGGGATATCTGATTTCCATTGGACACTCATCACCAACCTTCGGTTGGTTCCTCGTGTCCTGGGGACCCACTTTACCGAGGACCGAAGGGATTCACACCAAACTGGTCTACATGTATATCCTTACAATATTTGCCAATCAGAAATCACACCGAAAAATCTCTACCAAGGACCGAAAGAAATTCAAACAAAACTGGTCCATGTACAATATGCTTGTACGAAAAAAATCTGAGTGCAGCAAATAATTTTCGGAAAGTCATGTGCTGACAGACTGTAAGACCAATGTAAGACTACTTACAAGCACATTAATATGCCTTCGTGATTAGTGCCCTGTGCCCTGCCTCGTGCCCAATGGTACAAGAAGGAAGGCAGGGAAGCTCCGAAGAGACCCGATATGTCCGATGATTGTCAGTGTTTGGTCAACTGTCAAAGGACAAACCTGATTGGCCAGTAGAACTCTTATGTTACCCTTGTCTTTTGTATAAGTAGATAGGCTGGGGGAAAAAAAATCAGATGTTCTGATTCAATTGGGTCTTTTACACCCAAACCTGTGGGCAAATATTCAATTATGCGCATTCGGCTTTCATCTTGTGTCCAAACGTCTCCGGGATCGAGAAGAGGATTTTTTGATACTTTCTAGACAGATAAATAAGGATGGAAGGCTGGGTGCGACTTTTTCAACGAGATTTTAGCGTGGGAACGACCCGTATACGACCGGAGAGGAGGATATAAGACTCATATTTTACCATGTTGAATAACCATAATACTTGCGTATTCTTCTGGCAACGGAGGGAAATGTTGCGAGAACTCGGCTGGTTTGATCGCATCGGGCGTGCCGGCATTCCCATCAACAACACCTCATCCCGTCATGCAACCGTCATGTCTTTCACCACTCGCCCGCCGTTCGTTCTTGCGCTTTGAGTTCAGGAATTGTATGATCTCCGTGAGCATGTCGTCTCGCCCTTCCTCACGCGCAGCATTCTTGCTGATAATCTCCGTGTACTGTACCATTTCATTCAATTCGTCGGTCACGGGTCACAGGCCCCAAAATTTACGAATATTTTCTTACCTGTCACAGGTCACCGAGGAAATTTTCGAATCTCCCAAACAAGTCACAAGATGGCCAAAACACGTCTAAAATTCATTTTTCGCCCACCGAGGCGCCGGAGGTGAGTGTTGCCGACCTTTTCACATTACATGCCAGGTTTTGAACGCACCACCCTTCCTTCTTGACTCTGTAGCACTGAGCAGCTCTGTTAAAGGTGTCTGAGAGCCGGGAATACCATGGCCACGGTGATAGGGCGCGTACTGGGGTACGCATAAAAACCCGAGTTTTTATTCTTTTTAATACCTATCGCCGGGGGAAAACGTGAGGTTTAGCAACGGGGCGTACACCTACCTTGGGGTGGTATGCTACACCTTTGACGGCCGAAAGCCAGCGGGAAATCACGAGTTGTTGAACAGTTAACTCTAACGAGTTAACTGTTCTATTAATCAACCATACTGCTGGGCCCCGGGGGTCAGTTAATAGCTGAATCCTTGGGCGCTAGAGGTGATCAAGAGGAACTATATTATCTCAGGGCTGGCCTGGACAAGCGGAGTACGGAACTATCATACGAAAGACAATTTTAGAGTTTAGCCGTGGGAGCTGTTCAGCCGCTGGAACGGTTCACCCGGCGGAGCTTAGATTAGATTTTACTTTGGCAGAATGTCAAGCCGGTTCACCGGGGCGAGATATTACAACAGCGGCTGGTCGGGCGCTTGTCCCGCTGAACACCGGATTGACGCCGCTGAACCTTGAACATGATTAAGAGCTTATTGTAAGAGCCGGGGAACCGACTAACCCCAGGGGAAACATATGTGATCGGCGGGCGAAGATTTGCGATCAGATGAACTGGTCTTGCGCTTCACCCGCTGGTTGAAGACTCAGACACAGGGGTAAAGTTACTCCCGCTGGACTGATTTGTGTTCCCGCTAGATAAATGAGATACTTTCTGCCGCGGGACCTGGACAGAGCTCCCGCTGGAACTTTTGGGTTCAGCGGGTGATGAAACAAGCATCCTATTCAGGAAGCATCACCGGCAAGGCTTAGTAAAAGCACGCCATACTCGGTTCACTATGGGGACCACATGATATACCCCCGGGAGACGGTGGAAATACCCACGGGAGAAAATACCGAATATACCAGTGGCCCGCTGGTCTCTTGGCAAGAGCAGAATGTGTTCCGGCTGGTTTCCTTATATCCCCGTTTGTAATTCTGGACATGTATATAAGTAGTAGAATAATTAGTAGAAAGGTAGTAAACTATTCCCCGCTGTTCAGGGCAATATAGTAGACTAAGAAAAAGAAATCAGATTTGAAAGACTTGACAGACGGAAGTCACTGAAATTGAGAAGAAGCCAACGTGAACAAAGCTGTTTGCCTTGTAAGAGCTCAGCCGCCAGCTTGGCGCCGTTGGTACGCCAGCCGTCAATTGCAGCCACCGGCCCTAAATCAGAGTCGTCCCGTTGGGATTGAGTTGAAGACACCTCGTCAGTCGTCCGGCCGTTGTCATTCCCTGGCACGGTCTAGATAAACCGCCGGTGCCGTTCTCCCTCATTTCGGACAGTCAGATCCCTCATTTCACGGTCGAACTATTCGCCCCGCGGTAGAAGTTCCCCCGCTGATAAAAACTGAGCTCCCGCTGGACATAAAAGTCGTCCCGCCAGAAAGATTAAAGTAGCATAACAAACTTGACGGGTTTCTGTACCCTACCTCCCCGAACATACACACACAAGTATTTGGATATTGGTTGTGATTGAGATTGGATTTTATAGATTGGTTGATAGTAGTGACTAGTTCACTACGTTCACTAGTTTGTTTAGTCATTTGATTTCACGGCTGCACCCAAGTGCACCGTTTCAACGGTGCGACGAATTTACGAAATTTTGAACTTGTCACGCCTCCCCCGACCCATTTTCGAACTCTCGAGTTCGAATCTCCCGGTCACAGGTCACAGCGCAGGAGAATTGAACGAAATGGTACAGTATCTCCGCGCTTGCTCGTCCGCTCTTGCCCGCTGTACTTCAGCGTCAACTTCCCGGCAATGTGCCTGCATCTGTCTGAGATCTATCCAAAGGTCGACCACCTCTGCTTGTCGCGCCTTCAGCTACTCCGTGATATCCGCTCGACGCATCTGTTCCGAGTTTCGCGCTTGCTCCATGACACCCCGCTCCCGCTCGGCCTTCGATATATGATCGACGCTCTTTGCGAGCTCGCAAGATATGCGTTCCCCTTCAGATTTCAAATCGTGAATCTCCCTTCATTGGAGGCTTAGTTCAGAGTCGTGCTCCATAATTTTCGACAACCAGTCGTGAAAAGCGACCAATAAAAGCGCCCCTGGGAATCAACCGTCGCATCGGAGAGGAATAGACCCCTGGTAATGGCGCTGAAAATCTTCGTTGTGCATGGGTTCACATAGATATACTCGCTGTCATCCTCGCGGCGTGTTCAAGACCCGCGTGTGCACGAGGGGATGGCCGAGAGGATGATGCAAGATCTTGGGCGACTATGACGTTCCCGCGCTCGCCTTCCAGACCTGCGGCGTCCAGCATTGACCCAAGGTAAGGGATTGCATTGGGCTAGAGCCGACGATCCTTCAGCGCCATAATCAATCCAAGATGGACAGCCGATGTTAGGAACAGATCCTTCGACGAGGCAGATCTGAGAAACCGCGAGGCAATGGATGTGGCGTGCTCTGTTTCGGCCGAGATGGCATGGTCCACTAAGAGTTTGACCGAGGTCGGAGCGCAGTCTGGATGCAAGTGCGCGGGCAAGTCAGTCGTTTGTCCAGATCCAAAAATCTAGTCGATCTTCTCAGACAATGTGGCCTCATTTATGTATTTTTCTCCCTTAGGATCAGCGTCCAGCTGGAAAGCATAATTGGCATAATCGATCTCAACAGGAGCTCGAGAAAAAACATGCCGGGAGAATATATCCGAAATATTCAGAGTGCTGAGGAGCCCAATTTCGAGTTCGACGACTACAGAGATCCTTGCACAGAAGTGAGCAGCAGAGGAGAAGCAAATGCGTGTATCGTCACCTGAATTAGAACGCCTATTGGTACGTGGTACACATTTGAGCGGCTGGCGTAGGGGTGAGCTCAGCACGAGTTCTGTGGTCCTGCGCTGATCAGCTCGGGGGTAGGAGTTGATGCCGACACGGATGAACGAGCGCCAGGAGCACTCGTAAATGGCGGCAGGAAGGCGGGCGATCAAGATGACTTGTGTAAGAGGGTGGAAAAGACGTGCGCGCAAGGCGGGTTGGGAGAGGACGTGTAACGGGGCAGAGCGTGCGACGAGGGAGGACGCCGGCGGCACGATAAGCAGCAAGCCATGAGTCCACGACGCAGGCGTGGAGGAGGGATGGACCGACGATAGGCGGAGGGGAAGTCCGCTTCTGATTAGATAGTGGGTAGAGCGGTGGGCAGGCGTCGGAAGAAAGAAGGACAGACGCGCAGGACTGGAGCCGGTCTGCAGGCATGCGACGGGGATCGCAGCAAGGTCGGGTCAATCGATGCCTCCATCCAGCGGGCACGAGTGAAGCGGCACTGGGGAAGGTCGTACCCGCACATTTGGCATGAGTCATAGTTTTTTACGCTGACGGCGGTGTCTGAGCAGACAGACACAGCGGCAGCGTCGCGATGGTGATGGTGATGAAAAGCGTCGCTCGGGAATGAACGAGGGAATGAACGAAGTAGAGAAAGAGCGGACTCCAGGTGTGCTGGGCCGCAAAGACGAGTACACGTAGTTGAGTAGAGCCGATGGACGGGTAGCTGGACGAGACGGAACGGATGGAGAAGCAATGATGCTGAGGCGAAGGGGCGACGGGCGGGTCGAAGAGCGCGCATACGCCAGCATGAGGTACATGTCCACACAGGTACCCAGAGACGCGAAGGACAGCCAGCCAGCTCGTCGCCGCGTGCTGCATGGAGAAGGGATTCGGGATTGCGGGGTATCCATTAGCTTCATGGTGTGGCTGCGGCTCTTTCGCAGATCGAGAGAAGGTCCCCCCCACAGAGCCGACTCGCAGCTCGCTCTCGCCATCACCCGCACCCGTGCTACCCGCCCAGCTACCGCTGCCCACGCGGCGGTACGCTGTGCATCCGGCGACTGGGCGCGAGCGCACGCAGTGCGATCGTACAGCGAGCCGCCGGTCATCGCGATCTCCTTCCCTCCTCCTTGCATTCCCTTCCACTCAGCTCCGTCCAGCTCCTCACAACGGCGTGCCCTTCGAGGAAATCCCGATAGAGCGGGCGCCAGCGGTGGTCGAGGGACGTGCGGCAAGGATGGAGTGGGGTGGTCGTAGTGGCATGGCGCATCGGATTGACCGGATTCGGGATTCGGAATTCCAGCGACGCCTGCGCCAGCGCCAGCACCAGGCTTGGCGGGAGAAAAGCAGCGTGACCGTCCCGCGCACCTCCCCGCCCATTCAAAGGCCGTCGTGCGCTCATCCATCGCCACGTCACTCATCACCAAGTCCAACGAAGGGACAGAGACAGCAAAGGGCGGGAGAGGATAGGCGAAGAGCGAGTGTCTGGGGATTGAGCGGGTGAGATCCGAGAAACGTGGATTAATAAGATTTTATCTTAAAGGCGAATGAAGCGGCGATGCATACCTCGGTAGTAGGCAGCGGTGCCCCCTTGCGACATTCCCATTCCGAGTCAATCTGTGCACCCTCCTCATAACAGGTGCTCTCGCTCTCGAGCGTGTCGCTTGCGTCTCCCAATTGTATCTGCGCCGCGGTGTCGCCACCTTGAGGTCCCAATCGAATCGAGGGTTGCTACGACCCAAGTGGCGAACTGATGTCTGAGACGGGCGGAAGGGCGCGCCAGTAAATGAAGAGGATCAAGCGACGTATGCGCATAGGGATGGGCAAGGAGCTGAGCGGAGCGGGGATCGAGTACAAGCGTCATGAGCGAATAGCGCGCTTTCGCCTCCTGCTCGCGCTCATACTCACACCGCAGCTTTTCCCTTCCCCGGCAAACTTCCCCCCAGGTCAGTCGAGTCCAACCCACGCGCTCGCTGTCCCCGTTTGCATCCGGTCATGTGAGAGCAGGAGGTGGGTTACGGAGAGGCAAGTCGACGTGCGGCTTGAATATGCGGGCCATAGTCTCTGTACGCCGTGGTGTACATACTTCGCGCGAGGAAGTGAATGAGTGCTCGTACGTGGATGGTCAACGCGCGACTGAGCTGATGGCAACCGGTAGTCCGTCTTGAGTCGCGAGCAATGGAGCCGTGGAACACACCCACGACATTATTTGTGCCAGGAGCTGCCAGCGGGGTGGACTAACGGTTTGTAGAGGCCCGCGTTAGATGGGCGACGACGTGGGCGAATGGCCATGCGACATGCGCCTGGGTGTGCGGCGAGGAACTCTCGAAAATTGCAGTGGACGCAAGCAGAAAGAAGTGAGTGACCGCCGTTTGATCGCCGAACATCGACCTCGCAACGCGATCACGTGGACTCACGCACGACTTCGAAAGCAACGCGTGGATCTGTACATCCGAAGCACGCCCGTTGTATTCTTTTTTCAAGGCACGATCCTGAACGAGCATGGGTATGCTCTTGACACTCAGCATGTGGCATAGAACGCCGACGCTCACGTGGATGATACATAGATTCTCCATACCCTCTTTCCTACAAAGAATTCCCTTGCGGATTGTCAGAAATGGTACCGTGATGGGGTTGCGCAGAATATCAAGACCCGTCCACGGTGTGCGGGGCAACTACATCTATATTGTGAAGAGTGTCGTCAACGCGGCAGCCGTAAAGTGCGCCGCAGAGCAATTGGTGCGCTTGCGTGTCCACTCAGCCTCCGATGTGTGGACTTCTTTTTTCAGTGTGGCATAGAGCTCACAACGCAGGAGAATCCTCGTGGACTCCTTACGGAAGAAGAAGTTTATGAGTTGTTTGCGACTTTGGTATGTCGGTTGACCGAATCCAACTGTTGCGATGAATATTGATTGCCTTGTCTCTGGAACTTCAGTTCACGTATAAGCTTATCATTTCTTCTGGTGTTTAATTGACTGCTTGCATGTATTCCTTCATCACCATCAGGGACTCTGAGCATGGCTAAGTGGGCAGCGACGCAAGCGGACGCTGTCGAGTCTGCGCTCATCGCCAAAACCGTTCTTGAGGTCTCCCCCAGTAGCGGCCCGGTACGCGTCTTCCTATTACTCACTGCAAGCTTTGAAACGATATATTGCCGTAGAATGTGTTCGTTCAACTCGTTTCATGTGTCGAATTTCCTCCGGTCGCAGTCGGGGAAGCCGTATTACGCATTTCTAGGCAGACTCGCTGAGACGGGGCGGCCATGGAATGGACTTGCGGTGGGATCCTCCGTCAACTACGCTCAGGGTATGATTGGCATATGTCTAACTCTGGAAAGCCCCGTATTTCGAACTACGGTTCAATAGCGCCGTTCATATCCTCGGGTCCTACTTGAATGAATCTCGGGAACACGAGCGTTATCAGATTATCAACCTAGTCCGCAGAGAAGACCCGAAGTCAGAGAAATTGCTGCTTGGATACGTGCGTGAAGGCATGCGTGAGTGAGTAGTAACAGATTTCAACCGCCTAGCGTGTGCTGACATAGCACTGACACAGGCCCGAACCCAGAATATTGTGAACTTTGGCGGGAGTGTAAAGAGGATGCGGTGATTCCCCAAAGGCCGGGAGCGCCGAATATCCACGTCAAGGCTGGGGAACGCGTCTGGGGGAGTTTTAAGAATACTGTGTGGGTCGCCCCTCTGAGGGTGAGGACTCGTCCATTGGTGTTCCTGCATCCGAGGCTGGTTCTAAAATGACGTTGTCCACTTGTACACAGAGATGTTCTCAAGCAATCCTAGGTGGCGCCAAAAAATCGGAACCGCGAACCTGACCTCGGGTCCGGTTCTCCCAAAGTTTTGCTAACCCCGAACCGGACATCGATCGGGTTCGCTTCGGGTTCAGAAGAGGTTCGGGCCTGAAAGAACCGCAAATTTCTTTCAGCTGATTCTCTGTACAAATACATGGGTAGGTAAGAAAACTTGATATTAGTCTCATTGCCCAAGTCGTCCAAGGCTGCAAAACACGCTTTGTGGCTTCCATGGCAGCATTAACATGACCGCTGCGGTGCACACTTGAACATCTCTGGCCCAGCCGATTGCGACGCATTCAAAAAAGTCCTCTCAGAGGAGGGGCAAAGCTAGGGATGGAAGGCAATGCCTCAAAGTGGTTCGAACATCGCATCGGTCTTTCCATATCACTTCTCCAGGTTCACAAGACCTGTATTTTATGTCTCATATGGTCACGCCACTCTCCAGGAACGCAAAATCTTCAGCAAAATATGACTAACGCGAGAGAAAAAACTACGGGTTCGAACAGGTTCGCATATGAATCTTCGAACCCGGAACCTGCGGTTCGGTCCGGTTCTTCTACGGCCTCCCGACCTGAATTGAGGTTCAGTTCGTGTTCGGTTCAGGTTCTGAATCGGTTCTGAACGAAACACCGGCAACACTAATTCATCACATACTTAACACAAGTGAATGCGCGCTGCACTATTATTAGAGAGGTCGAGGTTGGCGGATCTGACAGAAGAAACTTAAAGTAAGACAAGATATGCCTTCGCTTCGCTCCGGCAGCCTCCTGTTCGCCTGTTTATTGATGTTCTTGCCCATGCTATATCATGAAACATATGTATGGTAGGCGGAGGGCTCGAAATTGAGAGGAAGTGTTCATTCAGACATGAATGCACAAAATCAAATGAGTGTGTATTATTCTCCATTGAGTAACAAACGACTACACAGGCTAGCGCGTATAAATCAATGTACAAAGCTATACATGATCTCCACTGCTCGCCGAAGACTCTCATTATCCATTCATGTCGGACTTATGGGATAAAACAGTACGATCTCATAAATTTGTGCTGTGATGCAGAGGGATCAGAAGAAACTGTCCTACTGCATGAAATCGCGGATGGGTGACAGATATTTTGGGCTAGCAATAAGATTGGAACTTGAGTATCACGGGTATCAGTCAAGACGTGCCTTCGCTTGGCTCCGGCGCAAGCGCGACGGCTCATTTGCATCCCAAAGACACAATGTATTGCAGCGACGACCGTAACAATATAATTACACGTTCTACTACGTTCAAGAATTTCTCCCATTCTCTGCCCACAGTCGCAGGCTACACAGCATGCTCATAAATGTTTACCACACAGCCAACGGGCCAGCAAATGACTGACTCCTGACTCGAGATTTAATGAACATTAGAATGTGGCAAAATACCGAACCGTGGGAGACATGTCTCCTACCGGACAGTAGCATGGTTGAGAGCAAAGTCCAATAATCCTAGTCGCTTACTTGAACGGTAGAATCAGACGCGAGTACATCCCGGATTACATTGATACTTAACTGGATAAGTGGCCGAGATTTCGATGGGGAGATCCGACTGGATATGAGCATGCGGTGCTCCATGAGGATGCGTGCGGAAAATGGGTAAAATATCCGGTAGAAGAGAAACTGAAGAAGTCGCACCGTTGGTACATGCCGCGTATCACAAAAAATCCAAAACTGGATCTACAACGTTGGCGTCGTTCGAATACACGTTCTGACTTCGGGCTGCTAAAAGCGCGGTGGGTCAGAGCTAATCGAACTCGATGCAACACGAGGATGTAAAGCGCTCACCAGGTGACAGAAATTCTTCACAGGAGGGAAGCTCAAGGCAGATAGATTCGAGAGAGCAGACGCAGCTCGGACGGGTCTAACGTCCGCAGTACTGAGGGCTACACATGGAGGTTTCGAGTTAGGGGTGTACTGGAATCCAAGAGAGCAGACGCAGCTCGGACGGGTCTAACGTCCGCAGTACTGAGGGCTACACATGGAGGTTTCGAGTTAGGGGTGTACTGGAATCCAAGACCAGCTGGAAGAACACTTCTCACCACATTGGCACAGGAGCTTAAACAATACTCCAGAACAATCAAATGGCTCGGTGTGCATGGCGCTAGGTTCTGCGAACCTGATCTCGCGCAGGGTCAGAAAATAGTCCTCGTCTTACAAAAGCAATGAGAAATGACTCACGGCCCCAAAAAGCCGTTAGGTATCCGCACCGAACTTTCATGCTAAGATCAGAAGCCGTCCCAAGACTTATTGCATCTAAGATCTTGCGTATTGGGGTCTTGAATGGCCGGAGTATGTTGATGATTAAAAGAGCGTGCAAAAGACGATGCTGCAGAGGTCTTCAGAAAGTCGCTAAAAGATAGTGGGCGGTGACCTCGTTGAAGCGCGGGATCGGAGGTGTTGAGGATCCCAGGACGGACACCCAGAAGTCTTGAGTATCGCAGTTGATCCTCCGTCGTCTGAATGCGGCAGAACTTGTCAAAGCCGGATATTTGAAGCGGAGTCATCCGAGTCTTATATCAGCTTGTTGAATTTTGCGACTTGCTCGACCAGTATATGAGGCAAACGGGGGATGAAGGATTCGGAGGTCAGAGATGATGATGGGGAGAAAAAACGAACGAATGATGGGAAAACCATTTGGTGTTGCTTTTGAACGCGGCTTTGAGCGGTCCATGACGTAGTATGGGTTGAGCGTCGGCGCATGAGCAAGGCTCAAAATAGTGTTCAGTTTCCGGGCCGAAAGCTAATGCCTGATCCAACGGTCAGCTGATTATCGAAACGGAGGAGAGAAGGAGTCTTTTTGGGCCAAGAAGAGCTCGGAAATTAGCGAGCGCTAGTGGCGCGCGAAAATAAATGGGTGCATACTGACGTCATACTTGCCTTGGAATCGTTTCGACTGGGTCTTGAGTCTTGAGTATTAATGTGCGTTGACAGCAGAGCGGGGAATGGCACGATGGTGGGGAAGAAATAAAGCAGTATGGAATGGCGAAGCTCTTTTGAGCAGGCTTAGACCGCATGTGAACTCTTGAAAATGGTTAGTACACAGCCCATCGAAGGTATTCCGTAAGTTAGGTTTCGATCACGCTGAGGGAATAAATCATAAGGAACGGCCTCGAGGAAACCGAGAGAATGGTAGAACGGTGGTGTGCAGATACTTAGCCTGCCTCTTCAGTTGAGCTGAGAGCTGATCGGCGATCCTGAATCAATCAAGCGCCAGGGTGTGTTTAAGCCAAACGAGTGTGAGAGCGCCGGTTAGAAGCTGATGTATCGGGAGGGGTCGGAAGACAAAAGGAAACGAAGCCGCCATCGTGGACATGCCGTGGAGCGGCTGAGAAATTCGGGTGATTGAGGAACAGACAAAACAGGGACAATCTGATTCGTAGCATCTCCTTAATATACGAGGTACGAATGAGGCAGATATACACCGCCGAATATACATTACTTCGGTGTTTTGATGATCACTGTCCTGACCGCGCGCCACAGCAGCCGAAATCTTGTACACGGTGCAGAAAACAGGTTATCGTGCTCCCCTTCCAGCACCGGGACCAAATGAAAGATAGCGAAAAAGGGGCGGCTGGAGGCGGAGCACCTGAAATGAGCCCAGAGAGTCGACTCTGCTAACGAGAAGAATTCGACTGGCAAGTTGATTTTCGTGGTTGTTGACCGTCAATGCTGATCACGAAAAAACCGACTCAGCCGGTGATTAATGTGGATCCGAACCGCGGAATCCGGCGCCAACTAACGCACTTTCGATTTGTTGCACTCGAGATAGCTAAACTGGCAAACCCTCATACAAACACCTTTGCAGATTCAATCAACACCTTTTATCTCGTCTTCCCATTCCTTGAGATCAAGTTCTCTTTGCAGAGCTCGAAAGCACGACCTTTCCTGCCAAAACCCTGGCCAAGAAATCGACGTCTCGTTCTACAGCTCGCCTTTCATACTCGGCGGACTCCTGCTCGTGCCGCCGTCTGATGGCCTCTCGCCGTTGTTCACCGATTCGGAAGCGCTGTTCCTCATCGTCTAGATAACGGTTCCCCTCCAGTGTTCTCTTGAACTAACACGACTGTTTAGCTGATTTTATCATGAGACGGCCTCTGAATGACTTGCCTCATTGTCATGTTTGTACGGACAGTTTCCCGCTTTAGAGCATGATCCCTTTCTTCTCCAAGCAAAGCAGCTTTTATGGCTACCTCCCGAGTTCTGAGGGATTGGTTTCTGGCTCATGGGAGCTGCTGCAGCTAAGAATCTTTGTCAAAATCGATGGATATCTTTCTCCATTGACACGAAGAAGTCTTACTCGTACTATCACCATTAGTGCTGGCCATAATACGATATGAATATGAATTTTGTGTATCGTATTCATATCCATATCGTATTCACCGTATTCATATTCTGCTGGGTGAATATGAATATATTTTGAATATATCTAGATATATTCAAGACCTCACTTTCGGAGTAGAACTGGCTCATAATCTTGCGGAATCTATTGGAGAAGTTAGTCACCCCTGTGGAACTATTGATGAAGGCTCTGGCCATTTGCTATCAGCCACGAATGAGCCACAAAGTTGAACTAACTTTCGGATCACAAGAGTTTGATCTCGGAAAATCTGCGCAGGAGCAGACCCGATACGGTGTTATGCCGACCTCACACCTCTTGGTTGTCGGATCATTGATTCTGAGGCCCGGTGATGACTTTTGAGCTCCGAAGGCCGCCGAATCAGCAGCTCTGGGGTGGAAAAACAGCAACTGCGCCGTATTCAAATATATTCGAGTACGCCGCGGCTGTATCATATTGTATTCGTATTTTATTTGCACCTTCCACAGCGTATCGTATTCATATGTATTTGAATATACTCAAAATATATTCTTCCGTATCGTATTTATGGCCAGCACTAATCACCATCCACAGGACCATCCACATGCTTGCTGGACCCTCCACCCGGCAATGGAGATTCCAGGGACTCAAATATACAGCGTCAGTCGCTCTCGCTCCCAGAAAGATGGAACACTTTACGGCGGAGTCGGCAGTCCTACCCTCAGCAGACTCATGTCGATAGCGGCATCTACCTCCCCGTGTGCACTTTCCGGCAGAGAACAACCTGCAAGGCTCGTCTACTTTGTCTTTCTGCTTGCTTCTCTTCTCGTCTTCCCCTTTTATCAGTGGCCTGGTTATATCTGCAGCGTCTCGTGGAGTAGGCATGATGGTGAGCGAAAGGAAGCAGGACACTCGACGCCCACAAAGGAAGTCAGCTGGACGGTCCTGATGTGGCTAGACTCCGTCACAACGTTACAAACAGCTGCTCGAACGTCACCTTCCGACGGTGAGACAACATCTCGAGCAAATCTCGAGTGTAAATTGTGCAATCAAATGACCAATGAAAGACTAAGGCTCCGACCCGTTCCCGTTTGCGACGGGTCCGGCCTACTGGTGGACCCGCAGCTTGCATATGAGACGGGGCGTCGTGATTTTTACATTTTTCATTGCCACGTCACGGCAGGACCCCTGATAGCATGGGGCCTGCGCCACAAAAATTTGGGATTTTGGCCACGAAAAGCCAGGTCGGCCGGACAAAAATGCGGGGTTGACGGGCCGTCAACCGCTTTTCTGCTGTCAATGAAAGCTAGGTCCTGTCCAGACATTTCGAAGTCCCAGGCATGTTTGTGTTTAGGTCAGGCTTGGGCAAATTTTTTTGCCGAACACGATTTCTGTGGCGCAAAAGAGCCTAAAATTTTTAGTCAATGCATACCAGCACGAAAAAGGAGCCGTAGAAAATTTTGGGCATTTCGAGGTCATGGGAATGGAAAATTTCCCTTTTTGGTGACCTCGTGGTCCCGTCCGGACAAAAATGCCCCAAACCTTCGCGAAACCTGTCCGGACAAAAATCTGCCGATTCGAGAGTTTCGGGACCGGTACTATCAGGGGTCCTGTTACGGCCGGCTGATGTCTTGGCCGAGTTTGACACCGGTTGCGTTTAACACCGGTTGCGACGTCAAGTCCTGTCAGAGTATACGTGAGTGCAAGGGGGAACCCGGATTCGCAGATCAAATATAGCAAGGATATAAGGATAATTCTATTTGGCAACCCGGGTTCTTTGGCAACCCCAGTGTTCAGGAGGGGGTCGCCAAATAGAATCTACCCCAAGATTATGTAAAGCAAGATAAGATTATCTGAGCCATTCTTTGTCCATTATAAAATTACAAATACTGTCTACTGCCCTTGACCGAATCCTCTGCAAAATTCTCTGGGAACTGGTGGAGCTCATGACAGCATTCGTCCAAGGAGACTAAATCACAGCCACGGGATGGTGGTCACGGCCGACGGGTTGTTAGAATTCCACTTATTAATTCACTTCTGCCCCTCCAAATAATCATCTATAGGTCCTGCTGAGCAGCGGTCTTGAGACAGTTCTATTTGTACTGTGATATGTTATCTATATTACAATCGAACACCGTTTGTCTCGAGTCAAACCGGTCCGAGAGTCCGAATTACCCGTTTCTCCACCAAGTCAATAGCTCTACAGGACCACAGCCAATGCACTTTTTTTCTCACTCACTCCACTCAGGTCCGCTCCGCCGATGAGTAGTACCACTCCACCTGTAGATTCGTCCATCTCTAGACTTGACTGTCAGCTCCATAAGTTTTCAGTACAACACACCGATATCTGTATAAGAAAAGGTGTCGACCTATGTGTGCCAGACAAGACAAGACAAACGTCAGATAACCAGATTGGTTGCTGGAGCACTGGATGATGTCAATTGCTCCACGGTTCCACCAAAATCCGATGAGATGATGACTTCTTGGATGGTCTTCTATTTATAAATGCCGAGATATTAAGTCACCTAACTTCCAACTGGTTGTCTTATGAAGGTCCCTTTTCGAAGCCTCCGAAAAGAGTGAATATTTCGGCCAAATCAAGGAGCGCAGGTGGGTGTGTGTAGGTAAGTCTGGATAATTCAGAGACAAGGACTTTGCATGAATCATATAATGGGAGCGTAGGTTAGGAAGAGTGCGTGAATTTGGAATAGATGTGCAAGCAAACCAATAGATGTCAGCACGCGGATCCAACCTTTTTGCGAGGTGCCCGATGGAAATAGAACATGTTTAACCTTGAAAGGGTAACTGCTGAATGCTCCCGACCGGTTAGCGAATGGAGAGATAGATTCAAGACTAAAATCTGGGCGCGCGTAATCGAGAAGCCAAATTTAGTACCTGTCCACAAGGCCGCGAGGAGTCGACCGAAGGTGACGAGCGGCGTCTTCAAAATAAAATTGGTGTGATGCAAAAACGAGTTCAACGTGCTTTTATTTCGTCTTCCCAATACTAAGTGTTCCTCAATTTAGCACCGCTCCCGCCGTAGCGAAGCACGGGTTACTGCTAGTCTGGATAGAACAACACTCCATCGAAGTTGTGTTGATGTCCAGATTAGATCCCAATTTCTTTTCTCATATTGTATTCCAAGGCACATCTCAACGGGAAATGGGAAAATTGAGTGAGAATAATTTCATTCTGCACCGCTAGGCTAATGCCTGGCAAGGAAGGATCAAAAGACGTTAGATTTGTGGAGTTCCGGTCCGAAAGATATGCGGGCCGAAGGGATTGCCAGATAGAACTTTGATGGTGCCTGGCTCAATTGTGGATAATACTTGAGTACAATACATAAAAACACCTTCTGCCAATTCCAGTACTTAATAACTGGTCCAGAAGAGGAGAAATGGCTTGAGATCAAGTCTTTATTTGGCAGAGAATTTGATCCACTAGTCACTGAAACAGTCGATTTCAGCTGGTACTGACTCATGTCTGGCTCAACTAATCCAAAAATTTGAGTGGACCTAGATACATGGTATACAACATGTTTGGCTTCTTCAGAGTTTCCAGAAAGAGAATGAAATTGAGAATGAAATTGTAGATATCAGGCCCGCCGTTTTACTGTTTCATTGACCGGTGGAACACTGTAGTTGCTGCTGCCCGCGCCGCAGTTTAATTCAATTACATCCAGCCAGAGGGCCACGCAAGCCTCCCGTCGAGACAGAAAAGGCACACGCCTCTTGTTCGCACCAGCATTTCTTCCCTCCCTTCCCTGACGCATAGGTTACTGCCATTGGAACACATTCTTGCTGGAATCAATTCTCTGCACACCTTCGGCCACTGCTCGGGATTGCTGTCTAATCTGCTTCATGTTGGAAACTGTTGGTTGCTCCCGAAAACTCAGGCCGGCACCACCATGGTCAAAACCATCTCCTTAGCCGACGCTTTCACGGGGTTTTCTCATCTTCCTGCCATCAAATTATTCGAGATTCTCTGACCGGGATCATATCCACTGCCAACATGAGCTCTCCTGACCTGTGTGCTGTGAACATGTCCTGCTCTCGGATTTTCGCCATTCTATTATCTCGGAGCTCCGTTGTTAATTCTCGTTCTATTGTCCGGCCTCATAGCTTACTACCAGCTCCAATTTTCTTTCCGTATACTGAATGAATTCTTCCATGATGTTTTTTGATCGACTGTGAATTTTCCTACTAGAGTAATTGTGGCGCTCCCATTCTTTCGTTGTCACCGAAAGGGAATGGCCTGTGTTTCACGCTCTTCGATGCCGGAGCGAAGCGGAGGTTTGTCTTGTGAATATATTAATAGACTTCTAAGCGATCGATACATGTAAATCTGGAGTAATCTAGAACATGGACAGGACTATCGGTGAGCCCTTGGAAAAGGGGTAAAGCTTTTTTAAAAATCCATAAAATAGCTTTATAAGCCTTTGTCGGTCTGGTAAGCCCAGTCAGGCTCATCAGTCTAATTTGACATATATCAGGCTGAGGAAATCCTGACAAGCTGACTCAAGCTGACAAGGCCAGGTCAATCCAGACAAGCCAATCTCGATTTTTCCGACGATGATAGGCAGGAAGAGGTGCGCCCAACTGTCCGCTCATTGTGACTCCGAATTCACCGTATTCCTTGTTGCAGCATGTGCGTTTTCGCCAAATTGGGCCAGTCAAAACCGCTTGAACATCATGTACCAAACTTTATACCCCGATGGCCTTTGTACGCGCTGGGTATAAACGCTGTCGCGTTTAGCACCTATGGATTTGAGATCCCCGTCAGCGGACGAAGCTTAATTAAGCCACCACATCTCGTACAAGGTACCATCTCAATGTCCTCCTGGTTTGTAAAATGCGACATGAGTAGCTGATAATGGCCTTTTGAAGCGAGATTATGCTCATCCATCACATCCGTCGTTGGATTGATTGCATAAGGATCGCTACCATCCTTCTTGGGTTACATTGACGAGTACTCAACGGAGAGCTTATAAGAACAACACCGTTCCAAATTTCGCCGGTCGCCCGCGTGCATCTTCGAAAGTTCATTCCACTAACAATGCTCCTCCGTCGTTCCAGCGTAATTTCTGCGTTGCTGATCGTGAGCTCTTGCATTCCTGGCCGAAAGTGCTTACTTGCTATCCTTTACCCCTGCCCCTGCCAGTGCTCTGCGCAAATCCGCCTCGGACACTCCTCCCCAGATCTGTGGAGGTCTGTTGTTACCCCGACACCGCGACTAGTGGAACATGGTTCCATACATCACCAAAAGCGGGGGATTCTGGTATTACCCGGTGAGATTGCATCAGGCAGGTGATCCTTTATAAAGCTTGTTGGTACTTTGGCAAAGTGTTATCAGGCATTATAACGGCTCACCAGGCGGGTGGAGGTTTGGCCAAGCAGTATAATGTTGCCAGAGGGTTTATAATGCTAGATGTGCTGCCTCCTTTTTTGGGGATATTACAGCGTGTTGGGCGGCAGTTTCCCGAGTAGTCGTAGTCATTCCGGCTGTATTTTTTGGGACTTAGCAGAAATATATGTTCTCATCCTTTCAAGTTTCTTTGAACCCGAGCCTGTTCCGCCTCATCTTCTTCCCAGGTCTCTTTAAATTTGAAGGATTTGCAGCTTGCGCCGTAGGATGCGACTAGGTTACAGCGGAACGGAACTTGCAAGTTGTCGCTTGAACTCGTACGCGAGACGCGTGGAGTGAGAGTGATGTCGCGTCTTGGTCGCGGCTGAGCGCTGAGCGTTGACGTGAGAACCATCATCACGTGAAGGGTCCATGCGTTGCTGCCAAAGTTGTTGATTGTTTGATGCATGGTGATCGCGACTCTTGCTCTTAACCACCATCTTCCCTCTGCTTCCCCGCGACCCCTTCTCTTCCCCTGCCGCTGCCCTCCTTCATGATCTCTTCACCCGTATTCACAAGCCTCATTCCACTCAAACCCATACCAAGCGGCCCTCAAGCGTCTCAAAACCACAATTGCCTCAAGCGTCAAGGCGTCAATACATATTCCGCAAGCTCCCTCAAGTCTTCAAACTTTGCCAATGTGGACTTGGGTGCTCACTTTGAGCTAGGCCTTGATGCAATCTTTCTTCTCAAGCTGCAAGCTCCGCAAGCCCTCATGTCGTCAAAGCTTCTCGAGTCGTCAAGCCCGTTCCCCATCAAACAGTTCCCGATCCGTTCTCCAGCAGCAACCGTCATCAAATGCCAAGTCCTGTGTATTTCCCCGGGGGTGGAGGCCGGGGTGGTGCACAGTCTCCTGTCGCACCTATGCTCTCGCCAGTCCAGTGGGTTTTGAGCCTCATTCTCGTGAACGCGGTTGGCGCGGGAGCAAGTTGGCAATCTCGTACCTGTAGCTTGTTTAATATATTCATTTCTCTGCTTCTTTGTGTGTTTGAATGAATATTCGAGAAGGAGAAGAGCCTGCAGTATTCGTGGTGGTGGCCCATAGGCGATTATGGGCCTTATAATGCTTTATAAAGCCCCAACAAAATGATGGGCCCTTATAAATCTCACAATCATTATAAGGTTTGCGGGATCGGAGGTCGATTATAATCCTTGGTGAAAACTCACCAGGATGATTGACCTTTATAGTGATTTTGGGGCATTATTGGGTTTGTAAGGGCTTATAAATATTTCCCGTTTTTGGTGATGTACGATCTCGCAAGAATTGTTGACTCGCGACCAGTACACCGTTCCGCCCGGGGGTTCGATCACCTTATGTTTCAGTTATAGGAATCCATGGTGACAACCTTCTCACGGGGACTTATTTCCACTGATGCACTGCGCTACGTTAACAGCAGTCCGGGCTACCATCTCTACACGTGCGAAGCCGTCAGAGAAGTTACCGGTCCCATCAATCTCGCCTACGGAATCAATTGCGTACAGACGCCATAGGCGTTAGTGCCTGATGTATATGTTCGGATTGATACCTCGTGTAAAAAATTTTGGTCCCAATTGGTGCGGTTTGTTCTATGCTGTATCATATAGCGTAGAATAGAAATGTGCGAGACGATGAGAAACATCCTTGGGCAATCGCAGCATTTCAAGGAGCGGCTATGACGCCACCGGGGAGGAACAAAACGATAGCTACAGGGACGAAGCCGATACTCTGTTGTACATGGCAATGTTGGGGGTATGAGCTACCCTTCCCATCAGATTCCCGTTGGAACAGATCAATGGGGTTCAAATCTTTCAGCATTCTGCCTCTGTGTTGTTGGAACACAAATGATTTTTTTTCAAGGACTTAACTGCGCGTCAGAGCGAGCTCTAGTGGGGAGCCCATCCCGAATTTGGGTGCCAAGGCCGGAAGAGCCGAATCCCGCGACCGTCTGCAGACCCATGACAACGCGCCTGATATCGGTCGTCGGCCGACAAGTTACAGTGCTTTTGTGAAAGAGAGCACTTAATAGACGGATCGGTACGTCAGTCTTCAGGTACAAGATACCAGACTCCGAGACACGGGTCGTTCGGCCCAAGTTCGGCCCAAGGGCGACCATAAAGAAATGGCGACTGACGTACGGTGATCATCAACTTGTCCACCTTGAGTCAAAGTACCATGACCGCCGGAGATGAACCGTGCCGACTTCGACCGGAACTCCATCTCCCAGCGGGAATTTGTGGCATTTGTCCGGGCGGATCGGCTTCGTGTGCCGACTCGGCCCAGGATCAGTGATTGCGTAGCGATCACATTGACGCGGGCCCTCGCGGGCCCTTGTCAGACCAAACACCCATCATCCTCCTTCAGCGGAAAGTAAGCTAGGAAAAGAAAGCGCACAGAAGACCACAATGGATCACAAGACGTTGAACCAGTTCACTCTGACCATCTGGAAAGCCCGGACATTCTATGTAGCACTATGTAGGCCGCGTATGCACCATAGCTGCGTACGAGGTCGGCCTCTATGGCATAGAGGATAGAAAGCGCCGTTCTACATAGTGTCGCGTAATATCGCGTAGTTTCGGCTAGAAGCATTCTACGCGCTCTACGCGCTCTACGCGACCTAGCCGAAACTTATTCCTAATTCGGAAGCAGCAATTATTCCTAATTCAGACGCGGCGATAGAAATATTTAAAAATTGTAATTATGCACCTAAATCGCTATACACAACACACAGTAAGGACAGTGGTAGAAATAAGGGGGTATCGGGGGCATGTAAGGACAGTGATGGAAGTGCGTAGAGGGGTAATCAAGACACGGAGACAGTCATGGCTGACACAGCACCTCGGGCCAGGGTATTCGTCGGTTTTAGATGTTGTTGGCAGCAAAGTCGGCGGCTGAAATGGCGGGAGCCTCATTGCCGTTGGGGGTGATGTCGACCTTGGCATCACCCTCTTTATAAAATCGAGCCTTCCGTCTGTCTGAAGCTGTATCTCCATATGGTTAAATTGCGTCTCATGACGAAAGGACGGCAGATTAGCGCCATCCGACGGCATACATTAATCATTATATTCAGCTCCGATCGTCTGCCGAGCGGCAGACCCCGGAGAAGACTGAGGAGTGCTTGATGGCTGGCTCAATAGTCGATATGCCCCTTGAGACGGATCAATTTAGAACTTATTTAGATGGTCTCCTCGGCTTCGCATGTACTCCGGCTTTAACTGTGAGTTGGAGAACATATTTGTTCAGGTTGCTCTGCAAAAAGTTACCAGCAACGAAGGAGCGCAAGTGGGAGCCGGCGCGAAGCGCCGGCGACCGCTTGTATTGACTAAGAAAGTGTAAGTGGAGAATATTAATGTCAAGACAAATCATACCGCGCGTTCTGGATCATTCGGACCTGAAGCTTCTTCGTGAGGTTCGAGCCGGAGTTGGTCGTGAATGCCTTCCAGTCCTGGATGGTGCGCAGGAGCTTCTCGTAGCTGGGCTGCCAGGTCTTGGCCCACATCCGGCTCTTGACACGCTCCCCAGTCTGGTATTCCGTAATCACGCAGAGCAGCTGTAACGGGCTCCATAAAAAGATTCCAAATCCGGGAATAGACTTACTGTATTAGCAAAGAACGCGAGGGCCTGGTCCGAAAGGCCGAGCGCGAAGTATTTTGGGATGAGTACAGCCTCCGAGTTACCTTCGTCGTTGTAGAAGACGCGATTGAGCAGCTCTTGTAGAGCCGGATGCTCAAAGAGGCTGCCGGGGATACTGGGGTTCGTTGGGTCCTGTGAATATTCAGTGGGGATGCCGTCTGGAATAGAAAACATATGTACCCGATAGAGGAATTTATTTTTCTCGATCAAATCTGTGACAAGCTGGCGATTATGAGCGATAGCGGCGGGAGTGTTTTCCTCCTTGAAATTATAACCCTTTTTGCCGATTACAACGTCGCGCGCGTTGGTCTTGACGCTCCCTTTGACCTGGTGATAGCGTTTTTTGAGCTAAGAAAAGAGTCAGTATATTTAATTTGAGGCGAACTCGAGAAAGGATTGACTAACCAACATAAGCTCATCATACGTCGGGGGTGATGTACCTTGGTAACCGTGCGATTCACGGAGCTCCTTGTAGGCGGTGTACCAAGCATTAACTGCCATCTTGTCGAGCTGAATGCCGTCAGCATAGGGAGCTTCATGTACCACCGAGAGGCGCAGGTGGCCAGCGGCCAGATCAAAGATGCGACGCCGTGCGGGGGGGAGATCTGCAGCACGTCCAGGGCCCGGTACATTGATGACGTCGTCGCCCTCGTCGTCGCCGTCGGAGTCCTGGTCACGCTCATCTCGACCATCCTCAACCTCTGCGAAAGCTCTCTTCAAGCTGGGGGCGGGGGTTGGAGAAGAACTAGGGGTGTCAGTCGAAAGATGGGCACGTCGGGTAAGCTGTCGCGGGTTCGTGGCGTACGGGATTGTCGGGCCCACTGGGACATGGTAGGCGATGAGCGGTGACAGAGTCGAGATGGCCGGTGAGGAGTGATTAACGGTGCGGCGTACAAGCGTGCGCTGAGGCTGCGCAAGGTCTACTGGCGTAGATGTAATCTAAGAGCGTGTCAGTGAGCACTCAGAGATAGGCTTAAATCATACCTGATTGTCCACAGGAGAGTCAAGAGCACGTAGACCCTCGTCCATAGCAACAGCATGATTATTCCCCTCTTCATCCGAGCCTTGATTGTCGGCATCGGCATCGGAGTCGCGTTCATCAGCATGTGGATCCTGGGCTATCTCGAATGCATCTGGGTCATCGAAGCTGAAGTCTATTGAAAGGGTTAAAAGATGCATGCGACTAAACTGTAGCATACATTGATTGTTGGGGTGGGTGGGTGGCTCAAGTTCGCGATCGAGTTGGGTAGGGATATAAGCCGCTTGGTCATCGCCTGGGGCCGGCATGCGAAGAGCACCTGCGTGAAGCGGTGGAGCTCCAGCCACAGGCATGGCGGCATTCCGTCCATGCATCTGAGAAGGATGAGCAGGCGCAGAAAAAGATAGTGGGAACAGTGACCTGCTGCGGTGTCACCGACCCGCGGGACTGAGCACCGGGATTCAACGACTGGCGCTGGCGCTGAGGGGCTTGCGCTGGGTGCTGAGAACTTTTAGTGGACACAGAAGCCTTCTTAGTAGCTGTGGTTCTCGCCGCCCGACGATTTTCTTTTTGGATCTGCATCTGGTCTGCAAGTGACGCATCCATCAGTAGACCACTCGATAGAAGCTAAAGAAACATACTATGGGTCTCGATGCGAGCCGTGGGCATAGACTTACGGTGCCTACGGCCGTACTTGACAGGTTCTTGTGAAGCAAAGTCGATATATGACATGGTGGAGGACGGAGAGATGCGACGAAAATTTTAGTTGGTCAATGTTTGCCCTCCAGGCTTCGCGTTAGGCGGTCCGATCTGTGGCGTGGGGCGGGTCCGCGTGTTTTTGCGAATAAGTCTTCGTCCCGATTCGAACTTTTATGTTTCCGCCAGTCTGCCAATTTTGTCTACGTTCTTTCCCAAATGGCGGCGCTGTCCGTATGCATCAATCTAAAAGCCCAGCCTGCAAGAAAGAACGCGATGCAGACCTGGAGATTTTGATGGCAGAGGCGATGCTAGCTCACAGTATCCCAGACGGCGATGAGCTTTCAGACGACGAAAGGAATCCCAGCACAGCGGAAATTCTGCATCTAGATGTGCCCGTTGCGGAGCTGGACAGCGCCGAAGGCCAACACATGGAGTTGCCAACAGCTGAGGAGGGACCGATGGCGGTACGGCCCAGAGTCACGATTGAAGAAGTCGTAGACCAAGAGTTTTTGTTTGTTGAAGAATTTCCAGAAGACAGCCAAGCTGGTGCTACATTTGGCCAGGGACCCACGACGTTCCAGTCTATCCGGGATGATCAAATACTTCGCGGGGCTGAAGTTCTGGGACCGTTTGAGAGCGATGACGAGTGGGAGTTGGCAAAGTGGTTGATCAAGAATGTCGGCCACAATCAGATGGAGGCTTTCCTAAAGCTGCCAATCGTCAGTCTACCAGACATTTGCAAAATATTAAAATCGCTGACATACACCAGATTCAAGGTGTCGGCACTGCCTACTCTTCCAAGGACCAGTTGCTGGAAGCCATCGATGACTTGCCGGGCGGAGTGGGCTGGAAGCTCGAAAAAGTTACCTTGACGGGCGACCTCGAGGACGATGATGGGAAACCGATCGTGGAAACTCTGGAGCTATGGTATCGAGATCCAGTCGACTGCATTCGGGAGTTAATGGGAAACCCCGTCTTTCGGGATGTAACACAATACGCACCTCAGAAGTTGTTTGAGGATGAGAAGGGGAAGTCGGAAATTATCAACGAGATGTGGACGGCCGACTGGTGGTGGAGACTCCAGGTGAGCATGGAAGAAGATAAATAGGACCAACGGCTTACTGATGGCCACAGAAACTTTTGCCGCCAGGCGCAACCATTGCGCCGATAATACTATCCTCGGACAAAACAAAGCTCTCTAATTTCCGGGGAGACCAGAGCGCATGGCCGGTGTACTTGACGATTGGGAACATCTCGAAGGATATCCGACGTCAAGCCAATTCACATGCGACCATACTGATTGGGTATCTGCCAATTGGAAAATTCAGCGGTTACAGCGATAAGGCGCGCCAGCTGTGAAGTACCGCACCTTCCATCACTGCATGACCGTTATAACTCGCTCGCTCATTGCCGCTGGGACCGACGGCGTCGACATGACGTGTTCGGATGGCTTCGTTCGTTGGGTCTGGCCAATATTAGCAGCGTATGTGGCCGACTATCCCGAGCAGTGCTTGATTGCGAACTGCATGGAGAACCGGTGTCCCATATGCAAGGTCCACCCCACATTTAGGGGAGTGCATGAGCCGTGGGCTTCTCGAGACGAGGGGGAAACGTTGGAGCTGCTGAAGGAGCATCAGTTGGGTTATAAAAATCCAGCGACAGCCGCCAAGTCCAAGGAGGAATTTGTCGACTTCGGCCTGAGACCAGTCTACGCACCATTCTGGGCTGAGCTTCCTCACAGCAATATCTTTCAGGCATTCACACCGGATCTCCTCCATCAGCTTCACAAGGGCGTCTTCAAGGATCATCTTGTAAAATGGTGTACGAAGATCGTGGGCGAGAAAGAGGTTGATGCCCGTTTCCGGTCCATGCCATCCCATCCAGATGTCCGTCACTTCAAGAACGGCATCTCGTCGGTCTCGCAGTGGACGGGGAGCGAGTACAAGGCGATGGAGAAGGTGTTTATCTCCGTTGTGGTCGGTGCAGTACCGGAGCGGGCGATCGGTGCCGCTCGGGCCGTTCTAGACTTCATCCATTTTTCTTCACTTCAATCCCATACAACCGCGACATTACTTGGCTTGGCTAATGCTCTCGACGACTTCCATCTCTACAAAGATGTATTCATTGAACTTCAAGCGAGATTCCCCGAACACTTCAACATTCCAAAAATTCACATGATGGAGCACTATGTGGCCCTTATTCGACTTTTTGGCAGTGCCGATGGGTACAACACTGAAAGCCCGGAGCGCCTCCACATTGATTACGCCAAGAACGCCTATCGTTCCTCCAATAAGCGCGACTATATCATCCAAATGACCAACTGGCTCCGCCGCCAGGAAGCTGTGGACCGTTTCACGCTGTACCTGCAGTGGGAGCGTAACGGGGCTTATAAGCAGGGGGAGAGTGTTTCGCAAGTCCCCATCACACCTTCGGATGACGATGCTGAAGGCGGCGTTATTGTGACCTCCACCCCGACCTCTCCTGCAAAGACTTACCGAATCGCACAACACCATCCTTCTGCGCTCACTAATATTCCGGCTTCCGACATCATTGCGGGCCACAAAGCTGGATATTTTCTCGAAGCCGTCAAGGCCTACATTTCCCCTTTCTCTGTTTTACTTCCGCAACCTTTCGACAGATTTAATCTTTACAAGCGTTTGACATTCACACTTCCCGCAATCGCTGAGGCCAGCAATAACAATCGTCAAAATGTTGTTCGAGTCACGCCTCCCGTTCTTGCTCGCGGCGTTCGTTCTCCAGCCCAACCTCCTCACCTGGATTTTGCTCTTGTCCGCACCGGTGAGGAGAACGACAAGACAGATGGAACGGCTCTTCACGGTATGCACCTGAATATTAATCTACAATAAACTAATACCTCGGTCTTAGGGCTTCGTGTGGCTCACATAAAAGTTCTATTCCAGCTACCAGCGATCTATGGCCTCAATATGGCTCATCCACTGGCTTATGTGGAGTGGTACACGCCATTCGGGGTACCCGATCCGGTTACAGGGCTTTTCACGATCCGACGGTCAACTCGCAATAATCATGTATATGCAGAGATAATTGGTGTCGACCGAATCGTACGCAACTGCCACCTCTTACCAAAATACTGTAGTCTTACAATCAATTCGTCAGTCACGCGTCACGCAGGCCCTTGACGTGACGAATTTTGGAACTCGGTCACGCGTCACAGAGCCTCTTGACGAATTCATTTTTGGTCACGCTTGGTTCAAATTATGGTTGAAATCATGAAAAATGTCAACTTTTCGGTGCCACAGGCGCAACTTGGTGATTTTATATCCACCCCAGCCTCTATCTCCTCTTCTGATTGAAATAGGGCCATTTTTACATGTAAAATGTGGTTCCGACGCTGGAAATTTAGTAAAATCATGCTTTTCTTGACTTTCTGACTTCTTTGCCCTGTTACAGTGGGTTATTTCCCCTAAGGTACAAGTTAAGAATGTCCTACCGGCTGCAGAAAGCATCTGCCATTTGACGAATTTTTTTTGGCTGTCACACACCCCGAGGGCCATCGACGAATTGACGAAATGGAATTTCGGGTCACGCGTCACGCCACTTGACGAATTGATTGTAAGACTACAGTATGGTCGCAAGAAAGATACAACATGGACGACAGAAAATGTAGTAGAGCGCTGTACCTCTTTTTTCCCCAGCCCTTATAGTGACACGCACAGCTTCTGCTTATTTAGAATAGGTAAAAAAATGTCCACCTCTTGATTTAATCTTATGCTCTCGTCTAACTTTTTACGGTCCGCGCTGCACTTCTCACTGACTGTGGGGGAGAGTGAGCGAGCGTACATATCCAAATGGGGCTGTGACCCAAATGGGACAATCTCTATGCGGTCTACGCGACTCAAATCAATAGGCGTTCCACGCGAGCTACATAGGCCTACATAGGTTCTTGTATGTCCAGGGCTCTACGTAGAAAGGTCAGTTCTATCAAGCCCAAGTGCCTTTCCAGATGACATCTGATTCGATGGAAACATCATCATCCAGGTCGAGAGCACTCAATTTCGTGTCTACAAAGTAAGCCTTTGTGGCAATCCCTCATCTTCAAGCACGCGGTCGAGAATATTGGGGATTCAGAGGGAGTGGAAGGCTGTCCCTTGCTTCTGCTGTCAGATTCGTCGATCGACTGGGGTTACATTCTGAGAGCCATATTCCATCGCTGGTACGTATGCAAATTCACTCTGTTCATTCCTGTGCTCAGGGACCTTTCTATCTCCTTCGATATCTTGTTAATCACCTGCGAAAGTCCAACTCCTTTGGTCCATGCTACTTTCCCACACAAGTTATCCCATGACGAATTACAGACTTCATTTCGGTTCTTTCCGAACTACGCTGCAACGGTGAACTGTCAAGCACAGCCCCCATTCGGACTATCGAGCGTCCAAACAAGTCTCTTGAATCAACGATTCAGAGAACACTCGATCTGTGAGTGTCTTGACTGATACCATTGAGCACAATAATCAGCCGCATATCACTTTCGCCTATGTTTATCTCCTTGTCACAACTAATCTCTGTAATATTTCATTGCTATCTTGTTGGTTTCTCTCCGCATTCAAAGGCTCCAAGAGCACCGTGAGGACAGATTCCAGCCCTCATTCCAAATTCCGATGAGAGTCTGGTTCAAACAAAGCAGATCTAACTATTTTGTCTGGGTCTGCCGCCGGAGCGAAGTGGAGGCACGTCTTGTAAACGGTAGATAATTTTGAGTTTATCACACCACCGGGCAGCACCGTAAAATGATAAGCTCAACCTGAGCATGTATTCTAGGTAGCACACTTGGTATTTAAATAATAAAGTATTCCGGGCGAAGTTGAGCTCGCCGGACATGTAATGTACGGCGATTCTGCAAGGAAGTTGAATACCATGCAAGGCTTCAATCGGAGAACTTGAACTACCGGTTACTCTTACGAGCACTGTCCACATCTTAGCAACTTCACATGATATAAATAAGACTCACCCATGGCGCGAGAGTTATTTGGAGGGCCCCGCAGCTGTACTGTCAACAGCACGGGTGGACTTTGTACGTTTTCGCTTCCCTGCCAAGATGTTTCTCTCGTTCAGCTCGAGATCTATATCTTGTGGGGAAACAGGCTGGTCATCACCAGCAGCCGCATCTACATCGCCATCATCGAGCTCATCGTGAGAGGGGTCAGACGCCGGCAGTGGGGGAAGCGGTGAAAGCTCTTGCGACAGCCTATTGAAGGCGTAATGATTGATCTGATATAATGATTCAGCGGGTGATTTCCTTCCCAGACACAACACCTACCTGCACCTGGACATCCATGTCACTTACATTCACGTAGAGCGGTGCAGGAGGTGCGTAAGAAGGTCCGAAATACCCGAGGCCATCGTCGACTTCTCCGTCAGCATTGGCGTAACCGCCTGCGGGTGTGACAATCTCGTTTTCGGGCAAAGTAGCATCTTATCTTGGGCCCTGGTTCATGCCACCGAAAGCGAGGATTGAGGGGTTGACACTGGCGAGAAACGGATCTGAATCCCTGGAATTGTCGAACAGAGCATTCACATCTGGCCAGTCTATGTCCGTGGGATAGTTCATGTGGGTTGCCGGCTCATCTTCTGATGCAGACACCATGAAATTTGAATCAGCAACAGACTCTGAAATATCTGCATCAGTGATTGTTGCGATGAGAAAAGACTATTGAAACTTGCGTTGAACTTGCGGAGAAGAAATGCATGGTATATCACCTTGAACTCGTTCAGATTGATGTCATGGGCATAGAAAGGGGATGAATTCTGACCACCATTCCCATAGCTATCCTGGAGATCGGACGACAGGGGGTCAGCTGATATGACTTGTTCTGCGATGGTCGATTCATCCGTGAGACAGCATTGCTTGGCCGAATGAGTTTCTGGCAAACTGCCGGTGAGCCAGTCATCCACTATGCCATGGGATCAGAGAGACTGTTATGCTTCGTTCCAAAATTCGACGCTGCATTTGCTGCCTACCAGGCTCCTATTTAAGACGATGATTGGACAGACCATATGCACATTTACATGAGTTTTGATGCTACTGACAAGTGTTTTCAGGCAGACATCAGTCGTACCCCGGGTCCATAATGTTGCTGCAACATGGGGCCATACCGACTCCAAGTCGACTTCGGAATGCCAACTTGAGCTGAGTCAAGCCGAGTTGAACAGCCGACTTGAAGGTCGACTCAAGTCACTCAAGTTGGCCCCCAGGGCAGTTGTTTCTTTTCATATGAGGAAGCGATTGGAATGATTTTAAAAAAATTATGACTTTTGTGACTAAGTGACATGTCACATTACATCACACACATGATGTGACAGTCTGTGACAGGTGAAATCATCTTTTCACCTTTCATGTTTTTACAAGCTCTATGGGGTTTTTGAAGCAAGTTGGACATTTTTGCTGCCTGAGTCAATCCAAGTGACTCAGGTCAGACTTGTGGAGTCCAACTTGGCTCAGAAGTTGGCTCAGTAAGTCGCGACTCGACTTCCCGATGATAAGCCTGGGAAAAACCCACACATGTAATTTCGCATTAGCGCGCTGATTTAATATGACCTCTTTTGTTGATCTTGAGTCTTTGAAGCTTCCAGAACTCAGCCCGATTACGGGGTTCGGATTAGCGCCACAGGGGCGAAATTCTGGGAGCATACGTCATCTGATAACACATCCACGCCGACCGCCAACTAGGCGCCTGGTTCGTCGTGCCGCTGTCTTCCGTGGCCGGGCCGCATTCAAATAAACTCGGGAGTGGCACAAATGAAGTCCAGGCCTAGACTCCAGAATTCAATGTTCCAAAATATTTATTTGTTCTCTGCACTGTTAGCATCTTTAACCAAAGTGGGGGGCTGCGAAGTGGCCCACCACGCTCTTTGCGTTATAAACCTGCTCGCTTCGGCACTGAATGGTATAGATTCCGCGCTAGCTGGCTATAGCTGGCCACAGTTACCCATAACTCAACTCAGCTTAGCTCAATCAAGTGCACAATAAAGACCTTTGAATTAGACTCGTCACCAGTCTGCCATTGACGGCAAATCTTCGTGCAAGCACGTTGCCGTAGGCAGACTGGTAGTTCTCGGGACCGCCAATTGGGCTGCGCGCAGAGTTTGGAAATTTTGAGTGGTGCCGATTGTTGGCATCACGTTATCTTACAAGAGCGATCAATTCCCTGCCAAAAGTAGGCATCTGGTGCTCGCCACCAAAGGAGTTTAAGAGAATTCCGAACCGGCAGAAGGATAGATTGAGGTCACTAGAGTCGATCTTCCCTTCACTACTTTTGCTCAGAACGTAAATTGAAAGACTTGAGTTAAAAAGAAAAAGGATTCAAACTCCGCACGCAGCCCAATTGGCGGTCCCGAGAACTACCAGTCTGCCTACGGCAACGTGCTTGCACGAAGATTTGCCGTCAATGGCAGACTGGTGACGAGTCTACCTTTGAATATCAATTTCACTCCACGGACATTTCAAAGAAACTAATTAATACTTTTGAAAAAGAGGATGGGAGGGCGCAAAGCTGCCGACCAGCCCCTTGTGGTGTTTTAAATTCCTATACAATCATTCTGGGGTTTCTGAAGATTTCCCACAGCCTACATGCAATGGTATCCACTGAGCACGAAAGAGTTGGGTTTTTTCCTCTGTAATTTAAAAATGCTTTCCTCCTGATTTCCTATAGTTGACGCTGGAAGCATTTGACGGGAAGTCTGTTGCATCAGTACATCATGGTTATTGCCCAAGTACTGATGCTCCTCGTCGCAGCCAGCTCCCAATACCGATAACGTGGTGAAACTCTTCAGGTAGGTGTCCGCTGTTCTTTGTTGCTGGAGAGTACCGTCTGCGCTCAATGATACAGGTATTCACACTGCTGCACATACTGTCACTAATTTTCTGGTGTGCTTTCCTTTGCAGTCACTGCGTTCAAGGGTGGGATAGACAGGGACGGCTCGCCAACAGCCGTTGAGCTGATTGATAGCCGAGTGGCGAGGCACAGCTAGGCGGCTATCAGCCGTCTCGCATGATGCTGCCGAGGCGCGCCGCCTCACCTACGCACTACCTCGGCTTGGCCGTCTACACCGGAGATCGACGGGTCTCGGCATTTGCTGTGTCTAGGCGACCTAGATCAGCGCCGGCTACGTAAGGGGAGCCGGCTCGCCGGGTATAGCCCGTGCATAGCCATCGGCTCGACGCGTCTCAACTTTTGACCGTTTCTGGACCCGGTTGAACGCAGTGAGTTGGCTGAGTTGTCATCTTCCTAACATTAGATGCATAGTGATCTCCCGACTGCCCTCAACTATCCTACTGTACTATTCGACCGAGTATTTGTTAAGAATGCGATATGAGCCGTCACCGACTGCGCAAGTGTTCATTTTTCTTAACCAGCCAACAGCAGGTTATAAGGAGCGTCGGAAGGTGATGGTATCTTCCAAGTATCGTTTTAATTTCACGTTGTGCGCCCGGAAAAGAGTGGGTATCTTCTGTTCACTTTATGGTCGCTTATTGGACGCAGTGTCAAGTTCTTGCCCAACTTCGCCCCAAGGGGTATCAAAATCTTGTACGAGTCGCAGAAACTTATGAATGACAAATCTTTGGGGGAAAAAATTACATTCCTCCGCACCTCTTACACCTGCAATGAGCGAAGAAACAGCTTTCAAAATATCTGAATGGATTGGAAACGGACAATCGATGGTGTCCGCGCCGCCGAGAGTCCACAGGTGGCCAAGGATGTCTTCACCATTCTGAATCCCCAAAAATTCCACTTCGAGCTTCTGCCATCTGCGTTGTGTCCTTAGTTGCCATAGAAGCTCTACGCTATGTGAAGCATGCATATCACTCCGAGCCGAGATTGAATAGACTTTGCAGATTCTGTGAAATTGATGCTGAAACCCTAGCCCATGCGCTATGCACGCGCAAAATACCTCATTGTATTAATTTCACTGTACTTTCTCCTGGCGGTTTCATCCCTCCAATACACCTCAAAGCTGCAAATGCCTGACACAACTCTACAATACGGAGGTTCAAACACCGTGACTTCCCCGATCTGTTAGAGCACTGGTTAAAATATGTATGCTGTCGTTCGAAGATTTAGACTGTTCCTGTCTCAAGCTTGTTTTGAGGTTCTCATTTTATACTCACTGCCAAGGGGATTCCACTAAAAAGATTATTAAAATCCACCGGTACGTGGTCACTTGTTTGGCTTTTGATGGGTACTAATCGGCAAAGGTGGCGGCATCAAATCTTTGAGTCGTGCTGGTCCAGACGCGCTTGTCACGTCAAGCTGTGTTCAGGTGGCTTTGAGGTTATGATTATTACTGAAATACAGATTTACAGAGTTATAAGGGACAGACAGTGAGCACTTGGCACAACACAGATGCTAGAGACGACGTGAATACGAGAATTGATGGATTTGATACCGCCGGCTTTGCCGCTCAGTTCCCATCAAAGGCCAAACAAGTGACCACGTACCAGTGGATTTTAATAATCTTTTTAGTAGTGGCAGGTTGAAAGACTGCGGCCGCAAGCTCGGCTACAGGGATATGGAGGAGTCCAGGAACTCTAGTGTACAAGCAGTGCCTTGTACCCTTAGATACTTCCTGGGCCCTGCGTTCTTAAGGGGACCGGCTGTGGAATCCTAGCTATCTACCTACCTACCCCCCTCTTAACAAGATCAGCTTTAATGTTGCCACGACTTGGAAAGTCAAGTCGTTCCAAGTCAAGTCGGTTTAAGTCGATTTCGAATCAAGTCTAGTCGAGTAAGTCGACTTGAGTCGACTTTTCTTGAATGAATTTTCAAAAACTCGTTCTAAGTACTCTGCAAGTGAAAAAAACGCAAAGGGAATTTTTTTGGTTTTTCGGCTGTCACAGCAATGTCACGCATTGTCACGAAGCGTGACCCTGTCACTCCTGTCACAAAATTCGACCATGCCCCCAATTTGTCCCCAATCGCGTTTTTTCGACAAACTGTGCAACTAGACCTGACCGACTCCAAGTCGACTCGAGTCGACTTTGAGTCAATAAAGTGACTCGACTCGACTCGGTTTAAATTAGTGACTCCAAGTCGACTTTGTCGGCTCAAGTCTGGAGGCGCGGCAACATTAATCAGCTTCACACCATGGATGGGCCTCAAAAGTCCTCTGGAGCGATCTGAAATGCTCTTCAGGAACCGATCTTTGTCCCCTGCACAGTTCTTCATAATCATCCGATAGAGGTGTTCGCATTCACATTCAGAGGGACAAAATTGGGCAGTACCAAAGTGTCCACAATCAGCTGGACCATAGCAGTTATGCATTGCTTTTACCGGGCACAACACAATTGCCCCAACGGTGTACGCCATAGATGATCCTCAGGTTTGCAGATTTGCACTGACCCGAGCCAGTGCCTCACGAGTGGCATGGGTCACCTGGTGGCATCTTCGTCACTCAAAGACTTGTCGATCTCCAACGCTTTCACCTTCGTTTGAACAGTGTGTCAGGGGAACCCCCGTCCCGACCCCCATCCAACGCCCTTCCGACCCCTCCGATCCTTCCGGTCGCTCTCCCGGTCACCGGTCTACCGGGACCAGTACCGGAAACCGGCACGTGACCCGGGGGAACCCCCGATGGCACCTTGCGTGTGACCAAGCCCGGGACATCTGCCGATCACTCCGGTCACATGGTCTTAGCTAGTAGCTTACTTATACCCACGGCTGACGTGGGAACCCTCAGAGTTTCTTCTCTTTGGATCCCCCACGTCAGGTATGCTTCTCTGTATATTTAGCTACCGTCAATTAACCTTTGGATCCCCCACGTCAGTCCCTGAGTACCTCGGGCCTTCGTGGTTGCCCTTACACAGTGCTCATTATTTCCTCAAGTGAAATGCATTCTGCAGGTCCTCAGAACGTTCGCACAGGGGTCGGGTACCGATTGAGCGGCTGGAACGGTTAATTCGACTCAATCCCCTTAATCTGCTTTAATTTTTAATTCAAGTGAGTGGCTGAAATGACCGAAAGGGCTTGAACCATTTAAATGGCTTAAGCGCTGAGAGTCAGCTTAATCATCTGAATCCTCTCAATCAGCTTAAGTTCTTCTGTAGGGCAGGCTGAAAGAGCTTGAGGGGCCATTGAAAGTGTGAGAGAGTAGTGTACCTTGCTAGCAGATGTATTACACTGTAGTTGCACTCTGGTTTAATCTGCTTAAGTGGATTAAGCCAATTTCCCGCACAAACATAACACGGCGGACAATCAACTGTCACTTGCGGCCGAAGTTGGCGCTGTCATGGAAGTGATGGTTGAACTGTCACTTGCATACGTCCGAGGCAATTTCCATTTTGGGGGCTTTTCGGGCTTTTCCGTGGTCACGGTGCAGCCGCGTGTTTTGCGATATACAAATGATCTGGAGGTGGTAATTGTGCTCTCTTGAGCTCACTTGTAAGTTTGATACCTTCGGAAATGAGTTGAATTAAAGCAACACCTGTAGTGTACAAGATTCCGAAAAGGATTTGAGGCATAGCATGCAAAAGCTAGGTGAGAACATGCCCCGAGCGAACAGATTTTGTGATGGGAGCTAAAAATTCTGTGTTTGATTTTGTTGACCCTGCCAATACTCATGGAATTTTCGGAGGGCATTGAGCTCAAGGATATATTGATTCCCGAGTTTCTTTCAGTTCGAAATTTCGAGCGAGAGGACTGCTGTGGAAGCACATCAAAGGATTGTGGCAGTTTGACGGTCTGCCGGGGTGCGGCCGAAACCGCGGCACTGTTACACCAATGTTGATGTGGTTGCATCCCGAGTGCCCAACCTCTAATTTCATGCCGAGGAAATTGGAAATTTATATATACCTGAACTCAATGTCCTCCAAAAATTCCATGAGTATTGGCAGGTTCAGCCACATCATTCTTAGCTCCCATCACAAAATCTGTTCGCTCAAAGCATGTTCTCACCTAGCTATTGCATACTATGCCTCAAATCCTTTTTGGAGCGGCAAGTCCAGTAGGACTCGGATGTGGGCGCCGAGACAGATCCGTGAATGTCATTATGGGTATATTTATGAATTGCAGCCGCGGGAGGAGAATCATCGAGGCAAATCTAGGGTTGTAATAAGCCTCCGATCACGATGAAGCGGATGCACACCGGGACACCTAGACCTCTTGCCGGTGAAGCCTCCAAACGACTCAGTTATGCTCCAATTTGACAGGTACTTCATTTACTCAGGTAGAATTCGGATGGGAGAGGGTAGGGCGCTCTCATTGAAATGCATGGTGTATAGTGTAAAAATACGCATTGAAAGACGTTGATGGTCTTATTTGTTCTTTTACAACCGCATGCCAGGGCATTATTGCACTAACATATGAATTTCTGAGTACTGGGAGGCAAAAGTCCTTCCTCGAGGACAACATAAACCAATTCCGCTATTCCTCTTCCGCGACAACTACGACCGCCTCCCCCTTGTTCGTCCCTTTCTACACCGCCAGTATGACATCTCCGACCTTATCCAAGCCCTTAATGATCTCCTCGGCATATCTAAGTTTTCCGCTTGCGAGCTGGGGCGGGATGGTCGCGTTGAACTCCGCGCCGTATTTGGGCAGTAGCGGTATGACCAGAATCACTAAATTTTGATGTCCCCTGGCCGACTTGATCGAGGTCGGCTGAGGTTGGCCGAGGTTGGCCGAGGGGCTCGACCGCGTTGGTCGAGGGGAAGTTGGCCGAGGTTGGCCGAGGTTACCTCGGCCAGGTTGAGCGAGCCCCTCATCTCTGTCCCAGCACCTCCAGCATCCCTGGCGCCGTCGGCTGGCCTTCCCACAGCCATGTGAGGGTGTAGGAGTGTTGCCAATTTTAGTTCGCTAATGCGTTACACCAGAGTCACAACAAAGGGTTATTTTGCTGACCCTTGTGCCTCGTGTGCCCTTGACGACGTTGCTAGGGGCAATGATGCGCTGGCATTCTGGTCCTTTCTCTGTACACTTATCTCCCCGACCTCGACTGTTTCATAGCCAGCCGAAACGAGCGTCCGTGCCGCCTCAATAGCGCCAATCAGCCTCCCTTGAATCCCTTGGACTACGCACCTGCAGGAGATCCGTGAGTCTTCTTTGCAAGAGACGCTCCCATGGCTCACTCTCGACCAGATGGGCAGACGGGAACACGTTCAATGCAGCAGGGGGTGCGTTGGGTGATAGTCTTCGTTACGGAGATGGCCTCGGGTATGGACCGCTGCCCTAGCCGTGTGCCTGCCATTTACCTCCATTGTGCCGCACTCACGATTCTGGACAGGTTTGCACATAGAAATCACTTCCGCTCCGCATCCATGGGTTGCCCCCGGCGCTCCATTCAGCCCACTCATTACCACGCACCCACCTTCGGCGATAATCCGACTCCAGCACCCGCGACATGCTATGACCGTCACGCTTGCCACCATTCGACGCTCCTTCCCCTGTCATGCGGAGCCGGGAGGAGGTATGTATCCGGAATCATTGTTGTATTCATTGTCGCGTTGAACCCGCTGTGTAGAAGTCTATTCAGAGCAACAACAATGCCATAGAGATTGCTCAGGACTTTCAGCTTCCCCAGCGGTTTGTCCGAGATGCGGCGCATGCGGAATATCAGTCCGATGAAGTTTCTCGCCCCGAATCTGATTAATGTGAGTCGAAGGAGGCGTGGAAGATTCGCATTCTCGGCGCCGCCGGATAACCAACCGACCATGCCTCCGTTTTGTCCTATGACATTCTTGAGGTACTCATTCAGGGATGGCGCGTTGAAAATGTAAGTGTTGCTCTTTGGTTTCGCTCTTGTCTAACAGTTTTCAAGTACAGCAAACTCTTGCATGAATCGCGGCGCCGTAACAGCGGGAAGCGCGGGCTATACATGGAATGTGTATGTCTCTATTAGTAAATCCGACATGTAGCATCAGACACTAAGGGCATAGACGAAACATGTAGTCTATGGGTCTTGAGTAGTTGCTTATTGGGAACAGTCCATACCCGAAAGGACTATCTGGCAAAGGGGAGGACAGACACTATCACGAAACCGACTAGAGTGGATAGTCTGGACTCTCTATCTTATCACGAAACACGACCCATGCTATGAAATATGACCAAGTCCAACTGGCCGACATGGCGATCATGCTTTGATCGGATATTACCGATATCAGCATGATCTTCTGAATTGGGAAGATCGAAGTTCAGCATAAGGTTTCTGAACCAGGCACTGGTCCTACCATGGACTTAGGGGTATCAATCGAAAGCTATTGAGTCCTAGAACCCGGTTCCAGATACTCTGTTCGAGGGAGAGGCCTGCACAGTTGAAGAGACAGACTATGATCACTCATTTAGGAGTGATTACATGGAAACCAAATAGCAACTCATTTATTGTGGGAACCACTTGGTGTCTCCCGGACTTCTTGGTATCATTGGAAAGCTACAGGAGGCTAGAACATGGTTCTAGACTTGGTTCTCAAGGGAGGGATGTGTGGTCTGCACTAGATATTTGGTTAGGAGAACTTGGTGACAACTAGGGGCTTCAATTAAATATCTGAAGGCAACCATCTCGACAGTTGACATTCCTGACGTCGCACTGACTCTTTCTGACTCACTCTGACTCGACTCAATACATATTAATCATGTGAAAGGCTTGGACACTTACAAACCATCTTTGGAGTAGCATAATCATAACAGAGTAATCCAGTTTTGTACTGTATATAAGGAGGGCTTTTGTACGATAGTAGACACTGATGCAGCATCCCAACTAGCATGGCCTTGTGTCCTCTGCGCTGGGGGTGTTGATCAAGGTGTTTACTGTTGTGCTTGGGTCTTTGACCCCAAGTATCATTGAATACCATAATCAACTACATTTTGGCGGGCTATCAAGGGAGAACAATGGGTACCAACATGATTATTGTGATATCAGGGGACGCATTGGAATGGGATACAACGTACTTGCATTTGGGCTCAGGGGCATTTTTGTGATAAGCATTTGATAGTCTTGGAGACTCTAAATCCAACCTTGTTGCAATGAAGGATGTTCAACCTTCGGTTGAAAGCCTAGTTTTGCCACATTCTCAATAACACAGACCCAGAGCATTGCACTAGCTCAAGTGTAGCTCACACTTCAGCTTCTGAGATTGCATCCACTCCTGACCCAAGAATGAGATATCAACCACCAGTTGAGATCAATTGAAAGTCGAGGAACGCAACTCGTCGGATCGTCTATGTTGGATGTTTAAAAGCATAGTTTAGTGGTTGGTGTAGTGTGTGTGTTGGGTCATTAGTGTTAGATATCCACATCCAGTGGATCCCTGGCCTTATCACGAAAGCACATCGCACCAAGCTGCTTTCGTGTTTTTGAGTGTTTTAGCCATAGATCCCGAGCACACCGTTCATTGGTACGAGTTCGAGATACAACATTGGCCAGAAGCCGATCAAGGTAGCTACGCCTGTGTGTGCATTCATTGTGTTAACTCAACTCTCGCGATTCACAGAACTGAAGCCAGATCGTCGGGAAGTGCCTTCACATCCACGGGATTCACTACATTTTGGGGTGGCCTCGGCGAACCTCAGCCAACCCTTTGGCTCAGCCTAGTTGCTCGAGGTTGGTCGACCGCAGTTTTGACTTGATGCCGATCCTCTGGCACTTCCCTTGCTACTGGATGTTGGAGAAGGCCCAACGCTGCGGACGGGCACTGCTCTTGATCGATCCGGCGGCTTTTTACTTGTTTGTTCTCAACTGCAAGTCAACTTTTAATTTTCCTTTCTGTACTGGCTTCGTCGCAGACTCTGAGAACTTCTTTCGCAGAGAGAGAAAGTGTTCATTTCAACAATGCCCATGTGATGCCCTCGGGAATGGTCATGAGTGTTTCAAAACAAAAATCTAGGTTTCCCAGGGCCATATCTCCAGCGCTACAGCGGTGATGTAGGAAAACACCGAAATTTCCATATATTGTAACTTAAATGATACCATCAAAAATACCGGCACGAGATGCCCTCCAGATTTGCCGTGCGAATTGACTGATCATATTCCCAAGCAAATCGGCTGAGATTTGAGGTCACACCGACGATATTGTTGAAAAGGGCCTTCTCCAACATCCAGTAGCAAGGGAAGTGCCAGAGGATCGGCATCAAGTCAAAACTGCGGTCGACCAACCTCGAGCAACTAGGCTGAGCCAAAGGGTTGGCTGAGGTTCGCCGAGGCCGCCCCAAAATGTAGTGAATCCCGTGGATGTGAAGGCACTTCCCGACGATCTGGCTTCAGTTCTGTGAATTGCGAGAGTTGAGTTAACACAACGGATGCAGACACAGGCGTAGCCTACCTTGATCGGCTGCTGGCCAATGTTGTATCCCGAACTCGTACCGCATTCCTGAATCCCGAGGTGAATGGTAGATAGACGGGCCATGAGAAAGCAGGTCACTGACGAGAAACCGAGCATTCGAAGCAGCAAACTCAATCGCGGCGTCGACTGTATCTCCACCCACGTTATCCCAAAATCTGACCACGGCTTCGCAGTAGAATTGATTCTACGATTCGTCACTCACACATTTTGCCTCTGGGTAGTGAGGTTACGATCGGTCTACCAGGTCTGTCAAGAGCCTACCTGGAGTATAGGTCAACTGACAAGACCAATGTCTTCACTAGGAATCCACCATTGAGCGGCACGGTTTCGAGATCGATCGATTCTGTCGTGTCGTACACCGTTGTTTTGCCTGGGACAGGATAATCTGCCAGTATTGAATGATGAGCCGGAGCGCATTGCGAGTTGACGAAAAATTCCATACGCACCTTCGGGCACGGAGTTGAACAAAACGCGAGCATTTTGGATGGGGGCCATCTTGACAGTTTCTGTCCAAAGAGCAAGGGAATCCGACGAGCTCAGGAGTCGGGTATGAATCAGCCGATTCCCGAGCTTGCTCAGAGTCAACATTGCGACAAGAAATCAATCCCGAAACGATCCGATATACTCACGAGCTCGGGAGTCGGGTATGAATCAGCCGATTCCAGCTTGCTCAGAGTCGACATTGCGACAAGAAATCGTTCCCGAAACGATCCGAGATCAGACACGTGGCGCCACAATTTTTCTACTCATCTCTCTTAACTCTTAACTCTTGTCTCCCTGGCTGAGGCTAACTCCCAGAATTCCTTGTAGTTGCGTGGAGGATATTTCTGAGTAGTGATTTCATGGCTTGGCTTCAAGCCATAAAGCCAAGAAGCCAAAGCCTTGGCTTGACGAAGCCAAGCCAAGCCAAAATGCTGGCTTGAGCACGGCTTTGGCTTTGGCTTGAGGTTTGGGAGGCCAAAGCCAAGCCAGCAAGCCACGGCTTCAGTCAATGGAAGAAAATCAGCTTCATTCACCCCTACCTCACCCAAATCTAAGGAGATTTCAATTGAACCCACACTTATTTCTGCTCAACCCGCCCTCAACCTCGAAATAGGACTTTTCCCATCAACATCATAGATCAAATATAGGTGACCTTCACCCATTGCGACGTTACACACTTATCTTCCCTCTGGAGTTGGTGTCTGGCGACCACCTGGGGTTTCTCTATCTTATTCTGAGCTAAGTTGAGGACTTTGACGAATGGAGGCATACCTTAAACCGTAGGAAAATATCTATTCGCAAGCCACGGCTTAAGCCAAAGCCAGGCCAAGCCAAGCCAGCTCCTAGGGCTTTGGCTTTGGCTCGAAGAATCTAAAGGCAAAGCAAGACGAAGCCAAGCCAAAGCCAGGGTTTCCAAGCCAAGCCAAGCCAAGAACATCACTATTTCTGAGCGGTATTGCTTTCCCTTGGGTTGGGTCATCTTCTCCTTCTGAGTTTTCTGTAACTTCAAGTTTGTCAAATGAGCGAGGTAATTATTCTCAAATGGCCACCATCTATTCAAGAACTCCCTCCACTTCTGCGGTATCTTCGCAAGAGTTACTCTGGCTGCCTTATCATTCGGTGTTGCGGACGGACAGATACTATCAACCTTGCATTCTTCTCTTAGACTCGTTTCAATGACGCGTATCAGTTAGACGGCCTTAGAAAGACTCTATCTGCGAGTAATAGATGTTTGTCTCGCGCCACCTGGCTGCAGTTTTTGTGTCTAGCTTGTACACTACAGTTGTAGCTTTAATTCAACTCATTTCCGAAGGTATTAAACTAACAAGTGAGCTCAAGAGAGCACAATTACCACCTCCAGAACATTTGTATGTCGGAAACCCCCGCAAAACACGCGGCTGCACCGTGGCCACGAAAAAGCCCGAAAAGCCCCCAAAATGGAAATTGCCTCGGACTTATGCAAGTGACAGTTCAACCATTACTTCCATGACAGCGGCAACTTTCCCCGCAAGTGACAGTTGATTGTCCGCCGTGTAATTGGCTTAAGCCAATGGGAGCAGGTGACAGGCACATATTTTCAGTGCGCCAAATACTTTGACTGTACGGTGTTGTAGTTAAGGGTCTTATCAAGGGTGCTCCCCAAAGTTAAGGGCTTAGGTCTAGTTAAGGCTTATTAAGGGCGACCAAATTAAGGGTCATATTAAGGGTTACTTCCTGAAAGGGCTGCGCCCACCATTGTGCCAAAATTACTTGTATCTTAAGCAGATGTGGTGAATCAGATTGCAGCTGTTTGTACTGCCGAACTTACCCCATTCTGGATCTCAGCTGACTCACTGCATCAGAAATTAGTGTAGACGCCCTGGCGCTTGCTGAATTTGAGGTCCCCGATCAGCGCTCAAGCTCCGCTCAAAAGGCAGGTTCTCTGTTGCATCGCTTCTTTTATTCCATCCCCATCATCTCTGCCTTGCCAATGCTGCATCTCCGTTCATTTTCGCGTGCCCACCCCTTGCGACTAGTAATGCAACATGCGACGATTCAAGCGCTCAACCTATGGAAGATTACGCTCCGCACATCCAAAAATTCCACGGACCTCAAAAGTGCTGCGAACATCCCCGTCTACCTCTTGGCTTTCAATATTCGGATCCAGTTCTCTACTATCCTTCAAATATCTACCTCTTTATAAAATTACAAGGGGCTGGTCGGCCGCTTCGCGGCCTCCCATCCCCTTCCTTGCAATTTATTCGTACCAAAACTTTTTTTTTTACAATGTTCGGCCGTTTTGCGGCCTCACATCCCCTTCCCACTAAGAGAGCCAATATTTGTCTTCACAAAGTCCATTTAAGCAGTGAGGAAAGTGAACAATAATGTTTGAAGACTTTGGAAATCCGGCAAGGAGGTGCGGAAATAATAAATTAAAAGCAGAGCTTAAAAAGCATTCCGTTCCTATTGCATGCTTACTTGTTCGCCGCGGCAACCTTTGTTGCGGGGTGGTGGGAGGCATCTGTCAAAGTTACCGCAACGTGTGTTAAGGGTGACGTCGCATGCCGCCAATGCCGAAAGATTGCTTGGCGCTGTGCCTACGAGAAAGAGGACTCGGAAACCGAGCGGCCAGCTGCCACGGTGATACGGCATCGGCGGAGATGAGCGGAGTTTAAAAGGCTTCGGACAGACGGAGAAACATAATTTTATAAGTAGAGTGAAGTGATATACGATTGACTGTTCTTGAACGATTTGCTCGGCGGTGAAATTTCTCCATCAGTTTTATCCCCACCGTTTTCTGCCCATTTGCATACCAAGGGCATTGAATTTGAATATCTCAGCCGACCCTCTGCGTAGTCTCTCGCAACAGTTTTCTGACTGTGCCACCGTTATTTCTCTCGTTGGTCGCAGGGCTCTTGCACAATTATCACAGCGGCCGCATCACCGTCACACAAATAAAACCCGACTCCCGAGTGTCCTCGTCCCATGCCACTTCGCTTTTCCCTCTCCTATTTCATTTATGGTGCAGTCCCTCACTCGCAACTGGGTTTTTTCCACTGTTGTTCAAGATTCTGGTTCTTCTGGCGTCCCCGTGGATTCAACGGTCCAAGCTAGCCAACTGTCAATTGTGTTTTGACCAACGATCACCACAAAATATGGTTCTTTTGGTGCTGGCGAACACTCTTCCCCACCTCAGCTCATCCGTGGTCTCAGGGCCACCTTGGAATTCTCAAATCATGCAGTTGAACTTCACCCAATCCCGATAACATCTGCAATGTGTGCACAATCATTCAACCCTCTGCTGGCACTGGAAGCGATTCCGTTGACTTCGCAGGGAGATTTGAATTCCTTCAAGTTCGTTTCCCAGATCATGCTGTTGCTCATGACCCAATGCAGTCTCTCCTGATGTTGAAGGAACGGAATAATTTTTGCCAATCTCCTGCTGCCTATCTTTCTCAGACTGTGTTCAACCCCCATCTTGATCAAATTTTGTTTCGAACATCTTTGGAATCAATGCTCCTCTCTTGCACGATGCTGATAATTTTCCGCAATGACAGCTGACAACCTTGAGTCTAGACTCACAGCTCTGACTCATTGCTCAGTTACGCTTCTCTGGCGTTAATCAGTGCTCGGAAGTAGCTCGGGTTTTGTCTACGTTTATTTCACTTGATTTCATGCCACATTCTGGTTCTTCCTAGCCGCTTCCCGCACAGGTGGATGAGCACTATTCATTTAGGCTCTGGCAAATTTCTGGCAGCGTTGTAATATTACCTCATCCCCTCGCATGTACAAATTTTTATTTGTCTGTTCTTCTTCCTACATTGTCGGAGCGAAGCCCGGCACGGTTTGTCTCTGCCTAGGGCCCGTATTAAATATCACCTCTTTTGTTGATCTTGGTTTTTCGACTGCCTGCATGATAGCGCGTTCGAATTAGCGCCCCAATCTGCCTGGCGCCCTGATTTAAAATTTTACCCCTTTTGTTGATCTTGGACTTTGTACTGCCTGCACGTTCTTGGAAAGATTTGGAATTTGAAACCTGAACGCTAGAATTCCGGACATAAAATGGGCGCTATTTAGGCATCACAATGGACCAGGATGTTATAAAAGAACATATGTCTTCAGTTGAAATGCCCGAAGGCTGGAACATGAAAAGAGAAAAGGATCAGGGCGAACTGTTTGGAATTGGAATGCCTGAACGCCAAAAGTGTGGGGGTCGCCGGACTTGAAAACGTAGAAAGAACCGCTGGGCGCCTAGTTGACCAGCGCCGTGGACCAGGACCTGTTCATCATTGTAATGCCGGCTGGATGGAGATGGCCGGCATGAAAGGGGAAACGAAGCAGCGCGAAGGAGTCGGCAGGTGCCTGTAGTTGGCCGTCGGCGTAGTTGTGTTGTCAGATGACAGATCTAAAAAGATCGGCATGAGGCCGAGGAGCGGAGATGGCGGGGTTTAAATGGCTTCAGACGGACAGAGAAGCATAATCTTATAAAGAGAGTGAAGCATGTCCGTCTGAAGCCTTTTCAAGCTCCGCTTTTGGGGGATCAGGCCCGAGGCTTCGGAAGCGCCGGGGCCAGACCTTTGGAAGCGCTCAATAAACGGCGCTTCCTCGGGGCTTTTGGCCCCATGATCAGCTTTAAGCGCGTGCGCGCCTATAAAAGCGTACACAATGCCAAACTTCTCTTTTGGCTCACTGTTAAAGCTTCCGAGGCGCTGATTCAAGCACGGCTTCGGAAGCGCTGGACCTTTGGAAGTTTGGAAGCTCTCAATACATTGTCCAAAGTTTTATTTATTTTGAGTGTCCGCAAGTAGGAGCCGGCGCGAAGCGCCGGCGACTGCTTGTTGAACTACAAATTGTTCTATTACTTTGTCCAGCCAAACTCGCAAGCCTCATTCCCTTATCGTCGCCACTCAGTCACACTGTCGTCTAAAACCACTCTCATGATATGAACAATTCAGCACGGCGCTCTTCTTGCTCATGGAAAGCGACCCCACGGACGCTCTTCTTGCTCATGGAAAGCGACCCCACGGATGAGCTACCCACGATCATTGGCATCTTCAAGCTCTTTTTCGTGCTCAAGATGATCCTCCTGGAGTGGTATTCTTGAGTGCGCTGGCAAAGCTGGCGAGGCTGGCAAAGCTGGCGAAGCTGATTGGGCGGCACGCAGCAAGGCTGAGCGCCTGCAGGATCGCAGCGATCGTCAGCCAAGATGGAGCTCTCCGAGGAGGGGTGGATCGTGGGTGCAGAGGGTCGTCGTACGATGTGCGTTTTCGCTCTGTTTCTTTTACTTCCCGGATCTATGTGCTGACACCAGGCAAAAATACCCAGGATTTGCGGAGCGGATGCACAAAGGGCTGGTGGATGTCTTCGACGAGAAAGGTCGGTACGTGTCGCAGCCTCTTTCCTGCTCCCTCTCGCTTCCCTGACCCTACCTTGGCTGCATCTTGCACGAACATATTCACACACCACGCCGAGGATGGGAGCTGTGTGGGCAGCGCGACCATCGCAAGTGCGTACTGACTTTCCTTTCCCTCTCCCCTCCGTCCCGGCCTCCGTTTTCCTCACCTTTAACTTGATCTTCTCCTTTCTTTCCGTGCTCTGTTTTGGTCGAGCTCACGTATAATCCGTAGTCACGACGAAGATCGGAAAGGACGTGGGGCTGTATGTAAACGTCGGAGCACTCCTGTATCATAGTCCTCTTGAATATGCGAGTCGGTGGGCCGATGTCGGTGTAAAGAGTGGAGAGGCAGGAGGACACTGAAAAAATAGTCAGTTGATGAAAGAATTTTCGCGCAACTGTTATTTATTAACACTTTGCTCTATATCGAACGCATCCTCATGTCTTTGCTGGCCTATTTATCAGATCCACAATCGTGTTCAGGAATTTCTCTATCTCACCTTCGCATTCTTGATACGTAATTCCTAACCTCAAATACCTCAGCATTACTTCTGCAATGGTCTATATTTAAAGCAATGATTAATGTATTGGCACCATAGTTCTTGAAAATATATCCATGTTCACCCTTAATGAGCCTTCAAGCTTTTTCGTCATCAAGGCTCAACTTCCAACTCCTGTGATAAAGGAACTAGCAAGACACAAGCCGCCGGAGCGAAGCGAAGGCATGTCTTTTGTTGAAAATATATCTATGTTCACCCTTAATGAACCTTCAAGTTTTTTCGTTGTCAAGGCTCAACTTCCAACTCCTGTGATAAAGGAACTAGCGAGACACAAGCTGCCGGAGCGAAGCGAAGGCATGTCTTGTCATCTATTAAGAAGCTCTTACAAGCATAACTAGCCATCGTAATCATCCCCGGAACCTTCCTGAGCACCAGTGTCGGATTCTTTATCACTGTGCTCAGCTGCAAGAAGCTCCATGTACAAACTTCTTCGGAGACGACGCGTTCACGCCTAGGGAGTGTGACGGGATTCTTGACGACCCCACCAAAGAGGGACACCAACCAATGTGGTTGGGAACCAAGAGCGCTGAGCGCGGCAGGGGCCACTGGTGGGAATGGGTATGCTGGATGAGAGGTCATCATCATCGTCGTTGCAGCGCCAATGAGTTAATTGCTCGGTGATGGCCTCCATTGGGCTTGTCGTCACTGCGATGGAACACACCCCAGATTTCGGCAGGTTTCGGGGGCATTGCGAAGTCAGAGTGGGGGAGGTGCGGAGTACGGTCAAAATTTGCTTGGATCTACGGTACTGCAGGTGATTTTATTTTGATATTTGTACCGCTTCTCCTATAGGGACTCCAACTTAAGGGCCTCGTATCCATTTGTCCCAATATTAAGGCCTTAGCTTAATATGAGTTAATCCCTTATTAAGACTAAGCCCTTAAGGTCTTAACTGCAACACTGCTTTGACATGAGGGGTTCCCAGTGCCCGTGGTTATTGTGCTCGTTAAACCACCGTCGTGATCAAGAGCTGAATGACGCACCCAAAATGCCGGGCGAGGTTCCTGTCAAGATGAATGACGAGAGGTCATTATAATTCGAGATATCATGATGAGCGTTGCAATGGATCGTCAAGTAGGATCACGTAGTAAGGGGGACCAGAATCATATGTGATGTCAAGATTGTTGAGCCCTCATTTCTTCTCCGTTCGAATTTGATGGATCACAGAGTGAAATCCTTGGTATCAATGCAAATATTCTATACTGTCCTTGAGTTGTGATAAGTATTGGAACTGTGTGCGCTGCATCCGATTTAGTACAGCATCTAGATCTCTCCGAATAGATCTTAAAGATGGCAGATTCATTAACAACAGGTGACTCCCACTCCGAGCGGGCCCGGTCGATGCAGTTTTCATCCCGTCGTCAGAATATGAACCCTCCCTCCCTCGAGGTCACACTGTTTTGTCGGCGTCGGAGCTTCTTGCTTCATCATATTGAGGGTAATTCCTTGGGGTTGGTTGCGCTCAGTGGTCCATCCAAGGCCGACGCGCACATGGATGAGACAAACAGATATGCCGAAAACCAGCGGTTGAAGCGCGGTTAGCGCAGACGACAAGGTGGGGTTGTAATGGAAGGCGATCAGGTTCGAGATGGTCATCGTCCTGAAGGCACATCAACTATTGCTGCCACAAATGCAAACATTTAAATCATATGTCTGGAGAACAGCACTTTCTACAATGATTGCAAGAACTTTCTGGCGGGATTCAGGGTAACGGAATACATATAATCTGCACCACATACTCGTAAAACTTTCCCTGCGCTACGGCTCCCAGTAATAGTTCTGATTGCACGGGAGGTTCTCCCCATTTCAAATATAATCATACCTGTCGACGGTTAACTGTGTGAGGATTTGGATTTTGGTCTTAGCGCACCAGTCACCTCAGGCTACCCCTCCCAGACCCCCCATGGGCCTAATTTTTAGTAGAGAATAACTGTCCTAAGGGGGGTCAGTTTGAGTGGTGGTCCCATTTCCCATGGGACTTCCCACCTTTGAAGGGACTTTTCACCAAACTGCTGGGGGATGTCCCATCTGTTTTTTTTGAGGGATATCCCACCCGCCGCAGGTGGGCCCGAAAAATAACTGTGGGATGTCCCATCTTCCCATTTTGCTGCACCAAAAAAGCACGATTTTGGGGCCATTTCTAGACAGTTTTCCATGATGCTTGGTGGTACATATGGCTTGAAGGTAGACCAATGCTGCTACATATATGCTGCACCCTGCACAGCATATTTTCCTAGGCAAAAAATACAGGATTTTGCACCAGAAAAGGCTGGTTTTGCAGCTGTTCCTGCAGGAATTTGGATTGTACATGGTCATTCATGCAGTCTCAAGGTAAGGCAAGGTCCATAGCTTTACGCTGTGCCCCACAAGCAGCAGATTTATGGGTGGAAACACAGGATTTCAGAACAGAAAAGCTGGTTTTTGCAGCCATTCCTCCACAGAATTGGATGATACTTAATAACTCATGCAGTTTCATCATAGGCCATCACCCCTATCCATCTGCCATGCCATGCCATGTGCGCCAGATTTCTGTGGGTGAAACCACAGCATTTCACTACAGAAAAGATGTGTTTTTGCAGCTATTGATCTATTGACTTGGATCATTGGCAGTAATTCAGGTAGCCCTTGGGATGGCTCTAATTATGTCTTTGCTTACTGACAATCTCAAACTAATGTGCACAATGTGGGGTATCCTGCTATCATTCCGATCATTATGTGAGGTCATGTTGTCTTAATCGTGACCAGTGGGATATCCCACCAGTCAACGTGGAATATCCGGCTCAGAGTGGGATGTCCCGTCATTATCTTATACAACGTGAGATGTAACACTGAGACTGGTTTTGAAGGTGGGAAGTCCCACTCAGAGCCAAGGGACATCCCACTGTTATCTGATCTGAGGTGGGATGTCCCACTCATACTCTTCTCCATGGGGGACATCCCATTTACAGGCAAGGGACATCCTACTGTTATCTGATCTGAGGTGGGATGTCCCACTCATATTCTTCTCCATGGGGGACATCCCACTTACAGGCAAGGGACATCCAACTATTATTCTGTCAGACGTGGGATGTCCCACTTGTAATTTTCCCAATGGTGGGAAGTCCCACTTTAATTTGTGTAGTGAGGGACATCCCACCTTTACTTGTATCAACAATCCCTTTTAGAGTCAAGCCACAGCTGATGCTACAATGCTGAATACATTGTTTCCCAATTTACTTTGATCAATCATATACTGTGGCACCCTTGGCTCTTATTGATATATGCACAGCCACTGATGGAATCAACTATATTCACCTCCATGTTCCAAAAAAGGCAATTATAGTTGTGTTTCAATGGTGGATGGTGAAAATCACCCAGGTTCATTTAGATGCCTAGCTTTGGTGATACATATGCACTAGCATCATGTTATTTGATCAGTGATATAGTTTGGCACTCCTTGGCCTATATTAATCGACACACAGCCACTGATGGGATCAACTATATTCACCTCCATGTTCCATAAAAGGCAATTATGCATGTATCTCAATGGTGGATGGCAAAAATCAGCCAGATCTTCTTAGATGCATAGGTTCATTGTTTTTATCCTTAACACTGAAGGCTATGATCCTTAATGAATGAGTAACACCCCTGTTTATGTGAAGCTCTGGTGAACATGTGTGAATTGACCTTGGCTGGTCAATGGGGCTACCAAGAGCATAATGCTAAAGATGACTGTTGTAGCCCTTGATGAGCTCTACAGTTTTGGTAGAGCCATCAGAGGTTTGGCCGATGACTTTCCCTTTTGGGACACTAACGCTTTTATCCCAAAAAGGAAATTTTCGACATCAGCCCTTCCCTGGCTCATAATTCAACCATTTTGGATGGTCTAACCTTATAAGCATGTTGTTCTATGTTCTTTGAAGCCACCTTGGATACATTAGAGCCCAGTACAGTACAGTAATAGGGTGAAAAAAAGCGAATATTGATAAATTGTGTCCTGGCCATACTATCTTGGGGATATACCAATAGAAATAGCTCCTGGATAGATTAACTTGTCCCCTTAAGCTACAGAGATACCCGTGATTTATAGATTTCACTTTTCATCGCATTGATCTGCGAAGCTTGAACCCGAGGAGATAATGAGAAGGACCCGTTAAAAATGATGAACCTCGCCCAAGAAGAATGATGAACTGACCCCGAACAATGATGTCGGGCTGAAAGACTTGTAACTTCCCACACAGAAGGCGTCGAGAGTTGTCAGTTGGAATTCAGGTCGTACACCCCAGGGTTTCCGGGACGAATTAACAGTAAATACGAAGCAGAGAAATCAAAGCGAGGTGGAAGACCTCCGATACGGGTCCTGGTCCCTTCTTGCTTTCTAGGAAAAAAAAAAAAAAAAAAAATAGAAGTGTGGAGTATCTTTCGATCCCCGATCCTCACAAAAATATACCAGAATATGCCGAGAGACGGCGACACACAGTCTCGCTGGTTCTCATCGTGGGCTAGCCAACGGCCAAATGCCATGGCTTCAATGCACGCTGGGAACTTCTCATCGACTGTATTTTGGCTTCCTTCCCTGTATCCATGGAGATGTGGAGGATTATTCCCTCGGTATGTCAATCATATCTTCTTCATATATACCAGTTGACGACTTACATGTATCGGATTTTACCCTTCCTCGGTGTTCACCCTCTAACCGAGACTGCCCGCAGCAAGCACGTGACATCCCGCGTACCAAGCTACGACCACGAAAACGAAGGAACCCACAATCACCGCACCGATGTACCCCGAATTGTCGTTTGCCTAGAAATGTCAGCACCTTTGATGCAGACCTTGTTGCTTGTTACAAAGATTTTCCGCTCTATGGAGATTAATCTGCTATTCCCCATTTTCTGTCCATGCATCGAATCGATACCCCTCCGAGACACGGTTTTTGGTCCCGGGCATGTTCTACCATCTATTAGTTCCACTGATAATAATTCAGCTCCGGCCAGCAAATCCGCCGGGGCACGTGTAAGTTACACAGACCTCCCAGTCGTTTTGCATCTGAAACACATCTGTCCCGTCGGATAGTCGCAAATCTTACCACCCCCTACTACTGGCTTCTATATGGCAAGCATGAGCCCAACCGCACATTTATTGGTAAAGTTCTGAATCCAGAACTGCAGATGTTGCTGAAGCCGCCAAAAATCGCACATATCCCTGCTCCATTCCATGCACATCTCACCCGTCCGGGAACCTTCGACTGGCCTAATAGCGATGATTCCCTTCTAATAGCCCATATAGGACCCATATTTTTAGGTGAAGAACTGGGATCATTGTTGAATTTTATTTCGGCTATGGGAGGGGTGACAGTTCTTCCAAAGTAGTGCAAGTTAACAGGCTTCATCTGAAAGACCAGGCCCAAAAGTGCAGCATTGTTCAGCACTAACTCATAGGTCAAGTGTGGGAGGTGTATAACAAAAGTTGTAGAGGGGAAGCAGGCTACATCACTGTGGCAGAGTCGGATGACCGAGGTGTGGAAACCCTTCACACCGCTGGACGACTTCTCCACCAGAGGCGATATTTTTGGCATCTTTATTAGGTGCAGGCGATTCTGGTTCAAATCCCAGAGCCGCATCGATATGTTCCATTCATCTCATTATCTGAACTACTAACTACATTTTTCATCTCCATATTTTCCACAGATTTCGTTCCCTGTCTTGCAGGCGCCTACCCGGCGTTCAATGGACTTGGCGTGGTTTTATTCGGCTTTCGGACTTTATCGGTACAGCGCAAGATCTGCTGTTCCTTTCGCATTTGAAGTCAAGTCCCGAGCAGTTTTCGGGCATCCACTTCATATATTTCGTTCGGCATCTCCGAGCTGCACGCTTGGACGTCTTATATTTCCAGTTAGATTTTTCTTGGTTTTGGTTGTGGTAATCTGCATTTTTTTTTATATAGTTATACTACCTTTCTTTGACAGGGATTCAGGTGGCGAAGTCGGTTTTCAAGTCCATGGTTCGTAGGTCGTGCACATGAGAGTGTCGTTGGGCCCGGCACTGGGACTGTTGGCGGGCAGTCTCCTAGCTCATGTTGCAATTCTTCGACTGAGCTCTTCCATCTTGCATGCATGCCATGGATGTAGGGATTGATCAGCTGTTTGGATTCCTGGCTTTCGCCTTGACATGGGCTAGATACTTATGTCTGTAGATATTGCAGCCCCGGCGGTCTTTGAGCACGGGCGCGCTGGGAGATTTGGTAATTTTGTTCGTATCGGACAGTAGTACCAAACAGGGACCCACCTTCTTGCTTGCCTTATACCAGCCACTCGGGCTGTCGCATCCAGCTCAAGTCGTATCGCACTGATTATGGGTGAAACTGAGTACATGCCGGCAACGGACTAAAATTGACAGAGCACAACTGCCAGAGTGTTCAACTTGAGGTGGGTTGATCCAAGAAATTCACCACCAGTGGGAGCCTAAGCAAATGTCCACCGATAATATATCAGTGAAAATAAAAGCAGAAACACCCCGCACTACGGGCCCTTGCAGGTGAATATGATCTAAATCATTGTCTTCGGCTTACCCATAGTGTTGTTAGGATCGGGTCGGGTAGAACAGGGCTTGAGCTCATGAAAGTTTTGGGCCCGACCCAAGCCCTCAGGTAGGGCCCGCCCGGGTCGGGTCGTGCTTGGGCTTGAGAGGATTTTTTTCAAACCTTTTTTTCTGGTAAGCTGTTGAGTTATATTCGAGGCGTAACGCACCTCCATGAGTGAGGGAGAAATTTTGAGAGCCACCTCAAACACCCCTCCCGACGAGCTTAATTAGGTTGCATTTCCATCAGAGTGCCGGGATATTCCCCTGAAGTCATTCAACCGGTCGAAATAGATACAGGTCGACGCCAATAGAAAAATCAACTTTTAGGTCTTCTAACTCAAAGTCTAGATGCTATTTGCTCACCCACTTTCCACCGTATACTGTGTGTAGTCCGACCCGGGCTCTAGCCCGGGTCTCAGGTCATCCAAAATTCTGAGCCCTGCCTCGGGGCGGGCCTGAGTCGGGCTTGTGCTTGAATCCCGACCCGCAACAGCACTAGTTACCCGCCAATCACGCCTCCCAATCGAAGCCTCTTTATTTTTTTCACCTGAATCATTGAATTCATGTAGCGGCTAGGGGGATTTCATACACCTTGGCGATCACAGTGTCTTTGAGGGAATAAACATCAGCGGCCGTGTAGTAATCGAAGGACGTGGCGGCTGGGCACCCCCGGAGATGCCCGGTATGTAATGCCCGCAGACTTTGGTCCAGTGCTCGATTCCGTCGTGGAAGCCAGAGCATCTTCGACGCCGGACTGCGGTGGAAAGTGTGCGGATGCGGCGAGCATGAGAGCGAAGGCGACGGGTGCATAGCAGATGGACGGCCAGGGTGGAGGGATAAATTAAACCCAGTGAACAAGGCAATCGGCGAGTGCGGCGCCAGTGTGAGGTATGTGGTGTTAACAATAAGAAGTACAAGGGACTTTTTTTGCAGTTGAATAAAGTGGTGTTAGTTCATTGGGAGCAAGATGAGATTCAAATTATCTCGCACCTCATTCAGTTCAACTGAGTTGAGTTGACATTTGATTCCCTTTCTCTAATAAAACATTCTGATTAACCGTTCTTTAAGATTTTGCTTGTTCGGCGGTGCCTATCACGCTGCACATGTTGGTTTGTTTCTCCATAAGGCTTAATTAAGTTTTAACCCTTTTTTTTCTCTTGTGCAGTGTCCCCATGGTCTGCTACGCCGCAGTTACGAACTGTGCTTGCGCAGTCAAATCCTTTGGTCTCTGAGCTCCCCAAATTGGGCTCCGTCGGCTGGCGAGACAGCTGCGATCTTCAGACCTACGCCTGACCCATGCTTTAAGAAAGCGATGTGCATCAATCCTCCTCCTTTCTTCCTCCATCATCACCCCCGCAGCCATACCTTACTCCCGCATTGCTCACAGCGAAAACACTGACTTCCACCTTCTGGCGGCTTTCCTCCCTTCAAGATTCCGATCAAGAGTCAACTCTGAGCATCGGACTGGCCAAAGTCAATAATCAAAACCCTGTTCAAGCTCCCCGCACTGCATCCTCACTAGTATCGATCAAGCTCTCTTACCTGGCGCCAAACGAGTATCAAGACCCACAACACGTTCTCTCTGATTAATGCGAGGCACACTTCCCAGGCATCCAACCATCCCCGCAATACCACGGGCACATCAAGAGTCAAGATTTCAACTAACCACGACTAGACCAAGGCAAAACGTGCTAATGCATCCGAATCGAGTGTCTGTCTCAAAATAACAGGACACCCATCGTTCTTTTCTTCAGTCCTTTCATTCATTCGGCTCGGACACGGCTTGGGGGCATCTGTTGGAAATTCAGTGCGCATCCTATTTCTTTCCTTCTGCATTTCACTAACAGTCTGATGAAGCCACTGCCACTGCGTCTACTGTGCAGTCAATAAGAACCTCCCATCTGCTCACTATGACTCACAATTCGCACTCCGCACTGTGATTTCATTTTAACTCCACACCACATACCCTGGTGATAGGTATTAGAGGTGCATCCGTACGTGTCTGTGCTTTTCTTCGGTCAGAACTCACATGGAATTGGCATAGCCGACACCACAACGCCCTCATAGTTGGAGCGCTCCTATGGGTTTCGGAAACAAATTTGAATACCCCACACTGGTAGAGTCGTCTTTGTTTTTGAACTTTTATTAAATATGTCTGCCACTGGGTTCCCATGTAGCTGCGTCAATGAATTTAGTTTGATTCTGTTTTTTTTTTTTTGATACCTGATGCGATCCACTAACGCCGGAGCGAAACGAAGGACATCTGTCGGAAAAATATTTTTAGCCAAATAGGCAACTCTCACATAATAATGTGGTTATCATGAAAAATGGCCTTATAAGATCCTTATATGGCCTGATAACCGGTGAAAATTTGCCATATATCTGGTTATCAGGCCATTTTTCATGATAAGCTCATTATTACATGAGAGTCCGCCTATTTGCCGAAAATGATTTTTCCGACATCTTGTTGTATGTACTGTTTTGATGTTCGCCTACTTGCTTGCCGCGGCAGCCTTTATTTCGGGGTTGTGGGAGCCATCTGTCAACGTTAGCGCCTGGGCAAAGTTTGTTGGATGGGTGACGTCAAATGCCGCCAATGCCGTAGCATTGCTTGGTCATGTGCCGGCGAGAAAGAGTACTCCGCACCCCAGGGGCAAGTTGCCGTGGGGTACGGCATCAGCGGAGATGAGCGGAGCCTAAATGGCTTCAGACGGACAGAGAAGCATAATTTTATAAAGAGAGTGGCGGGCCGACTTTGAAAGGCCAATTGTTGATCGGACAGTGAGCCGTACGCGTGTTATGTCTGGGCTCAGAGAACAAGCGTGCTCGTCGTCGGAGACAAAAATTCGAACACTACGCCGGGGCTAGCGATTAGCAACCCGTTTTCCTGTTTGAGTTTGCAGTCCAGTGTCTCCAGTATGCTACATCTGGCCTTTCGGTCACGGGTAGGATCGGGAGTTGTTCGGAGATATCGGAGCTGGACTAGCGACACCCCTCTCGTAACATGCCAGCGCAGCTAATAATGCGGCTGACTCTGATTGTCGACCCTCCATCTCTTCGCCTCACTCACCACGAACGTAGTCATGGGCGATACCTTGGATTACATCGCGAAATACGCTACGGTCTATGGAGGCGCGTGTGTAAGCATGATCGTCATTGCCACGCTTTACTACATTCTTCGTCCGAGGAGCACTATTCCGAGTATTGTGGGACCACCACTCCCATCCTGGATCTTCGGTTTGACTGAATCCTCTCTGCGTACCTTGTTCTTGTTAATTGGTTGATGCATTCAGGACACATGCTTCAGCTGATGTTGCCCCTACAATATGGAGACCATGAATTTCAATGGCAGAAAACATATGGGCCAGTCTACCGTATCAAGGGGTGTTTCGGGGTCAGTTCGCATTCAGCTACTTCATTTCTCCCGCCCACTCGCTTTGCAGCAAGACCGTTTGATAATATCCGATCCTGTGGCGATACAGTATATCTTAAATACTACAAATTTCGACCACGCGCCAATTTTCCACTACACCATCTATTTAGCAGAAGGAGGACAGAGCCTCAGCTATGTTCAGGGTACGGTCATTCATTTCGATAATACCCTAATCATATAACTAATCGTTTCAAAGGTAATACTCACAAAAGACTCCGTGCAGCGATGAATGTCGGATTCAATGCTGCAGCTGTGCGGAAGTATCAACCTGTGTTCGAAAATCTGGCTCATGAAGTAGGTCTATTCCGCTATACCTATGGGGTCCTGGTGAATCAATTGTGCTTTAACAGCTCGCAGAGCGACTGGAAGCAACCTCAGGGTCCACGGTCGATATACTGCCACCCCTGGGGATTGCTACATTGAGCGCAATATGCGAGGGTGGGATTATCCGCTAAATGCGCTCCAAGACCTGGTAGCTTACAACACTTTAAGTTGTCTTCGGTGTCTCAATCAACAATGTGGAGGAGGAACTAATATCAAACTATCTCCAATTAACGTGCTCAACTGCGTCCTTGCTTCTTGACCATACTCCATGCTAAAGCTCTGCTGCAGCACAATCGCATCCAGCCTTTCTGCTGCAAACATTCTGGCCGATGCCATTGGAGCAAGCCTACCGTCTTGGGTATTGATGGCAGCAAGCTATCTCCCAACCAGTGCCTTTGCAGTCCTTTGGAAAACTAGATTTCTCGCGAAACAGCTCGGGTCCCGGATCATTCGCGATAAGATGGACGCAGCAAGGAAAGGGTTCGATATTGATAACGACATTTATGGATCACTTCGTGAGCTTTTCTCTCAGGACTGTGCACTTATTAAAGTCATGAACAGTCGCCGCCGGCCAATTGGATGCAAGAAACAGGGCAATGAGCGGGGACGAGATCGCCGGCCAGACAGCATTATTTCTGCTCGCCGGACACGAAACGGCGGTATGGACGTCTTTCTTGAGAAGTGAAGTTGACGAGAACCACCAGTGTTCAGACAAATGCCCTGTCATTTGCATTGCTGGAGCTTGCACGCAGTCGCGCAATTCAAGAACGGCTTAGGGCGGAGATCAACGAAACGCTGGGTGCGGTAGCTTATGATAACATGCCGCTGTTGAACGCAGTCATTAAGGTGGGTTTCGCAGCATACGGATGGTTCTGATGATCTGAGATTCAGCTCGGCTGTCAATTTGCAGGAGACACTACGGCTCTATCCTGGCGTGCCAATGTCGGAACGGATTGCTGTCTCCGACGCTGTCATCCCGCTCAAAGGCCCCGTCACAAGCTCCGAGGGCGAGCAGATTACCGCCATCCCTGTGCGCAAGGGACAGTCAGTAACTGTCGCAACAGCGTCCTACCACCGGTATGCCATGGTGTCGCCTGTCTCATTCTGTCATGTTGAACAGCGCAGACTTGCGTCCCGGTGGGGCAACGACAGCGACGAATTTAAGCCCTCGCGATGGATCGACGGTACGATACAAGATGAGGACATTATTGGTCCATACGCGAACCTGTGCGCTGGCCTCACTCGTCTTCGTGGAATATTGTTCTTGACCTATATTACAGTGGAGTATTCTCTGGCGGCCCCCGTACCTGTCTCGGGTAAGTCTGTTTTCTGTGGAGGCCATTCATTATACGTATGTCCTATCCTACTCAGGTGGCGTTTCTCGTAAGTCCGGCTCTTTCTTATGCGCGGATTTCGCTCGACATACGCACGTGTGCTAGGATTCTGGAGATACAGGTGCTGCTCTGCGAGCTGATCGGAAAGTTGTCCTTCACGCTCCCAGCGGATTCAGACAACGTTGTTCGGGCAAAATATGCAGGCTCGTTGATGCCTACCTTGTCCAGCGGAGAGAAAGGGTTGATGCTCCATGTCAACAAAATTGGGTAGACTTTCGGCGATGACATGAAGAGCAATGTCTGAGTTTCAAACGCGATTATTTAGAGCCGAAATTTTATTATAGCGAGCATTGTGTGGGCAGTGGTCGAGCCCCAGCTGACGTTCCCTTTGTGTGCGTGGTGATGCTGTGTCGACGCGTACTATAGTATTTTGTTCAATCGTTGCATTCGTTCCTAGTATATGCTCTCCCAAAAAAGAATTCACGGTTGCACACTACTGGTCTGAGTATCAAGCCGTTCCCCGATTGTCCCCATATTTATACGGTGGTCACTAATCCCTCCCCTCTACAATTTAGCCCCTCAAACTCCCTCATACACCCAGAACTCACCCCACATTATGCGCCGCAAAATGGGCTTTTTCCCTGATCTGAGCCAAATTCACCCAGATTCAGACCTCCTCGGACTCGCCCCAAAATGTCGGTGTTCCCGTCGGTTTGGGCCCCTGTCGACCACCTAGATCGATTCCCCACACCCAAATACCCCTCCCTTCAGAATCCCAGCTCAAGCGCCCGATTATTGAGCTCCCAACAAGCTGAACCCGGATGACTGTAGAAAATTATGTATTTATTCCTTCTTGCACTCGTGACGCTGCAAGAAAAAAAATCCGCAAGACTTCCCGTTTGAACTCCCGAGTTCCCCCATTGATTACGGTCAAAACGAGGTCCCAATGGAATATTTAGAGAAAGTATTGGGTCAGTTAACGCGTAAAGATTCAGCGGCTTGCTCGGAACGAACTCAAAACGCGCTTCGCCTTGGCCTCGTCACTGCGCAAACCAACCTACGTCATCCCGCTTTTTCATCAAAGTCGGTCCTTGCGCATTACCTTGTGCATAACGCTCAACATGCTGATCAACCGCCCCTCAAATCTGCCGCGTCAGCCGTAACACGCGCTAGACACCACCGCCGTACCCGGCAATCCTTCAGACAAGCCACGGACCCGCCTTTTCCTAGCGCTGGCCCGACCGATTGCCCCCCACAATTCGTCAACGCCCTTACGCACCCCGAGGTCGCCGCCCGTAACGCGTATACTAACCCGCCCAACCCCGCATATTTTATGCTGTAACGTACCGTTCCCCGCTCGCCCCTCCCGCCCACGCGACGCGTTTATTTGTGCACGTGTGGCGGCGCCGTCCACGTCACAACGATCATCTCCCAACCCTACGCTCCCCACGCACACCGCCCGTGCTCCCCGACGCCGCCGCGAGCAAGCTACCGTGCCCATCGACCTACGCGCCGCGCATCAATACTTATGCCACACCTTTGACTAACACCGCTGCAACGACCGAATCTCCCGCCTCCCTAATGAAGACTTTTGACTACATCCCCGTACTCAACCCGTACTCAACCTGAACCCAAGTTGCCGCCTTCCTCCTCTCCCCTATTCGCCTATTCCGTCCCAGCCGTCACTCCCAGTCTCAATAACTCTAAATTTTCTACGCGCATTGGTGTATTCATCCACGCTTCCTTCGCACTGATTATTGACTAGATCCCCCGCGGCCAAGACACTCTCCCTTCACGCCCCCAACTGTGCTAATTTATCCGTAACCAAGTACGTTTTTCCATTCTCTATTCTCTCCCTCCCTTCGTCCTCCTCTTGCCGTCGTTCCTCTCCTTTTCCCTCCACTTCTCTTCTTCTATCTGCCGCTTCCCACCTTATCTCATCCATCTGCTCTACATGCATTCGCCTTTGTATGCTCAGCAACACCACGGCTCTCATCTTACATCCACAATGCCTGTCTGCGTCTTCGCCGGCGATATGCTCCGACGATTGCCCCCGCTAGCCCCGCCACGACTCCGCCACCACAAACCTTTACGTACGCGACGCATTCGTTCTGCGCACATCGCCTTCACCACCGCCGACCCCACGAATTCACCTCTTTTCATCACAGCGCTCGCGCTCAGAATTCAGCGCCGCGTCGCCTCCATCGTGTACGCCTGCATTTTCAACTTCCTCGTGGGCATTTCGAGGACCTACGCATCTCACCAACGCTGTACACTTCAGCGTTTACACGACGCAAGTTACGGTGCGTTGCTGTGATACTCCCCATCTTTTCTGCTTTACCTCCCCCTGCGCACAGCGCGTTTGAATGCACACCATATCACGTCGGACTCCCTCTCTGGCGCGGTTGCGCTCCCTTCGCCCTCCCCTCCCTTCCCAGCATGGTTTATTTCCCTCGGTGCGCCGCTGTTTTTCTCCGGGAAATTACTAGGAGAGTTTAGAGGGTAGGCTTACTTCGTTTCATTCCTTAGCTGACACACCACGCTCACCGATATCGACTTCGCAGTTGACATTCCCCACGCGTCTAGTCCAAGGTTGTCGCGGCAACCGACTGTCAGCCCCGTCTCCCCAGAAAATCCAGGCAAGTGCCCTTTTCTATAACGCTAGCGTAAACGGATACACATCCTTGTTACTGGGGAGCCTCGCCCAACGCCCGCTAACACTGATTGCGTGCCGTCCCATGCGGTAGCAGCGCAGTAGTGTCCGTGCTGGCAGGCAAACCCCCATTGCCAATTCCACCCGCCGGATTAAAGGTGCCCGTCCGCTTTCGCCCGCCGCTCGCGCCATCGCCCCCCTCCCTCTTCAACGCCTCCGCTCGTACGTCAAATTTGCGGTTACTTCTTCTGATTCAACGCCTTCTTTTATACCTGCAAATCAGTTAACTTATCAGAAGTGTTACTATCGATCCCCCACATATGCAAAACGCCCCACATCTGCAAAATTTTGATCTGGCACCCTCAATTCCGCACATATTGAGTTGAGGTAAATTTTGGGTATGTTAGCATGTCACATAAGCAATGCCAGATACATTTTAGAGGCTCATATGCACATGCGAGGCCTCGAGAAAATGAAAACTGGCTTTTGGCCAAATTTTGATGGCATCGATCACCTGCCAACCGCCTACCTAACCGTTCCTCAATTTTTTCCGTTTACAATAACCAGACCTACAGTGGCGCTCGAATGTTCTGCACGCGCCAGTTTGAGCCCAATTCTGGGTCGATTTTCTTCAAATAAAATTGTGGCATCAATTTTGAGTAATTTCAAGGTCGTACATGCAATTAAAACCATACTGTACCTGTTTGGATGGCTCAGAATAAAATAATTTGGTGTATTCTGAAAACTCGACTTTGCGGAATCACATGCTATCAAAAAATGGTCATCCCAGCATGAAAGTACTCGAAAAATGAAGGATATTCACCTTTTATTTAATTGGAATCCGTTGGGATTTGAGCTCACAATGCCCCTCGCAAGTTGACCATTTTGACCATTTTTTGCCATTTTTTGCTGATTTTCACTCAAAATGGCCGACTTGAAGCAGGCATTGTGAGCTCAAATCACAATGGATACCAATGAACTAAAAGGTGAATATCCTTCACTTTTTGAGTACTTTCATGCTAGGATGACCATGTTTTGATAGCGCGTGATTCCGCAAAGTCGAGTTTTCAGAATACACCAAATTGTTTTATTCTGAGCCATCCAAACAGGTACAGTATGGTTTTAATTGCATGTACGACCTTGAAATTACTCAAAATTGATGCCACAATTTTATTTGAAGAAAATCGACCCAGAATTGGGCTCAAACTGGCGCGTGCAGAACATTCGAGCGCCACTGTACGTACAACTCCTTCAATTCATCTAATCATCGCTCCACGCGTATATTTTAATATCTTCGTGTATTGTTGTCCGGATAAATCCGGCAATGGCACGTAATTTCGCGCTTCGAGGAGAGTCACAAGAGCAAAGGCAACTGAACTGCCCACGTAAGCCTAGGCCGTGCGAAAGCCAATCGGCAGTTCGGCCGATTCAAGGCTCCATTTGCCGTCTGCCATCACGTTCCCTGTCACTGTGCCCTTTCTCAGCTCCACAACCTAAAGGTGGTGCTGTGGTGGCATCTTTGCGATCCTTGACCAGCCCAATGGTCGGTGACCCAAAAACGTCGAGAAATCGCAGAGTCGGTGGTACTCTAAAAGTCCTTGAAAATCGACTCTTGAGAAGACCTTGGCATATACGAGCCGGTTCCTGATATTCAAAGCACCGGGAGTTAGCATTTATAGCGCTTTATCCGTCATCTCCGACCGGTCAAGAGTCGGAGATGACGGATAAAGCGCTATAAATGCTAACTCCCGGTGCTTTGGCGTTTTGGTCTTCAGATGTGAAAGTCTTCTCAGAATCCAGGAGCATCTGACACAACAGTACTTTCTTAGAACGCCGTTATCAGAATATCTAGCAGGTCGTCCAGGACTGCCGTTTCGCCCCGACTCACCATGGACTCCCCCGCACACAACAGAATCAACGACTCTGAAAAATCGGAGATCGGGATCTCCGCCAGCGACGACGACTCCAAGAAACCTGAGGAGCTTCTCCAAGTCTTATCGTGCCTACCGACGGAGGAGACGCTCGACGATTTTCCGGACGGCGGGTTCCGCGCTTGGCTAGTTCTATTCGGGGTTTGTCTGTCCCTCCCCCATCTCCTTTGAAACCTAACCATTAAACTCTCTTCAGGGTTTCTGCATCTTTTTCTCGACGTCCGTATCCCCTCCCCTGTTAATTCCGCAAATAACTGAAGGCTTGAATGGCGAATTGAAGGTGGGGCTACGTCACTTCCTGGGGCGTAAGTCTGATCTATGGGACGACAAGTATGATGTTGATGTCGGCCTTTGCAGGTCTTCCAGGCGTACTACCAGGAAACAATATTGCGGGGCTCGTCGCCTTCCGAAATGTATGTCTCCTCTTATCACGCTCCGATCTATTTTTACTGACAGAACCAGCGCCTGGATTGGATCCCTACAGGTATGTGAGCCTTTCTCAGCGCACATACACCCGCACTCAAGACTAGTAGCACAGCATCATCTTTCTTCCCGGCCTCATCGTCGGACGACTGTTCGACATCGGCCTGTTCCGTATCCCTTTCGCTGCCGGAAGCGTGCTTATCGTGCTGGCGACGTTCCTTGTTCCACTCTGTCGGACCTTCACAGACTTCCTCCTCTGTCAAGGCCTCGCTACCGGGGTATGTGTACAGTTTATATTGAGATGCAATTCACTGAGCTGGATTTCTTTCAATTCGCAGCTCGGATGCGCGCTGGTCATCCCACCGACTATCGCAGTTGTTTGTCACTGGTGGAAACGCCGGCGGGCCTTTGCGCTGGGTGTAATGACGTGTGGCTCAGCATTAAGCGGGACCATCATCCCCATCGTCGTACGGCGACTGCTTGAGGTCGTCGGGTAAGTCGCTTCCCAGCCGTGCTGGTCTTTGCACGACTCACATCCCTTGTATGGTACTGTAGATTTGCGTGGACATTGCGCATCATCGGGTTCATGTTGACCTTTACGCTGGGCGTCGCGAACATGGTTCGTTTTTTCTGCACTTCTGCGTACCTGAGAATCCGAGTTACTCACGCGTGTTGTAACTGCAGTGTGTTGCGCGCCGTCTACCCCCTATCAAGCCCGCCGGCCGCATCTTCAACTGGAGCGTATTCCGCAACTCTGCTTTTTTGATATACTGCGCCGCTCAATTCGTGGTTTCGCTCGGATCTTACATTGGTGCGTCTCGCTCCTCTCCTCAACTCATGATTCACCCAATGACCTATATTTATTGTAAAATCTCCTGTCCCCACCTACATCAGCAGCAGTGCCGTCTCAGCGGGAATCTCGCGCAACTTTGCGTTCTACCTTGTAGCAATCATCAACGGGAGTACGTATTCTGTTCGGCTTACTGGGCGATCGTTTCGGTGAGTCTCACCTCAACCTGGAGTATGGCGAGCTTTTAAATTAGCCTGACGTTGATTTTCTTTCAGGCGCCATGAATGTTATGATCATTGTGGGCGTATTCGTGGCGGCGCTCACGAGGATCTGGCCCCAGTGCCGCTCTGTTGCGTCAATCACTATGCTTTCCGTTTTCTTCGGGTGCGCGCTAATTGAATATTAATCCGCCGCGGATTCCAATTCACTTGAAATGCTTTTGAATATCTTCCCCATTGCAGCTTCACCAACGCCTCCTACTCACCCCTCACTCAAGTCCCCGCAGCAGCGATGGGCAGCCCCTCAGACCTCGGTCTCCGCATCGGCATCCTCAGCACATTCCTCGGTCTCGGGACCCTGTGCGGGCCACCTCTTGGCGGCCTGTTGAATGACACGCGCCTCGGCTATGCTGCAGTTGGGTATTTCGGCGGTGAGTGAATAGATGTGCCGGGATCCTTCGGTTTAAATCAATGATGGGATAGGTGGAATGCTGCTCGTTGGGACGGTTCTTATGACTGTGTCCCGGTTTTTGGCGGTTCCGAGGTTGTGGAGCAGGTATTGAGGTTTACCATTCGCGTGCAAGGGAGAGGTCGACGACTGTGCTGAAAATTTTGACTCGCAGCTATTAATGGGCTTCATTGAACGTGGAATATTGACGTCCGTTGAACTCAGCTGTGAATGAAATCCTTCTATCGGACAGAGTAAACAGATAAGGAGACCGACTGGAAGTATTTTGTAAATCCATCTGCGCAGCTCATTCGGCGGCGGTTACCCGCTGGCGGGCTCGCCCTGGCACTCTCTATCTAATCCTGGAATTTTGCGCCAAATTTCAGGATTAGATATATCGGAACACTCACTGTGAAAGTCGAGAAGAAAAAATATATACTGACAATCGGCCGTCCATGCACTTCCGTGATTCTAAATTCTCCGCGAGCACAATGTGATCGCCTCGGAGATATTTCTCTGAGACACTCTGTTGCATCGTCACGGATATGGATACGGAATAAAAATATGTTACATATTACAGAGCCATCGACAGATGCTTCGACTCTAAGTCCACATTTCGTCGTTTAAAACTGATCTGTATTGCAAAAACAAGTACAACGAAACTCAGGGTAGAGATAGAGGAAATGTGTCCTGAGTCGAAGGCGTATTCCCAGAGTTTCACCTGGTTATGAAGGCCCTTACTGGACAAAAGTCCGTTGATATTGGTTCGAGGTCAAAATTTCTCGAGATCTCTAGAGATCTATCAAGATTGATCAATATTCATCGAGATCTCTAGATATCTCGATGGTTTCTGTAAGCTCTCAATGAGGGCTATCGTTTAGTGAACAAAAGAAGAAATTCTCTCGAGCCGTTTGTCCATAATTTGAGGTTTGATGGCACTGATGGACAGTCCGGCTAGCTTCTAAACTCTCTTCCAGCTGGATCACACCACCTCCCAATAAAACTAGCTTTCAGGAAGCTTATGCAAGCGCGTTGCTTTCGAAGTCGTGTGTGCTTCCACGTGATCGCGTTGCGAGGTCGATGTGCGGCGATCAAGCGGCGATAGTCGCTTCTTTCTGCTTGCGTCCACTGCAATTTTTGAGAGTTCCTCGCCGCACACTCAGACGCATGTTGCAATTTCGTCGACATCCCTGGCTAACGTGGGCCTCTACAAACTGTTAGTCCACCCCGCTGGCAACTTCATGCTCCTGGCGCAAATAAGTGATGCCGTGCGTGTGTTCCACGGCTCCGTTGCTCGCGACTCAATAATCTGAAGCCGGACTACCGGTTTCCATCCGCTCCGTCGCGCGTTGAACATCCACGTACGAGCGCCCACTCACTTCCTCGCGCGAAGCATGTACACCATGGCGTATGGAGACTATGGCACGCATATTCAAGCCGCATGTCGACTTGCCTCTCCGCCCGTACGGTGGCCCCCTGCGACGGATCCCCCAGTCGTGGGTTCTCGTTGCCTCTTCGCGCGCGCGCCGTAACCCACCTCCCGCTCTAACGCGACCGCATGTGAACGGGCACAGCGAACGCGAGGGTAGAACTTCGAAACGCTTGTACTCCTCGATCCCCGCTCCGCTCAGCTCCTTGCCCATCTCTATGCGCATACTTCGCTTGATCCTCTTCATTTACTGGCACGCGCGACCGCCCGTCTCAGACATCAGTTCACCACCTGGGTCGTACCAACCCTCGATTCGATTGGGACCTCAAGGTGGCGACACCGCGGCGCAGATACAGTTGCGAGACGTGAGCGACACGGTCGAGAGCGAGAGCACCTGTCATGAGGAGGTTGCACAAATTGACTCGGAATGGGAATGCCGCAAGGGGGCGCCGCTGGTGCCCACTACCGGGGTATGCATCGCCCCTTCATTCGTTTTTGAGATCAAATCTCCTTAATCCACGTTTCTTAGATCTCACCCGCTCAATCGCCAGACACTTGCTCTTCGCCCATCCTCTCACGTTGCTGTCCCCGTCCCTTACGTGGACGGGGTGATGATGATGTGGCGATGGATGAGCGTACGACGACCTTTGAACGGGCGGTGAGGTGCGCGGGACGGCCACGCTGCTTTGCTCCCGCCGAACCTGGTGCCGCACGTCTCTTGACCACCGCTGGTTCCTCGAAGGGCACGCCGTTGTGAGGAGCCGGACGGAAAGCCGAGTGGAATAGAGTGAAAGGAGGAGGGAGAAAGATCACGATGACCGGCAGCTCGCTGTACCATCGCACTGCGTGCGCTCGACGCCCGGTCGCCAGATGCGCAGCGTACCACGGCGGGGGCAGCGATAGCTGGGCGGGCACGGGTGCAGGTGGTGGAGAAAGCGAGATGCGAGTCGGCTCTATGGGGGAAGCTTCTCTCGATTGCGAAAGAGCCGCAGCCACACCATGACGCCAATGAATACCCCGCAATCTCGAATCCCTTTATGCGCGCTCTTCGACCCGCCCATCGCCCCCTCGCCTCAGCATCATCCGTTCCGTCTCGTCCAGCTACCCGTCCATCGGCTCTACTCGACTACGGCGACTCGCCGCCGTGGACTCGCCTACGCGGCCCAGCACACCTCGAGTCCGCTCTTTCTCTACTCCGTTCATTCCCGAGCGACGCTTTGCATCACCATCACCATCGCGGGCTCTTACTTGGTGAAATTCGCATTACCGCTGCGTCTGTCTGCTCAGACCCGCTGCCAGCGTTGACCTCCTACGTATGCCAAATGTCTTTCCGCCGAAGGACTGAGGCTATACGGCTCCACTCATGCCAGATCATAAGGATGGACGCATCAGTTGGCCTTGCTGGCTGCGATGCCCGTCGCCTGCCTGCAGACCGGCTCCAGTCTGCGCGTCTGTCCTTCCTTCTTCCGACGCCTGCCCACCGCTCTAACCGCTATCTAATTAGGAGTGGAATCCCCTTCCGCCTCTTATCGACCCATGCCTCCTCCACGCTTGCGTCGTCTCGCTGCTTATCGTACCGCCGGCGTCCGATGGTGGTGCCTCGTCGCGCGCTCTGCCTGGTAACACCTTCTCGCCTACTTGTCCCGTACTTGTTCCGATCCTGGCGCGCACGTCCCTTCCACCCTCTCAAACAATCCACCTCTGCTTGAACTCCGAGAATCAAGAGCTGTGCTAGCGCAATCCGCTGGAATTCAGCTTCTCCTCGTTCCATGGTCGAACTTCCATCGCGATCTCTACGTGTGGCACCGCACATGATGGTCTTGAAGCTATTGAAACGACACAGCCCACGGTGAAATGAAGAACACAAAAATTGAGTTGTTCCTCCTGGAGGCTTAAAGTTCTGGCCTCTACCTCCTTTCTCCTGATGAATATGTGCGCGATGGGTGCGCGTCGCTCTCGCAGCCTACATGTGGGCAAGGGCGAGGGCGGGTGCAGGCTGGTACCTTGCCATGCGCATGGACATCGCCGCTAAAGCAGCGAACCAAGCCCGATTTATTCTGAGCTTCTCTGTAACACAGCTTCCGTCGTTTATTTGTGTTTTACGCAGCGGAATTAAGCTGCCACTCTGTTCTGTTGTACAAAACCTGTGGCTGTGTCTCTTACCCTTATGAGCACTGCTCTTCTTTTGGCCTTTTATGCTAAGTAGGTAATCCTGACTATTGATAGTCCGACTAAACTGTGTCCTTCAGTATGAACACTAGATGCATTCAATATCGTTGGGAACTCTGCCCCATTTGGATTCTCTGCAAGGGGTGTCAGATCTCTGGATCGGTCGACGGTCAGACGGATGGGAACCCCCCCCCCCCCCCCCCCTCAGATGGGGAAGTGCACGTGCGTTGTCAACAAATAATCCTCCCGCGTCTGCCATCCAGAATGCCCGCGTCCAGCCTTGCCTTGCGGGAGGCTGGCCCATTTTTCAGCCTGTCTGCCTGAAATACATCTCTGCTCCAACCAGCCTCAGAACTACCCCTCCCAGACGACAAGATATAGTGACCATACTAGCGGAGTGGTGGTATTGGATAAAATTGATCCCATTGAACAAAATTAATTCTACACCATATTTGAGAACATGGACTGTATAGGATAGAATTTGAAGACGATCTATGGGAAGCCCCATCCTCCAGAAAATCGACAAGTTTACGACCCGTCACGGAGCATTGCCCAAGTGGAGCCCGGAAGTGTCGGCACGTCTTACGTGAGTTGATCAGTCTGGCCGATCCAGAGATCTGACACCCCTTGATTCTCTGCTGCGTCAAACCCAGGAAATTGATTTATGCCGCTTCAATTCTAGCTTTATTCAATTATTTTCCGCGATACTAGCCTGAGTGCATGCATCACAGATGATGAGCAGGCTGGAGACTGTAGCATGGTCAATCTCGCAGGTGGGCCACGATATATTTCCACTCAAAACGAGCTCCCACTGCTCCAGTCATGTTCACAGTGCTGCCCTGTTTTTATTCTCATGGCTTTGGATAACCTAGAGATTAGCCTCAAAATACTGAAGCAAAGGTGCGTTGTAGTACACATAAATTATAATGCACCAATATTTTATTTTATGTTATTTATGCCGATCTCTGATATCCCTCCGAATTCCCCTTCCGCTTACATTTGGCTAAGATCAGAATCAGCCAGATCATTCCCATCTGTGTATGTCTCAGGACTCGGATATGTATGATATGAGGAATTTTAATCATGCATCTAGGTACTCAAATGCATGATGCATGATCCTTAGGCTTGTATGTTCGGCGCACACGCTGTCACGCTGCCGCACGCATCCATGAATCCCGTTGGAATCCATGACAGTTCACAGTCGCTCATCGGCATTCGAGTTGCATAAACCAGGATCAGCAATTTCTCTAGTCTCCCCAAGAGCTCATTCAAGTTCACGTTCTAGCGCGGTACGTCCTCAATTTTTGCGTTCTTTTTGCCGCCGCGGCGTCTCGTGCTTATCTTACTGCTCCTTCGTTCCATAGTAGTACTGTAAAGGTCGAACTCTCTGGCCAAACATCAACCTTCCGGTCGACACCTTATAGGCTGTGACAGCGTTCTACGAAATAGTGCTGACAAGCATAGTGTTCGTTTCTAATATGAGGCGGATGGCTCGAGGCCTGGTGGATGCCATGGTAGGCGGAAGAAAAACGGGACATGCGTAGAATGAACATGAATGGGGTTGCGACAGCTCTTGTACTCATTGCTCAATTGTGAATGGTCGGCATGAAGGCCGTGTACCCGACGAGCGGCGTTTAGCAGATCTGTCCATTTTGGACCGAAAGCTGTAGAAAAGCTGTACAAGAAACTTCGAACGGGGTTAGCTCGGAACATTTATATGTCGCCGAGTTGTTGGGATCAAATATCGCGGACCCGAAGTACGGCAAAGTCCAGAGGGCGCATTAGAGCGTATTTGCAGCCCCCAAATCGCGGTTTTTGGTAGAAAAGTGATGGATGATGGCAAAAAAGTGATGAGCCCCAAATGGCAGGCGTGACTTCGGCAACACGCATCCGGACAATCTTATAACACACCCCAAGCCTCCGTGCAGCTAGAAAAATAGGATAAATCTCAAAAAAAGGACTTTTAGTGCCCAAAGCCATATCCCAGTTGTGGTCCAGACGTGTCTGGGTGGTGAACACTGGAGGAAAACAAACACGTAGAGCACTCGCGTCACATCAAAGTTATATCAATCAATCGTCTCGGCTAAAAGTGATTCGTTTCTAGGAAAATCTGAAGGGCGCTGCAAATACGCTCTATTTAACAAGTTTTCTCCAATCTAGCATGAAAGCTGTACAAAGACCCCGAGCGCAGTCACCGGACCAAGATTCATACCGGCATCCCCGGGCCTGTCACCACCCCGGGCCTGTCACCACCGTCGAAGACTGCGCGATCTGGGCAGCAGTCAATGTTTGCACGCCCAGCCGCCCGGTCTGCTCCATGCTCCGCATTTTCTGCTCTGCGTACAAGAACGCTGCAATGATTTGCGCATGGGAGCGCTCGACCCCTGGAGAGATAATGAGCGTGAGAGGGGATGACTCTGTCTGGGACTTCCAATGCGCGACGATGGAGGTTTGGTCAGTACCATATAGCTGTGGACGGAGGTGGAACTCAGTGAGTCTCCGAATCCAGAGGCAGAGTGCTCGACACGCACCGCAAGCCGATGCACATGATGATTGCGCAGAAAGTAGGGACCGTCTGCACACTGCAGCGCAAATGCTATCGTCCTACAACTAAGGTGAGCGTCGGGAATAATCCAATCATGACGCGAGCCCTTGCCCATCCGCGAGCGCCGTGCGCTTGAGCCACTTGCTGATGCGCAGGGACTTGGTCCCCTTCACATCTGGGAACTTGACAGTGTCGGGTAGGATCTCCCTGCGCGCGATCCGTGCTACAAGCGCGTCCGTGTCGGATGAACGGACCTCCGTCGTCCCGCCATGCTGGCTAGTGGACACTTTGTACACGGGGGCGCCGTTAAGCATAATCATCGTCGCCACCATGCTGTTTTTGCCGAATACGAGACAGGTTTCGGCGGTCGAGTTGGAATCCATTGGCTACTTCTGGTGGAAGGAGGGAGAATGAGGTTTCGTCCGGTCTCTTACTTTTTGTCCAAGAGCTGTGCAGATTTCCAGAAGCGTCTCGGACTAGCTACCAAGCCCGGAACGGCCGATCAGTTGAACCGACCTAACCTAACCCAGCTGAGAGGTGGAAAAGCCGAAACGTAGGAGTACTGTGGAATGGTGCTTTGCCCCCTTTGTCGCCAAAGCTCTTCAATTCTATTGCTTGTGAGCACTACATATATCAGCAAGATCACCCATTATTTCATTTCACCTTTACCATCTAGTTTTACTGACTATTTTGCCCATATACCCTCATTCCCATCGGATTACTTCGCAGAGACTTTCCACCTTACTTTCTACGTACCGCCAATGCAAAGAGTTGAACCCGAGTCTTCGGCCTTCTCGGACTACGCCGGCGATCGAGCCGACAGCAGCTTGGGCAACTGCATATCAACGTCTTGCGGGGGACATGCTCTCCCTATGACTCAAGGATATACAAAACGCGGCACACCACCTAATCGGAATATTGGATGATTGACGGCTGAGAGCCGTGTTTGATGTGTGCAAGAGCCGCGCTTGGCTCAAAGGCGGCTCTTCCCATTCGGGGACGCGCTGTGGAGTGATGTTTCCGCTGATGGCAAAGGGAGGGTGTACAGTGCTCTCTCTTCCCGCCTCTCACTTCCATCTCCCCCGCCTCACCGCCCGGTGCTTGCGGACACGAAATTACAGTGCCTCATTCGCGCGCCCACACGGAGATCATCGACGGGCTCGCGTCGCGTGTACTGACAGACTTTCGCGGCCACGTGAGTTAGGCGTCAACCTGCGACTGACGCGTCGCCCACCAGATGTTCCCGCAGCCTTACATCACCCCTAATCTTCACCTATTCCTGGACATTTCCTGGATCAAGATCCCAGCGCTCTGGCTCTTCCTTGCCGCACAGCTTCGCACGCCATGGGATAGTAAGTTTCTTCTCACGAACCATCGGTTTCTTCCTGCGTCAAATCCGAATTCGACGCGCCGGTGATAGATGGCAACTCCAAGGCCCGCTGCGCAGCAGGGCCCACTCACTTGGCTTTGGGCATCAGCCATTAGTTCCCATTGTGGTGCACGCTGTGTGAGAGCCGGCCACATTGAAATAGTGTTGAAGCAAGTTTCTGGACAGTGGGCATAACTGCTACATAGTTAACATCGCAAATGCAAACTTCTGGTAAATATTTGGCTCGAGGCCCTTCGTCCGAGCTTCGCTCGGCTCGACTCTCTCGCGGTAGGCGCGCTTCCCATCCCGCGCTAAATATCCTCATTCTGGACACAACTTCGAGCTAGCATCTCAAATGCAAACCTCAGAAAAATACTTGGCTCGAGGCCTTTCGCCCGAGCTTGGCTCGGCTCGAGTCTCTCGCAGTAGGCACACCCATACCCCATACTAAATATCCTCAGATGAAAGACCATCTATGTGTTCACGAATGCGGAGCACGGCAATAACTAGTGAGTAGGGCACACCAACATTGTTTTTCATTGAGCTTGTAACATCGCATGTACAATGACTCTGCTCAAGGAAACAAAATGAAGAGGCAAGACATGACGATGCAGCCTGCAGATGAATTAAAATCATGTGCAACGACGAAGCACAGACACAGTAAATCAGTGCAACTCATGCATTTAGCAGGCCCGGTTGCTTCATAATAATGGGTGCTTGGATGCAAAGAAAAAGTGCTGGGCAACAAGACACGCATCCTTCTTTTCTTCTCTCCCCTCTCTGTTGCAGTCAACCTGGGGATTCAACGATTAGCCTTTTCCAACTTGTAGCGGGAGCGATCATCTGGCCATCACGTGGTGTGGGTCGTCTACGTATGAAACCAAACGCAAAGCACATAACATATTGATTCGGGATACTACAATATCCCGGGATTCATCAGAATTTGATAGAATTTGAAGTCCTTTGAAGTCCAATGGTTTTCCTCTTGGATTTTGAAGATAAAAGCTTTGGGCTCCATTGGATATGCAAACTTATAGATTCCAACGGGTTTTCTCGTGGATTTCATCAGTTCTCCCGTCAGGGCCCGATGCACCGTCTATATTCCAATGATTCACGTTGTCGCCGATGCCCGGTGGCCCGGCACCAACTTTTGTCGTTGATCCACTCTGTAAGGTGATTCACTAATGCACTAACCTGGCTGCAGCTGTATATCATTCTTTCTGTTGCACTTATCTCCGTTTTTTTTCAGCCTGGGAGCCTTGCTTCAGACTTGCTGTCTCACCAATATTCGCAGGGGAAACTGAGTCTTAGCAGAGTGAGCTCCTGGTCTCCTGCAACTCTAGGCAGTCAAAGTTACCCAACAATTATGATATCCGAGGGTTCTCTGGACGAAACACTGAAGTCCGGGTGCTTTCAGTGCTTCCCGAGCATACACTCGACTGCTATGGACTGTCTTGGACTGGAAGCTCGAAGTTCTGTGACTGGTAAACAAAATCACTTGTGAGAGATTTGGTCAACTTTGGAGGTTTGCGTCGTTATTATGCCGAACTGGCATGATTCTTTGAAGTCGTTTTATCTACTTTTCAGGAGGTCTCCCGTTCGACTCTCCCGGTCGGCATCTTTTTCGCATCTTTCGTCACTCTTTTCCCGCTTGCGCCTGGCAACCGTTGCAATTTGAGGATCTGAACGAAGACATTTGGAAAGACCATTCCTGCGGTAGTTCGTTGACTTCGTTGAAACCAGCAACCAGCTCACCCGTCGGAGCGAAGCGGCGGCAGGGCTTGTGCAGAGTAGGAATATTGTTGACATCGGGGGTATGCTTGTGTCGGAAACATGCCACGCGGATTTTGCTCCGTCTCGCTGTGCTCCAGCATCGAAGGTGCACGGGCGTGGCTAAGCAAGTTTCTGTGTATAAAAGTTTTCAGTGTGAGCTTCTGATAAATCCCTGGCTTGCAGTAAGAACTTGGCGGAAAACTCTAGTTTTTGGCAGCAAACATCTGCTTGTAAAAAAACGGCGATGGCTCCAAAATCTGAGGAATGAATGAATATGAACGAATCTGGGCTCGTATGAGCATCCAACACAGTCAGTATGGTCTCCCGACCAGTTAATGATGGTACCAAGCTTTTAATTGTGTTGTGGTGGACTGGGCTGCCTGTCCGGGACATATGTGCCGACTTCTTGATTGATTGCTTGTATGGATTCACCTGTACTACACACAAGGACAGTCATTCAGATAATAAGATCGACGGTAGCTACTAGTTTCCTTATCTTTCTTGAACCATATTACTTCATCCAATTACCTCGGACTGAACAATCCGACATGATTATCTGACCGCCTAAAGGAGAGTCGGGAGACTGAGTGCTGGTGAATGAAGCCATGGAGCCTCAGAATATGTCAAGAAATTCGCCAAAATAATGATGCCGAGAAAAGAGCAGCGAGAATTAAGACGTCCCATTCAGTGACAGAGATTAACATTGAAGTTTGGTAGGATATCCGGGTGGCCGAGAAACCTCGGATTTTTCGTTCTGCGAGAAGGAATTTTACAATAAGGCCTGGATCCCCGGAGCCGTAGAAGATAAGGTTTTTCCTTCTACTCCCTGCATTATCGTGGACCCGTCGAAGAAATCGCAGAGTTGCATAATTTAAACAGAATAATTCTAGAATAAATGAGTATGTGGAAGGCCGGGAGGCGGCTTCATTGGGGCTCTGTCTGATTGCTTCACGGAACCCATTAGACCGACGGAAAATGTTGTAAAAAAGAGCCATTCACATAGGACTAAATGCAAACGCGGGGTTTGTCTTGTCAACAAAGTTCCACACCGTCGTCTCTTTGAAATTTATCGCCTTCCAATCGTTAAGATAGGCAGGATAGTAAGGGATAAATGCCCTCAGACTTAAATCGTGAGCAACGAGGACAAGAATGTCTGGGTGCGCATCGAACGTCGCCAACTTTTCCAAAGAAACTTGAGAGGTCACTGGATCCGCGTAGAATGAACCCGGCAAATCCGAGATGGCGAAAAGCTGCTGAGAGCGGGAGTGCATGTCAAAGGCTCCATCGCGGGATTGCGGAGACCAAAAAAAATCTGTCGATATCGATGTCTTGGTTTCTTCCAAGAGATCGGCAGGGCACGGAAAATTCTTCTGGAACTGGGGCCGTGGACGGGCCTCTCCAGCGTGATGGAATGTGTCTCCTCCAAGTGATATGAAGGAAGTCGGCGTAACGCGGGCGAGGGCAGTCATATGTCCTGGCAAGTGCTATGTGATCGTCAGGAAAAGCTACGCTGAAGGTGAAAGACACTCACGCCGGGTGTGTTCACAAAATAGAAACTTCCGTCGCCGAAATAGTCTATGGCCTTCAATCCGCTGAAGGTGAGATTCGCTGCAGCGAAATCTATCTTTGTGACTTCGCGGCCACTGAGGACGATATACAATGTGAACACTGGCGGGGTCTGTGAAATGAACATGTTAACTCACGCCAGATCGCTGACTTGCAAAGTCGCATCGGGAAACTCTGGATAAGTCCTGGTGTCCGTTTCTGACCCAATTATCAGCCCAGTAGAGTTGGGAAATTTGGACATGTCTCCCTACGGAGCACTTAATCCACGTAGGTTTTTCACAAGGTATAAGTACGCACAATGTGGTCGAAGTGCGAATGACTACAAAGTTACATTAATAAAAGGACACAATTTACCTGGACGCCTCACCTCCAGATGACAGAGTCTATACTTGAAAGAGGGATCCTTCCATCTTGAAGCAATTCCGTAATGTCCTTGAAAGGATCCAATGTGATGGTTCCGGAGGAGAAAAGGCTAGCCACACTGGGAGCAAAGTTCAGGGGATCCGTCCGGATTCCGAGGTCAAACATAAGACGTTTCTGGGAGTTATTGTGCTCGACAAAAAATGAATAGAAGGGAAATATTGTGCTTTCATGTCCCGGAAGAACGGGCAAAAAGAGTGTTTGGGTATCGTTTACGATGGTTCCGTTGGCGACATTGAATACCCTCACGTCTACGGTTGCATTCGAGTGGGGAATGCCCAAGTCGAGCCACGATGCGTACGTTCTGCCGAATAGTAAACCAAGGAGCAGACCTGAAATGAGGCGCATAGTGGGTTGTTTGCGTTGAACAATTCTGGGCCTAGCTCTATTTAAAAGAATCAGATACTAAGCGAGTGTCTCCGTTGATATTGCCGGACGTGGAATGCAGAACAAACGGCTAGCTCGGAAAGTGATTTCCACTAAGTTCGGCGGAACGGTGAATACGAGGTCTCAATTGGCCAAGAGGCGGATTTGACTTGACCCAGAGGCAGACCGAGGTCAGACCGCGGGATGAGTTCTAGAAATATCGCGTCCGGGGTCCAAGTCCGACGTTGCCATGGAGATTAGTCTGACACGGCATTTAGACTGGTGCCCTGTCCAAGTTGTGTCAGGCAAAATGTACCGGCACCTATCCATTTATGAACGCCTCGGTTGAACTAGTGCTTAACTTGATCAACGACTCGCCCGGCAGTAGAATGGCAGCCTGCATAATAGTACAGACTCTTATCGTGTTCCTGAGCCGTCCGAGGTTCATGAGGAACTGCCTCAAAAACAATTTGTGCTGCATGAGGGATCCAAAATGTCATACGAGGCAGACATGCGGGTTGTAGGAGAAAGATAAGTATGGAAGAACACTGGTGATACGAGCGGGAGAAGAGTGCCAGGGCGTAACTATGACAGCAGTTCAACAACGAGATCAGACGGGGGCTGACGGCGCCTCTCGCAAACGTCTCGCCTGCAGCCTCAAATGGCCCACGGTTTGCACAGCAGCTGAACCCGATTCGTGCAATCGTTCACATTGCTGAGCTCATAATTCCAAAACCGAAGTGGTGGGCCGCGGAGCGGCCCGCCGCGCTCCTGTTTAGGTTTAATTCCGCAGCTCCGGCTCTATCATGAGGAGGGACAATGAGATCGATTGCACAAATCAGGCTAGCTTGAATCTGGCGGAGTTTACTTGCCAGAACGGAAGGGAGTGCCCGTCCACTAAACGGTACGAATCCGATGTTGGAACCTGTTGGAAGCCGAAGTGGAATCGGACTTGGCGGGTATTTTGGCGTGTGGGAAAGTTTTACAAAAATCGACATTTTCATTTTCTTTGCGCGCTCCATGCGCTTAATCGGCCTCAAAGTTAAACGGAACATACCTGTGGTATGTATATGTATCCTTGATTTTTCCTGTCAGGAGTGGCCTACAATTGTGTTGATATCAGTGATAATTCCACAACTGGGTGCGTGGACACATCAGGGGTAAAAATAGTACTTCCCACAAGAAGTGGCTGCGCGCTCCGGCATCAATTTAACACAATATGATATATCTAATATGTAGCCTGAAATGCAGAAGCCTGAGAGCATCCCATGGCTGATTCAAGCGGCGACTTCAGCATGATCGTCTGTTCTCGGAGAAATAGACGTCCGACGCGTCAACCCAGTCACTATCAAGGCACGAGTCGGCGTGGGCGCGAATATAGGCCGACTGGTACATCTACGCGTGGACAGAATGGTCAGTATAGGGCCATGAGAAGCGACGTACGTGATTCCGGAATGCGATCAAGTCACGCTGTCGAGGGTCGACGTCGGCAGCCGTGCGCTATGCGGTATTTCCTGCGGTCGGGAACATTGAGCGCGTCGGGGACGCGCCGAGGGCGTCGGGATGGTGGTGATAATAGGGCGAGAGAGATCGCAAAAATTCCACCGCGTGCAAGCGGTGATCCGCGCAACCGTCCGAGCTCGATCAAAAGAGGCACATTCCCAAATAGCTCTCGCGTTTGCCAAAATGGGTCGCATATCAGTCCATCCGCAGGCTCACATTGCCTCACATAAAAATCTAGCTGGGTCCGCCACCTTGTATATCCTCCTTTCGAAAGTGTTCTTGGTGACCACGAGTCCGCAGAGGAGCTCAATCACGAGGTCGATTGAGTACATACAGTACAACTCAATTACATTCCGAGCGGAAAGAATATCGGTCCGAATCCCGATTTGCCGCGAGAGTAAATCACGAATTTTTCTTGACATTGAGAGCACCCTACAGTACAGCGTCCACGTGGTATCTGTCAGAACGGCAGGTACACAGACGCACTTGAGGGATCTAGAGTGATAGAAATCTGAACGACTGATATAAGTACAACATTTCCACATCGTGACACAAATTCAATCCTCATAACGTGGATCGAGGTTCGAAACTTGTTCGAAACACTTGAAGTAATGTTGCCGCGACTCGAAAAGTCGAGTCGCGACTTCGAAAGTCGACTTGAATGCGGATTTGACTCGACTTGACTCGACTTGATAGGTCCAAGTTGACTCAAGTTGACTCAAGTTGACTCCAGAGCATATTTTGTACAGCAAGGCATTTTTAGGGTTCTAGCTTCATTTACAGCGGTTTCACGAAAAATCACGGAAACGTGACAGGTGTGATCCGAGTGTCACGCCTTCAGGTCACGGTAAGGTCACGGTCCATCAAAATTCAAGAAAGTGCTGTTTTGTGCTGTAAACGACTCAGGACACCTTGGGGGAATTCGGAGCAACAAGTCGACTTGAAGTCACTCGAGTCGACTTGAAAGTCAACCCGAGTCGCAGCATCGACTCGGCTCGACTCGACTTAAGTCGGCTGCGACTTCGACTTCGAATGGCTTGAAGTCGGAAGTCGCGGCAACATTAACTTGAAGTTGCATTGTCCGGATGCATGGCAGACTGGGCGGCAGGTCCTCTGTGATCTGTGCGCCCAAACTTGAATCAACGACCTCCGATGGCTGACCTACAGGCTCCCCGAGAGACTAGAGTGCCCTCGGAGCCCGTAATCCTTCTATCCTTCTATTCGTATGTATGTTTGGCGATCAATCTGTCGAGCCGTGGATTCATGTAGTTTGAAGACCTCGAATTCAACAAACCATAGTCCTATGATTGATGAATTACCCGAAGTATTGGCTTGACAGGTTACCAACGCCTTCGATTCATCCATCCCCAACTCTATAAAAGCTCAAAGGATTCCTGTGAACCCCCACCCAGCGAAGTCATGAAGTTAACTGCCATTCCATTCAGTGCTTTGACCTGTCTCTACCTGAATAACGCTTTAGGTGCAGAGCTTCAGGTGCGCCGATCCGCAGTTGGAATATTTAAACGGTTCTTTGGCGCAGGACCTGCGGAAACCCTGCGCATGTCATCGAGTTCCTGCGAGCATTTAAGCCTGCCCCGGGCGACCAACTTGAAACTACTTCTGTCACGGAACGGTAGAACGTCATCCAGTTGGAGGGCTATCAAGCCCTGAGCAGCGCAGCGTAGGGAGAATATTCACCACTCCAGAGGCGGGGACTGTGCCTCTTTATCGCCTCATCTCTCCAGCCCGCTCAGTTGTATTTCTACACCCCCTCATTTAAAGAGAGAGGCGAGTCCATCGAGGAAGGCATCGCTGGATACGTCTATCTGGACACTAGCTGTGGCGCCGGCCCACTTTACCGCCTCTTCTCCACTATTACCGGCGATCAGATCACTTGTATACGACTAGCAGTGTGCCGTGCAACGCTACGGGTGTATTTTGTGTTTCGGTGACAGTGGAAGACACCGCTCGTCGCCAACCTTCGGTTGGCTCCTCAAGGCCTCAAAGGCAGTTACAATATCTGATTAATCTTTTCTTATGTCCTACCAAAATAGACTGGCCAATCTTGAATTGTGTTCGCATAGACAGTTTGCTGTCCCGATTTTCATGTCTACAGAAGAACCTTGAGGAACTTGACAAAAAACTGAAGTCATTATCCTCAACCTACATTCTAATTGTTAGATGTGACAGGGAAAAGAAGGTGGTCCAGACTTTCGGCTGGTTTACAATGGAAAGGCATTCCGGTTAAAAAGAATTAGAATGCTCACCATCAACCTATGTTTCATTATGTCTCAATTCTTTTCTCAGGTCCGAATATCTGCTTGCTTGAACCGGGATATTGTGCAAACAATTGAGCAACTTCAGCTGGTGGTCAAATTCAGTTTCAAGTTCAGCAGGCTAACATTTGACCATTGGGTCTCGGACCATGATATTGCAACAGCGCAACACATCTGAGTCTGGGCTGTTTTTCAACAACGCCAGAACTCGAAGCCACGAGGTTAGAATCGAATATGGTAGACATATAAAATAACCTATTCTCACCTAGTCGGATCTGGGGACCTGTATGCTACTGACAAAAGACTGAATCTAAGAGCATCTGTTGATGCCGATGGATGCCGAATAATGGGGCTCGATCTGCCTGTCTGCAGATGTTCGCATCAATGGCATTAACACGGCATCAGAATGTTTGAATCCTGCCTCCCATTTTCTTCCTCAAAAGGGCAAGGGGACCATTTCATTACGGGGGCCGTACATGTAAACCCCCTTCGCGAATCTGCTCCGTCAAATGTTATTAGAGCCATTCAAACTTCCGTTCCTCCCACTCGACGTGCCATTGGTGCCATCTCGGAAACATCTGGGGACCTCATTTGGAGCGGAGGCAGAGTACAACTCACCATCATGACATTAAAGATAACATTTCAACAATGTGGTGGAGAACTCAACATTACGGTGGAGCGGTGGAGTCTGTTACCTCATTGGAGCCGTTTGTCTTGAGCTGGCGAGCCAATCAGGTTATGTAGTCAGACATAAACCCAGATGCTTTCTTGATGGAGAACTCAACATTACGGTGGAGCGGTGGAGTCTGTTACCTCATTGGAGCCTTTTGTCTTGAGCTGGCGAGCCAATTAGGTTATGTAGTCAGACATAAACCCAGATGCTTTCTTATATAGACTAGCAGTGTGCCCATGCTACGCTACGGGAATCCCAATAAACTGATCACTGTGTTTAGCCCCTGCGTAGTCGCATTTTGACTACCCGGTCCGAGCTCAGTCTACTCCTGGTAATAGGTCAAGGTAGGCTAAGGTCCGACCTTTGCCTAAGACTTCGATTACGGGGGTAGTCCCACGTAGACCGAGCTCTGTCCAGGTAGTCGGACTGTGACTACAGAGCGTCTCAACGGTGGATGTGAAGTGCAAATTTACTCGTGGTAGTGCATTTGATTTCGTTTAGTGTAATACAATCAGATGTGAGGCAACTTTAAATAGTTTATTAGTAGCGCGCCGACCCATAGATGTCCCCTCGCCTTTATCTTCGGCCTCTTCGATTGAGCGATCATCAGCGGTTTTGCGCTTCTCCTTGGCTGGTTCTTCCAACTTGCGTCTGTACCCTGACTTCCGAAGAAAGCGGTGAACTTGAATCACGCAGGGGTACAGGCATTTTACCGGAAATATCATGAGCATTGAGTCGTGCAAACAAAGAATATCCAACCTAATTTAGTGAGACTTTCCTCAGCTTTGGGTGTGGCAGGCGCATGCCCATAGAAGAGGTCCACGATAAATGCATAACTGTCTGATCCTCGTTGCATTGGTCTCGGGGGTCCTGGCCCGGCATCACGCGAAGCCGCACTTTAACGTCCTCGACATCCTGGAGAATTTCGTACGCTTGCTTGTAGATAGCTACGTACGAATGATACCTCTTCAATAACTCTTGCAAGCTCCCCATGGTGTCCGGGCAAAAATTGCTGTTGCGATTCATCCGCTGCTGCATCGCAAGGCTCAGGTCAAGGATGTATAATTGAGCATACGATGGAGGGGAGTTGTCAGAGCGCCGGAGAGATGGTGCAGATTCCACGAAATCCGGAATATCCACGCGTTCGGGCCATGATACGAATTCAGCAACCGAAATTTTGTGCATTTCGCGCCATCGCACCAGTTTGTCTATTACTACCTGTTTTTTCTCCGCTGCCCATTTACACGCGAGCCTTCGTTTCGATGCTGCTGTGTCGTAGGGGGCGTCAACAGATCATTCGGCAATGCCTTCAAATGCATCAGTCCGCCTGCCGCTAATCAAATACTTAGTGCGAACATACTTGGAGCTCCTGTATACGGAAATTGCCCGGTTGCGAAGACGATGAAGAGGCTGCAAAGATATATAAGAGATAAATGTCAATCAAATGCATAAGGGTACCGGACACGCACAGCACGGTATTGACAATATTCATACTATTCTCCTTGTTCCCGCTCTCGAAGTCGCCGCTGCGTCACCTGATACGCGTTCGGCGGCCGTCGTGAACTGGGCAAGGTTTGTCTGCATGTTCCCGCTCGACGCCGCCGTTGCGCCAGCTGATACGCGTTCGGCGGGCCTTCGGGAATTGGGCAAGGGGGCCGTTTACGTGGCCTCACGTGGAGGTTCTTGTTCCCATTCTTCTCGCTCGCGCTGGCGTCGCTCTGCTGGGCAAAAGATCAAGCGTTAGGAGGCGAAGCAGGCGTCGGAGCTGTCGTCCATAGCAAGGGCACGTTCTCGTCGAGCCTACGGGAGTTAGGCACGCAGCGTTGGTGGGGACCGGTGTCCTGTGATTCAGTGAAAGCTGAGTGGTGCACGCGGTACCGCTGTGGCGAAGTTGGCGAGGTTTCCATGTTCGTTCCGGAAAACGCGGTGAGGATTCCGAATGAGACGCAGACACTGCAGAAGGCGCACCAAGAAAGGATTTGTTGGGTGTTCTGGTGGGTAGGCTTCCGGTTCACACAGCTTACTGTGATGAGGGAAGATCAAAGTGATAAATTCAATGTCGTCTAGGCAATGTACATGATATGGGGCCGGTGGGTGCGATCGGAGCGCAGTGGGAAGAGAAGGGTGTGTGGCTGTGATGATGAGCTCCGAAAGCCCCACTTTTCGGTTAACAACTCAACATCTCTGCTCAGATCTCAACATCTCGGTGGAACAGTGGAGTGTCGAAGCCCTCGGACTGATCTGTCTCGGGACAAAGAACCCGGTGAGCCAATCAGAGTGTGTGGTCATACACAAACCCAGTTGCTTTCTTATATAGATATCCTTGCGTCAGGATCCGATCAACTCCGGTACACTGTTCAGTTGACGGTTGAAGTAAACTAGGATAAACAGTCGGCCTTCCGAAAGATAAACAGGCGAGAGATGGAATAGGGAACAGCCGTACTAGATGCTGCCGGGCTGGAGATATTCTGCAATGACCCAGTACTGCAGACCAGATTGCTGAAGAGAGCAGCAATAGCAAGCAGCGAAACCTCGCGGGGAAATATTTTCGAGCGAGTGTAGATTGGATCGACGTCATCAGCTAACACATTATTGAACACGGTCCGTGCAGCTAGAACCCAGGGAGAACGAGATTCAAATCAAGAGACCAACGCTCGGCTCTCAGAACAACGGCCGCGGTCGGACTTAAAAGACGCGGGAAGGAGATACGACGATCCAAAACCTGGCGAAAGAACGAAAAGCTTGAAGGCACTCTAAGTAGGGTGCAAGAGACGGAGGATTCTGCGGCCTCAGTCAACGGCTTTTGTGACTCGGAAAAGGGCTGGACAAACATGCTAGTGATCAGAAAAGAAAGAAATAAAAAACGATCCGCAGACATGCAAATTTTCGGGGTCGCACCTGAATATCTCGCTGAATTGAGGTGCGTATAACGCACTGCAAAATCAAAATAGCAGGGGAAAACTGCTAGAACAACAGCTCTTTTAATTTGGATCCAAAGCAGCGAATCATCTGGTTTGCATTGCCAAGCAAAGAGCTGATTCCGAATAGTCTCGAATCGTTAAAAGGCAAGCGCGGCTGTCCACCTGGCACTGGTGTACTTTTGATCCCGCTGTATGCACCGGGATCGTTCGCGCTGTGCGCCCTGCTCGTGTACTGTTTTGCGTTTTGCCTCTGCCTCTCGTCTCATTTTGTCCGCCTTCTTCTTCTCAACCCGTTCCATCTCTGCCTCTTGCGCCCGCCGTTCGTTCTTGCGCTTTGAGTTCAGGAACTGTATGATCTCCGTGAGCATGTCGTCCCGCCCTTCCTCACGCGCAGCATTCTTGCTGATAATCTCCATGTCTCTCCGCGCTTCCTGGTCCGCTCTTGCCCGCTGCACTTCAGCGTCAACTTCCCGGCAATGTGCCTGCATCTGTCTGAGATCTATCTGAAGGTTGACCACCTCTGTTTATCGCGCCTTCAGCTACTCCGTGATCTCTGCTCGACGCATCTGTTCCGAGTTCCACGCTTGCTCCTCGACATCCCGCTCCCGCTCGGCCTTGGATATACATACGATCAACGCTCTTTGCGAGCTCGCAAGACATGCGTTCCACCTCAGACTTCAAGCCGTGATTCTCCCGTCATTGGAGACTTAGTTCAGTGTCGCGCTCCATGATTTTCGACAGCCAGTCGTCAAAAGCGACCCATAAAAGCGCCCCTGGGATTCAATGATCGCATCGGAGAGGGATAGACCCCTGGTAATGGCGCTGAAAATCTCCGTTATGTGTGGGTTTACACTGATATACTCGCTGTCATCCTCGCAGCGTTGTTCAAGACCCACGTGCGCACGAGGGGATGGCCGAGAGGACGGTGCAAGAGCTTGGGCGACTATGATGTTCCCGCGCTCGCCTTCCAGACCTGCGGCGTCCAGCATTGACCGAAGGTAAGGGATTGTATTGGGCTGGAGCCGACGATCCTTCAGCGCCATAATCAATCCAAGATGGACAGCCGATGTTAGGAACAGATCCTTCGATGACGCAGATCTGACAAACCGCGAGGCAATGGATGTGACATGCTCTGTTTCGGCCGAGATGGCATGGTCACTAAGAGTTCGACCAAGGTCGGAACGCAGTCTGGATGCAAGTGCGCAAGCACGTCAGTCGTTTGACCAATGTGGCATCATTTATGTATTTTTCTCCCTCAGGATCAGTGTCCGGCTGAAAAACATAATTGACACAATCGACTCCAACAGGAGCTCGAGAAAAAACATACTGGGAGAATATATCCGAAATATCCAGAGTGCTGAGGAGCCCAATTTCGAGTTCGACGATTACAGAGATCCTTGCACAGACGTGAGAAGCAGAGGAGAAACAAATGTGTGTATCGTCACCTGAATCGAAAAGCGAATACGGTTGGGGGTATAGATGTCCGACTCGTACTCTTGCGTGCGCAAAAAATTGGCCTCCATATGGGCGTGGGCCCTTGGATTGTCTAGCAAGGAGCCGGCAGTGTCGAGTAGCACACAGGCGGCCTCTATGCCGATCACGAGCGCATATTCGACGTTGCCAAGAAGCACCTTGATAGTTCACACATGATTCGCTCTGTCAACATCGGAACTCTGAAGAGTTCGGTCATAAAGCGCACGAGGCCGAGAAACCTGCGCCTCCCTACATTGTATGCTAGCATTTTAGTCTCTGGCAGACCAATGCTACAACAGAAACGCGCGTACCTTGCATGTCGTTGGTGATGGTGCTCGAAAGCGTCGCTCGGAGATGACTGGAGTAAAGAGCGGGCTCGAGGTGTACTGCGCCGGACGAGTCGCTGTAGTCGAGTAGAGCCGATGGATGCGTACCTGGACGAGACGGAATGAATCGAGAAGCAATGATGCTGAGGCGAAGGGGACGAGCGGGTCGAAGAGCGCAGCATGAGATACATGTCCACACCGATATGAGAAGAGGTTGGGGGAATGGTGACGTCGGAGGAAGGACAGCCAGTCAGCTCATCGCCGCGGGCGTTGAGAGAAGGGATTCGGGATTGCGGGGTATCCATTGGCATCGTGGTGTGGCTGCGGCTCTTTGGCTGATCGAGAGAAGATCCCTCCCCAGCGCCCGCAAAGCAGGCGCTCATCCAGCGCAGAACTCCATCGCCACGACACCGTCACAAGTCCACCGAAGGGACAGGGACGGCAAAGCGCGGGAGGGGAGAGGCAAAGAGCGATTCTGTGCTACACGGGTCTGGCAAAAATTGGGCCGGTGAGATCTGGGAAACGTGGATTAATGAGACTTTATCTCGAAGACGAATGAAGCGGCAGTGCCTACCTGTCGTAGGCAGTAGTAGCGGTGCTTCATTCCGACTCGATGTGTGCTAACTCCCGACGACAGGTGCTCTCGCTATCGTCTATGGCGCTCGCGTCTCCCATCCACATGAGGTCTCGCGGCAGCAGGGATCAAGGAGTGCAAGCATCGACGGACGTCGAACGAATGGCGCACTTTCGCCTCCCGCGAGGATTCTCCCTCCCTTCTCAAACTTCCCACCTGGCTAGTCGAGTCCCACCCTCGCGCTTGCTCTCCGCTTTCGCGTGAGGTGGCTTACGGCGCGTGCGGAGAGGCAAGTCGACGTGCGCCGTGCTGAAGCATTGCCATGAGACGGTAGTAGGCTGTCGGGGAATGGACTGAGATTTAGGGAGGCAGGATGGCCACAAAAGTCATTTTGCTCGAATATGCGTGCCATAGTCTCCGTACGCCGTGGTGTACGCTGCCGGAGGACTCGTAAGGGCACACGTTAGCCAAGGACGGAGAGAAGAGCGATGAAAGGCCAACCTTTTAGATGAGTAAATATGGTCGTGCGACATGCGCTTGGGTGTGCGGTGAGGAAACTCGAATATTGCAGTGGACGCAGAAGCAGACAGAAGTGAGATCGCCGTTTGATCGCCGCGGCGGCGCGGCTCTGCAACGCGATCACGTGGATTCACATACGACTTCGAAAGCAACGTGGCGCATACGCGCGTGGATAAGGCCTTTATGTTCAGCGTGCACGCTGTCACGCTGCCGCACTACCCAAAGGGGCATTGCCAGTTCCGGACACTGATGCGGCATGCCCACTGACAACCCCGTCTCCCACGAGTTGATCTACGACCACCATGGTATTCACCCCCCAGGAACTCGTTGACGCTATCATCGAAGAACTGCACGATGTACCGTCACTCAAGGCCTGTTGTCTAGTGGGGTCCACATTCCGCCCTCCGAGCCAGCGCATCCTCCTCTCCTCCTTGACCCTGCAGCCCGAATCGTACAATGCAGCGCGCGTTTTCCTGCAGGAATCGCCTCACGTGGCATCTTATATCATCAGACTCAGTATACAGATGCCCAAGAATATATCCAGCACCGATCTTGAGGACTTGCCCCAGATCCTTGCCCAGCTCACGAATGTGCGCATCTGCATTCTGGATGCGCGTTTGAGCCATATCCGCTGGAACAGGCAGCTCAGCGTCCAGTTGTCGGTTGGAATCCCACATTTCCTCATGCGTCAGCCCTTGCGCGAGCTCCATGTCAATTCCGTCTCGGGAATTCCAACGCTGGCGTTCTTCCGGCTTCTAAGAGCCGCTCCCAGCATCTTTTTCACCGCTGTCAAGGTGGCGCGCCCCAACCAAAACGAGCTCGCGGTCGTTCCGACCCCGGAAACATTCACCCTGAGCCGTCTGAGGTTCACCGACGAATGCGATAGCGCCTGCGAACTACTGGCTCTCCCGCAATTTGCATTCAATACAGCCGCACTGCGCGACTTGGAATTTACAGCGCCATACCGTCATCATGACGCTTTTCATGGCCACGCCATCATCTCTTCTGCTGCCCACACACTCGAGCACCTTGTGATTCGGATCGATGGTGCGCCCTCCCTGCTCCATACATGTCGACCATGACTGCTGATTGATGTGGGTATACAACCCAGGTCACTACCCACCAACCATCCTCCCTCTCCCACTCCTTCCGGCCCTCCGATTCCTGAAGCTCAAGTACGCCCTACCCGTTTTCGCCCGCGGCGTAAAGTGGCTCGTGCAGACCCTCCCAATCTTCCTCGCCGCAAGCCCCGCCCTCGCGCAGCTCATCGTCACGCTTCACCCCATCTCGATCCCCGCGGACCCACTCCCACAGGAATTCACCGTCAAAGGCGATCTTCTCACCGTCCTCGACGACGCGCTCGAGGCGCACCCGGGATCCCCCTCCCTTACTTGGCGCTTCCAGTGGCAATGGCGGGGCGGTGCACGGCCTGATGACGATCCGATCTTTAGCACCTTCGCCGGGTTGGTACGCCAGAGAATGCCAAAGATGCTTCGCGCGGAGCGTCTCGTGTTCACGGAGTACGTCGCACCCAGACCAGGGACAGGCATAGCAGACGGTCCGCAGTGGGGAATGTAACTCTGATCAACGATTCCTGGTAAAAAAAGATCCAAACTTTGGACCAGGCTCCTTCGTAATCATTTCTTAGCGTTTCTCCTGGTGTTTGGAGGGTAATTAAATTTGTTTCGAGGTATCTCGGGCCAAATGGACGCTTTTTCTTGCCATCGCAATAGGGTCTCAGTAGGACGCATCAGTGCATTTTTGTATTCGTAGTAGTCTGCCAATATAACAATTCGTGTCCCATCTTGTGGCTTAGGATGTCTTTTACAGAGTCTTTACCGAGGCATATTTTCCTGGGCAAGACTTCGTACCTAGCTTAGCGAAAGACTTCCGTCTTGGGAAAAAATGTGTATTTGGAGTCTTTAGCATCTTGGCAATGACGCCACAGCAAACCGTGTTGTTAGTATTCGGAAGGGAATCGACCCGGCCTCAACCCGGTCTCCTTGTCGAGTTCCAGTCGTCACCTCCCTTGTCGCGTTATCTCCTAGCGCGCGCAATTAATCAACCGAATCGCAACCACTAATGGGATGGCACATATCACGACACATGGAAACCACCCCACTCCTCTTCTCTTGCTCGAGCCTCCAGTGCACCGCAAGCATGTTGGGTGCAGACTTGGACGAACCATAGGCGCGATAGAGTGGGGTGTCCTGATTCGTGCTACCGACTCGGAGCGACCCGGCTCCACTGCAGATATTCAAAATCGAGTCGCATTTGCTAAGCAACGGGCGGAAGGCCTCCGTCCCGCTGGTGGCGTATGCGTTTTCGAATGTGTTACTGGGTGATTGCAGCGCTGACCTTGGAGTGAGTTTGCGCACCCACAGGCCGAGAGTGGAACTCACTTGTTCACCAAGACATCGATGCCGAAATCCAACCGAAATCCCCTTCTTTTGCCGGAAACCCGTTCCGAAAGCATGTGCGACCGATAGAGCTGGCATCTGCCACTTTCTTGTGGGATGCTGGATATCAAATTCCTTGAGTTAAGCATAACGGTACGCCCGTGGCCGCGCACCCATAAAGACAATAACCTCCGGCGTTACAGCAGTTTGCGGTACATAAGGCGCGGGCCTCTTTTTTTTTTTGGACAGTTTTGACTAGAACAGTCGCCACAGCTTCAATTCTGATCGGATTACCTCGGGGGTAGGCGCGTTGGAGTCGCGCTGAAAATCCGCAAGGGATGGAGTACTGGCTTTTTTGATGTAATTACATAATGGAATTCTTTCAAAAAAATTATGGTTTTCACTAGAACAGCTGTAGCACACTGAATACTGGCCCAAATAACCTAATTCTTGGATATGTTGTGTATCGTAACTGCCACAAGGGATGGTCTATTCCTCCCGGCGATATTACCACTTATACTCATTTAACACACACTTCATCGAGGATAACATTTGTGTACCATCATAAGCAGAGCGCACAATGCAGATTTGGTCCAACACCTGTCTGTACGCCTTGCAGTCCCCTAGCCATAGCTTGGATGCACAACATATCCAAGAATTAGGTGATTCGGCCCAGTATTCAGTGTGCTACAGCTGTTCTAGTGAAAACCATAATTTTTTTGAAAAAATTCCATTATGTAATTACATCAAAAAAAGCCGGTACTCCATCCCCTACGGATTTCCAGCGCGACTCCAACGCGCCTACTCCCGAAGTAATCCGATCAAAATTGAGGCCGTGGCGACTGTTCTAGCCAAAACTGTCAAAAAAAAAAAAAGAGGCCCGCGCCTTATGTACCGCAAACTGCTGTAAGCTGATGAACGCTGTGATGCCGAGACCTAATAACAGATTTAAATTTGTGCTCAGTTTAGCCCATTGTCTTTTTCAGTTTCGCTTTCCGCCAGTTGACTCGTCCGGGCCGCATGGGAGATCCAGTAGACTTTCCATCATATAACCCGGTGATTTCCTTGAAAAAATAATGCCTTCCGACCAACATGGGTCAGAGCCTGATCCTTTGCCGGAGCGAGGCGAAGGCACCGACCGAAGCACCAGGGCAAACATCGATGTACGAGCCGATTTCCTGGTCCACGCACGTCATTCATCGGAGCGTGGGGACGCGAGATGGTGAATTTATTTTGCTGAATTGCCAATAGTTATGACCCAGTATTACCAGTATTACGCACATATACAATAAGATAACCCGTACGCGACATTACGATCAATCATATACCACAAATTCCGCCATCTGGGTGTTCCCAGACGTGCAATCATGGTTTCAAATGGGCGACAATCTCCGAAATCTTGAAACGAACGATTTGGGTGTTACACCCCAAGATAATAACCAACGTCCATACCAAAGTCCGAGAAAATCACGGAGCATACAGGTCTTGTTTCTTCTTGGACGAGTACGAGGCCGAATCGTTCACTGTCATCTCTATTTCGACGGCTGGGCTGTCATCATGAAGGCCCTGGCCAGGCTAGAATTATTACCGCGTCAGCGTTTCCGTGATAGAGGTTGAACGGAATAAATATCGCACGCTGGTTTTGAATGAGCCTCTAGAAAACTCCTGCGGAGTGTCAATATGAACCTGACGAGCCAATATCAGTGACGGATCTACTCAGAACCTGAAAATGGGAGTACCAGAGCGGTCCGGTGGACATCTGGAGTACGCATTGCGTCAGCGGCAGTCTCAGCAGAGACCGAAACAGAGACGTACGAATGCCGCCATACTCGTCGCCGCCTTCGCTCCGCTCCTGTTTTCCGCGTTCACCGCGAGTCTCGCCGTTCGTACCCGAAGACGTGGCCTTATGTGACCACGTGTTTTCGGCTTTCCTGCGATTCAGATTCGCGAGCTTCAAGTTTTGTGAGACGCCAAACGCAGAGATTGTTTTTTATTAGAGTGCGAACCATTGTAATGCAGTAGACGCGGCCTAAGGGGTAGGCGATGCCGGCGCAGACTGGGATATGTGAGCCAGGCATGGAAAGAGGAAAGCCAAGAAACCAACCGTTGCTTTCGTTGTTTGCCAGATACCTAAACGAACAGTTGTATGAATTGGACAAATATCGGAAATTTCTGTAACCTACGCGACCAAGGCAGCCAACGCTAGGGTCGCCCCAGCGGTTCCGGTCTGGATAGTCTGTGCCGCTAGTCTATTGAGGAGACTATGAACGAGAATCAGATCCGGTCAGTGATGCTGACTCGCAAGCTCACCTCCTAGTCTCCTTGAAGGAGGACTTGACCTTTCTGAATTCCAACAGAAGGGCCAGCGCAATGGAAACGTCGGTCACGGCTTCGGTGACGAGCCAGATTCTACATTCGCATGTTAGTTGAAGTCGAACAGACCTCAGAAGAGATGACGACACACGTGGCGGGGATGAAGATTTTTGCTCGATCCTTATATCCGGGGAAGATCGCGATCGACAGGCCAGAAGCGAAAATACCGCCGGTCTGTCAGCGACGGTTGAAATCAGAGTTTTAAAGTGTGAAGGACGGATAGAAGCTTACTTCGACCGTGATGAACAAGAATAAAGCGAGGGTGACGAATTTGTTTTTGGTTCTAGAACGAGTTAGGAGCTGGACCTCGCAATGGTATAACCACGCACAGAAGCCAGTATCTGGTAACCAGAAAACACTGGGCCAAAGCGGTCACTGCGCCAGTCGAACAAAGGTAGAGTGGGTAGGGCTGTTCGATAACATGAGTTCGATGATGTTTCTTCCAATAGGACCGAAATGACTTGCCCAATACTGGTTCGCCACATACGCCATATCTCCTGAAAAAAGCGAACTGGGTCAACGGCAGTGGTAGATCAAGTGGAAAGACACACCCCAGTGAGTGATTGTGTACTGGACATAGCATATATTAGCCCCTTCATATAGTGGAAGAAGCAGGCAGATACACACAAGATATACAGACGCATAGTTTGCGATCATCGACACGGAGTCCAACACAACGGCCGACGATACTAGCAACTACGAGATGGGAGGCAAGATCAGAGAATTACTACGGTTACACGACCGAAGAATAACACCTTTAACATCCAATTGTCGTGTTTGAAGTGGCGGTAGTAGTACGCAACCTGGAGCTAGTTGAGCATCTCTCCACCATCATGACGAACCTTGAACCCACACACCTGAATAGCTTCGACGATATACAGAGCCTAGCATGCATAATTATCTCAACACGCAAAACCGTGCCAAGACAAATGCTCACTGAATTTGCCCACGTTCCGACAAGCAAAGGCCTGGATGGACGAAATAAGGCCGTGTTTCGAAAATTCGATTAGAATGAATGTACCCAAGAATAATGTTCGAATCAAAAGACATCGTAGAGGAAGGGAAGACACAAGTTGCAACCGAAGGTGCTGATGCCAGTTTTAATAGAGACGTTTGCGATCGATCACAAATTGCGCCATGCGGTTAGACTTGTAACCCGAATAGCAAAAAATGCGTCCCCTTCACTTCCGTCAACCCTGCAATTCGCTTCTGTGTAACTTCTTTTCGTTTTTATCGTAAGAAATCCGGCGATATGAATATTCGGTAGGCAGGTAGGTTGCATTGCACGGCACCGTCCCGCCTCGGAACTCAGGTTTGATGAAGTATTCTTTGGTGCCAAGTTTGCCGCCTTTTGATGACGTCGGTTAATCTTGGTTTCCCTGTTTCCGTACCGCTAATGTCGGTAAGTATGTAGTTGGTCCATTTTCTGCCGGTAGTTGATTCGGCTAAACCATCTGTTGTGGATCTCGACTTCCGAATGATACTTACTCGGATCGCTGCTTCGGGAAATCATTCGCTCGCAACGCAGCGACCAGACAAGGTTGACCGAGGAACCGTCCCGTCACCGCCGAGCCAACATGGCGCGGCGAACTATTTTTCCACTAACTCAATTTAGAACGGCCCGAACTTAGCCGAGCTTTTTGTGAAAACGGGAGGTTGTCTAAAATAGACGTGGCCTAAGGAGTAGGTAGACTCATAACCCGAATAGCAAACAACACAGGAAACAGCTTCCCTGCCTAACAAGCGGCGCTTCCGCTATACTTCTCCGTCGGCCCTGCAATTCACTTCCGCGTGACAGCCTTTTATTTTTATCCCGATAACTCGGGTGATAGCAATAGAGCGTTTGCGGTGGAGCCACCAGATCAACTGGTGGCTAATTTTCTCAGGGACTCCCCGTCCTTGGGGGCTAACGTAGCCACCATTCATAGTCCCCATAGAAAGGATGAAATAGTGGCTAGTACATGCCGGACGGTCCTGACGCTAATCTAAAACACGAGCCACCAGTTGATCTGGTGGCTCCACCGCACACGCTCTAATATGCGGTAGGTACTTAGGAGGGTAGGTAGCATTACACGGCACGGATCCGCTTTTTGGAGCGCTGGGTTGAGGTGGTATGCTTCGGTTTTAAATCTTCGAATGAAGTTGAGGGGTCCCCGGGACGCTCGCATGCCCTACGTGTTACGGTCGTTGTTGAATTGATGAGATCCACCGGTCGAAGTAAATATTGACCAAAGAAATGTCTTATTTTCTCGGCAGCGGCTCGTTAGTTTTGGGACAAAATACAACTGGGACATTCTCTCGCTGTTTCTTTCCATTCCGATGGGTATTAGAGTGCAAGTAAGTGGTCGATACATTTGATTATCCGGAGCTATACACCTTCCGAAACGCGATCCGCAAACTTCCCTGGTTACCGATGACAGAGTGGCATTGAGTATGTGCAGCGGAATAAGGAAGGTCATGACATACGGCGGGGATCTGGTAGAAATAATGAGGGAGTCAACTCGGAGGCCCCGGGAAGCACCCATGAGTGTAACTCCGGATTTAGGGGATCTGAGAGGAAAATGTGGGAAACCTACTCCATATTTGGGGGATTTGAGGCAGGTACGAAGCAAATTTAGGTGGTCACCCGCGTTCAGCCTGGGAGTTTTGTGAAGAAATTACAACCAAAGTCTTCTCGAATAAAGGGATTTGGACCCAATTGGCGATTGGAGGCCGCAAAATGCAGAAATAAGCCAGAAAATGGCTCAATTTTTGGCGGCACGCAGGACGGGGCGTGACCCTATTCCATTTTGGGGATTTGAGGCCATTTTGGTCGATTTTTTCGGAGTGACCCTTATGGGAGCTTCCCGAGGCCTCAAATCGCTACCTCGGATTGAAATTCGGCACATCCCGTCGCAATGTCGTACATACCCCAGAGTAATCCATCAACCCATAATATCAACTGACAGCTTCCCTTTGCCTGAGAGCATTCCTCATGTTGGATCACGAATGTATTTCTTGTTATGAAATACTAGGAAATGCCGACTGCGTCGGCATACTCTCGGTTGACACACCGAAGGTTGCCACATTTCGGGTAAGCTGATGTACAACTCGAAATGGAAAGTTTCGAATCATACTTCATATGCGCCGAAATTGACAAACGGGGTCCTACATGCAACATGAGCCCTCACATACTTTGTTACTACGTAGGATTACGGGACTTCGTCAGATAGGGGGTCCTTCTCGTTATACCTCCAGGTGTTGCTGCACCCATGACGCTTCATGGTCGTCAAACTTACACTTTGCTCTGTTGGTTGTGTGTGCCCCGATGCATGTAGTCTACACATCAACATGCATGCCCGAGCTCCGACTTTCATGCTACTCTCCACATGATGCCCTCGTTTGTTTTGGTTGCTTCTAATGTCTGTTCCCGTCTCGCAACCCTGTCTGCCGGCGTCGGCACATCCAGTCCAACGCCACAAATTTTTGATACCTGCATTTCCTTTGTGCAACATCCACATGCATGTCCACTAAGCCCGGTCTGCGTGCTACCTCCGTCCGCACCAACTCTCCGTTCCCCCTTCCGACCCCGTCCCGCTTGCGCTGCTCTGACGCCGCCGGTTTTCAAGCCACGTATTTGCATTCCCATGTGTAACACCTCGGTTCGTTAGTACATCCGTTATCGCCCGCGTCCCTGTCCTGTGCCTGTTTCATGGGCATATTTTGGTTTGTCCATGTTCGTGGGCAGGCCGTGATTCCTGCTAGGTGCTTCCGTCGTCTTCGCTCACTATTGCCGTCGCACTGGCTGGAGTCGCAACAGCGTTTTGTTGACGATTAACCTTGCGCGGAATAATCTCATCTGCAAAAGAATCTGTCTTTTTTTTTTACGCTATTATTTCGTCACTACGCTCTGTTGGGCTCCTCGGGCCCTCTTTCACTCGCCCTCGCTTGAGCGAGCTCTTTGAGCCGCTCTCTGAGCTTCGCTCCTTGTGGGCTGCTTTGGGACTTCCTTCCGAGACCCCAGCGGTCCTTGTGTTCTGGGCTTGGCCGAGTCCGTGGTGCCGCTTTCGGATTTTCCCTGCCGTTTCCCACGCGGTCGGAAAACCGCGATCCGGACGGCCCCGTCCAAGCCCCCCACACGTAGGTACTTACCCGCCCATCGCCCTCGTCTTGTCTCTTGTTTCTTTTCCCGGCAACAAAGTGAGCCTAGCAGAAAGCAGACCTTTCTTTTTCCTCTTATCATTGATCACGTCCAACGAATCGGCATTGAATGTCCATGAAGAGCGATACGTGACTATGCAGATGGTCTAACTTGGCTTGGGCTCTGTGTACCAAATGATAGGAAATCAATACACGGTAGGACGACTGGCTTGTACAACACGAAAAGTACCACTCCTAAACATATTCTGGAGGAGGTTGGTCTGACATCCCCATGCCCCACGGATCGGTGTTCGCCTCTAGCGCCTGTATCCGCGTCACCAACATATCGATCTGCTCCCGTGCCGCCTGCAGCTGAGCGGCCAGATCTGGCGACGCTCTCCCCCGGCTGGCATATCATGGGACCGCGTGCCTCTTCCGGAAGATACACTCCTCATGAATGTCAACTGCAGAATCCGACTTCGAGCAGAGCCGCGTGTTACCCCCGCGGAAGATACAGTAGTTCCTTCCAGCTCTACCATCTTTCTCCCGGGCATTTAGCAGCTCACTTTCAAGTTGCTGTCGGGTGATACCTCCAGCGTTGATGCTGCGCAATGGGTTGGCGACATTGGGGATTGGATTTACAGGAGAGTGAACCATGGTAAAGGGCGAGATGGTGTTTGGTATCGCTCGCTGGTCCGTCGCACTGCGGCGGAGCCGTCGTCGTCTGACCCCCAGCGTCGATAAGACGAGGATATTGATGAACAAACTAACCAGGGCGACAGAGATGCCAGCGACCACACGGGTGGATATGCCTTTCCTACAAAATAGAGACACCAACGATCGTCCGTCAGCACCGAAGCCTGCAATTTCGGAAGTTCTGACCGTGTCGTAATTTGCGAGGCCCCCGAGCGCGCAGTGCCACTCGGGCCGGGTGTCTGGATAGGTCGCGTTTATATGGTGACCGTTACCGAGGCGAATGACATACGTGCGGGACCTAGGTGTCCGTCCAGAACTGGTTGTCTCTTGAGAACTTGGTGGAGATGAAAATATGCTGCTGCACCCCCACCCAGAGTCAGATGCGCCAGGGGAGACTTGATACACCTATACCTGCTTCCTGGGGCAGTCGGCGGCGGTGGGCCAGGCCGGGTCCGGCTGGGGAACGCATGTGAATTGCGATTTGTGAAACAAGGTAAATGAGATACGCAAGCTGTCGAGAATAATATGCTTGTATGTGTGGTCGCATCCTTCGAATTCGAAAGGGCCTCCGGACACAGCTTGTCGGATCCAGACGAGAAGAAGCCATCCTAAAAATGACCAGACACGTCAGCCAACCGTTGCTACGCATTCGCTTAGCCCAGGGGACACACATCAGCAAAATACTCGCACTCTCCGGCAACAGGATGATTGCAGAAGAGGGATTCACCCTGGGCGTCGATGGTGGAATTGAGGAGCGCGGTCCCCGCATTATCAACCGGAGCACAGGCAGCCGTGGAGGAGGAGGCTTTCACTTCCGGACACAGTTTGTCGGATCCAGAAGAGAAGAACCCATCCTACATAAGACCACAACCACATTAGCCAACCGTCGGTACGCATTCGCCGAGCCCGGAAGACGCACATCAGCAAAATACTTGCAGTCTCCGGCAACAGGATAAGTGCAGAGGAGGAATTCACCCTCGGCGTCGACGGTGCCACTGAGGAGCGCGGTCCCCGCGTTATCGACTGGAGCACAGACAGTGCTGCCTCGACTTGGGAATCTTGTGGAGGAGGACATAGTTGTGCTCCAAGTGCTGGAGAAAACGGTCCACAGTCGGCGCGGGTACGGATGAAGCAGACTGACTGCAGGAAGCCGAGTAACAGTGAAGAAGGATAACGATGATGGACTCTTTGGGACAGACAAATGGAACGCCTGCCTGCGACGCAAGAGAGAAGTGGGTGGAGACGCAGAGGCGTCCACCTTTCCCACGCAGCGACATGCGGGATATTTGAGCTTGACAGTTCCATGATCATTGGCGGGATGATATCATCAACTGAAGTTCGTCTCCATGAGGCGACTCGGACTGAGTGTCAAAAAGGAGAGTCGGGGGACGGGCGCGTCTGGACTCAACTTGCACGAATGGTGGACATCCGCTTGGATAACTTGAGTGGCTTTTCGGTGACTATAGGGCCAGTGCCACGTAAAACATGGCGGGTGCTATTTGGGATTTTCGTTACGAAGGCAATACGAAGGAGATGCGGAGGCGCATCGTGATCATGATATATCTCGGGCGATCACCAGCATGAACTTGAAGTTGCGATCCCAATGGTCAATAATGGTGGAGGCGTAGCCTCAGGTTGGAACGGGGGACGCTCGGCGTCGGCTCAGGGAGACCTAGCGCAGGACTGGGAATCGGGCTGCGAGGCAAGAGATGGTTGTGTTTGGCTACTCATGTCAGGCAAACAACGGCTACTGAATGGGTGCAGGATGCACTGCCACAATGCGTCGCGCAGGCTCGTTCAAGGGGATAGGCTTGGGCAGCTCGCCGACAGCCGTGTGAGCCGATAGCAGTGCACTCGGCCGTTGACAGGTCGGGCTAGTGCTGCCGCGGCTCGGTTCCCGCTCGACTAGCCGATGGAGCAGAGCCGGTAGAGCCGGACCAGCCGTTGGCACTGCGGCTATCCGTGACTCGGCTCCACCTCGAGGTATAACATACCGAGGTACGAGGTAAGGCTTGTTATAGCGTCTGTTTATAAGCGACTAACCTCGAGGCTGCTTAAGCTCAGCCGCAGCTTTCCAATGTTTTCTTGCTCTGCCGGACCCCGCTGCTTCACCCCCTCGCCACTCTGCATGGCTCCAGTTGCCAGAAAACGGTGGTCAGCAAACGCCACCTCGCGTCATTATACCAGAAGCCAGGGCCAGGGCCAATGTATGTATCGGAGCAAGATGAAGGTAAGTAGAAGCAAAAGAGGGCAGGATATTCTCGGATCACTCAACAATCACTATCCCACGACAACCTCCGCACGAGTCCGCATTTCGGGTTCTAAAACAGTCGCCTGCGGGACAAAGTCCAGCGAATAGAGGTTTCTGCCGTACTTATCACTTCATCGTGTACTCATTTGATAAACAGATTTTATAGTTTTGGCGGCAAAAATATCGTAAATACGCCAGGAGACATCCTCCCGGCGGATTGTAGTATCTATAGACATTGGAAGTAATGGGCAGACTGAGTTGCTGCTCCCGAATTTATAAACTCAAACGACGCACCCACAGCGATTAGAGACATTGGAAGTACTGGACATCGTGAGTTGCTCTTGCCGGATTGGAAAAAGATCATCACTCACGTAGTCGTTGATGTGGGTGCACACGAATGGACTGACGCACGCCGTGGCTGACAACGCCATCAGTAAATGATCATGGGGAAAATAGTGAAAGATAGAGAAAAAACCTACGTCCTGCGAATCCAATACCACCGCACTGTCCTGAGCGGACGAGTCAGAGTTCTGCTTGTCAAAGAGGATAGAACTTACCCCAGTGCTGAGCGACACCGGTCGGGGTGCTGGTAGGCGTGCTCACGGTGGTCGTGGGTGGCGTGCTCGAGACGGTAGTCGTCGATCCCGTCGTCGTCGTCGGCGGACTCGTCCCACCCGAGCTGCTAACGGGAGGAGCTGCACCGCCTGGCATGAATCCAAACCACTTCATGTCCTCGTTCCCTTGGATGGGGACCGTATGCCCGACACCCGCAGCAGAAATACCCTGCAAATTCGGGCCGTAGATAGACTTCGTGTATCCCGACAGCGGGGTGTTCTGCAGAACCTGGGTGGGTGCGGCGGCGTTGTATCCAAAGATGCCCGCCCACTCCTTGACCTCCTCGCCGAGGTTCTCGGGGAAGAGCGTGGTGTCGGCAGTACCGTGGTACTCCTGGATCGGCGGGTACCCACCGGTGTAGCCGGGGAACATCGCGCGGACCTGTGCTGCCCACTGGGCGGATGTCTGGGACACTTGCCCTTCCGAGCAGGAAGAGTTCCAGGCGTCGACGCCGCCGAAGTTGGACACGAAGCAGCCCGCGGCGACGCCGGAGTAGACAGTCGCTGCGCGCCAGAGTTCGGGGTAGGTCGCGGCGAGAACGTTGGTCATCATCGCTATATACTGAGTCATCGAAGTGTAGCAAACGAGGATGGGCAAACATACCGCCTGAGGATGTCCCCGTAACGAAGATTTGGGTCGGGTCGGCATTGTAGGTGGAGATGGCATATGCCACCATGTTAGCGATCCCATTACTATCGCCGCCGCCGTTGTGTGTGAGCGTAGCCCTCGAGCTGACGTCCCAGCAAGTGTCAGAGTTGGGAGAGCTGGGGTAGATGACGATGAATCCATATGTATCAGCGAATTGCGCGTACGGCGAGCCGGTAAAGTAGGCCTGGGCGGTGCCGCCGCAGTAATGGATCGCGACGATCACGGCGGGCTTAGCCTTGACGGTCGTAGGCTTGTAGACAAACATGCCGACATTTGTCGGGTTACTCCCGAAGTTTGTGACCTGCTGCAGAGTCGAGGTTAAGCCAGAGACAAGTCCCGACCAGAGGAAGATGAGGATGGATGCGAGGAGTGTGCGTGAGAGGAGAGCCATTGCGGATGTCCTGGACCTTGGGAAGAGTGGCGTCGGCCAGCCTTTTTACTCTCCACCTCGGCTAGAACCTCGGGAAATCAGTGTCAAAGCTTCCTCAAATCTGTGATGAAAAACGGTCTCATGACGGCGCAGATGCAAGGAAGCGACTACATCCAGACTCCTTCCAGAAGGTTCCCACTTGTGCGGCAGCCGAGCTTGATGGTGGTGGCTCAAGACATGCTGTACGGTCGGTGAAAGGGAGACACGTCAATATTCCCGAATTGGGAAGTGCATCTGATGTCTGATGGCTGTTTTCTCTCGAAGGTTCGCACAAGAGGTGAGCGATAGTGAATCTCCTGACACAGACCTGGCAAAGTCGGGAACACGTGAAATGGGGGGGAGCGTACGTCATCTGAGGAAAGAGAGCTTCGAAGAGCATCGGACCGAGTCCAAAACTTTTGCGACGTCATCGTGTTTTCGTGCCGAAACATGCCGATCGAAATCGCAAAATGATTGTAAAATGCAGCGTGTTCGTTGCTATAAGAAATAAAATATTATGAGTACGTAGTGAGGTGTATTATATGTGAAAATGGGGGGCCTTGCAAAACTTCAGCATTATCAGGCCAAGTTTGAAGTCATAGTGAGAAGTTCAGGATTGAGATTACTGAAAGTCCGTCGGAGATGTCGGACTTCCCGATTTGGGGGGGTCGTCAAAGACATCTGTTGTCTGATCGTGAATGATCGCTCACTTCTTGAGTTCGCAACTGGCTTTCCCTCGTAAGTAAGCCAGATCTCAAGATCTTCGGCTGGCAGGCCAGTCCCTTACCTGCGGTTCTTGAAAGCGACTTCCGAATTCGTTCTGCAAAGCTTGAAACGGCCATCATTCGGACCGTGGAGTCTCGCGAATCCAGGACGAAGGTAGAATTTATTTGTTCTCTTTGAATTGGTCATCGACGCGAAGGAATTTCCTATATATAACTGGAGCATTAGAGTTTTTTCAACCTGCTCACAGGCTTCTCGGTTGATCCCGCGACCCTATGAGTCCACTCTCCTGTCGAACATGATTATAGAAGAGATGAATCTTCAGAACCACTCGGACGGTAGTTGTTGTTTTAGAAATAACCCGTAGAAACTCTGACGCAACCAATATATTTATATAATAGCGTAACAACGCGAGACAGATTTCTCACCAATAGCTGTCGTCGAGAGCACAACGGCCGCCAAGCCACCTCCGATCTGCCATCGGCTGCATGAATGAAAGAACAGGAAATGTTTGCGATGGAGAAATGCGAACAGCACTGTCGAGAAATATGGGCAGACTTTCGTTGATGATCTGTGAAACAAGCAAGTCGATGCAGACGGAAAACTCGAGATAATGCCCGATACATACCACATTGCTGAGCAGCAGAACCTGCTTCATTTTAGTCAAAATGAATCAGAGCCAAATAAGGTAGAAAAAACCTACGACCAGAACCCAACGCCTCCCCTTTTTCAGCAGTGCAAGAACTGCTCGGAGTGAGTATGGGACATCGCAAGATGAGAATATGTACGTACCCGCTATCGCATTCTTCTGCTCGCTGGAGTCTTGCGAGGCCGTCGCCAGAACCCTGAGATGCAATTCGTCGAGACTCATCAGCCCGAGGGTCAATCTAGAGCGACTTTCAGCGGAGAGAAAGCCGTGAGTCCAGAAGCGCACCCTGCAAACACACCTCCAGCTAGCACCAAGAACATACTGATAGCGATTTCTTCCCAGAATGCGACGGACCACAGCTGCGTAGGATGTTCGATTGCCGTTTTCGCCGTCTGGAGTTGCATTTCGATGCCAGTGGGAACAGGGCAGGTTAGTACCCATCGTGCGAGGAGGAAAAGCGGCGGATAGCGGATAGCTGAGGGACGAGATAGGAAAGTATGGAAGCCACCAACATGTTGAGATATTGGCGCATTGGAAGCGATGGAATGATTGGCGTTGCATATGTACGTCCTCTCGCTTGTATCGCGCATGCCCGGAGCTTTGTCACACAGTACGAGGGACCAATGGCGAAATCACTCGGTGTCTTGGCGGAGATTTATGTGCCTGGAAAAATACGAATTCAGTGGAAAGTTTGCAAGTACCTACAGTACTTCAGTTTTTCTGGAGACCAGACGGCGACATTTTCTCAGGGCGCGATATTTGCTCAGCGCAGTGAGAGACTGAGACATGTTGCCAGAAAACGATAACACCACCTCGCTTCTTTGTACCGGAGGCTAGGACCAGTGTCAATGCATCGGAACAAGACGAAGGTAAGTAGAAGCAAAAGAGGGTTAACGATCACTATCCCACGACAACCTCCGCACGAGTTGGTTCGAAACAGCCGCCTGCGGGATGGAGTCTGCAGCGAATAGAGGCTTCTGCCGTACTTATCACTTCATCGTGTACTCATTTGATAAACAGATTTTATAATTTTGGCGGCAAAAATATCGTAAATACGCCAGGAGACATCCACCCGACGGATTGTAGTATCTATAGACATTGGAAGTAATGGGCAGAATGAGTTGCTGCTCCCGAATTTATAAACTCAAACGACGCACCCACAGCGATTAGAGACATTGGAAGTACTGGACATCGTGAGTTGCTCTTGCCGGATTGGAAAAAGGTCATCACTTACGTAGGCGTTTATGTCGGTGCAGACGAATGGACTGGCGCATGCCGTGGCTGTAAAAGAAATTAGCGAATGATCAGGGAGAGAGGAAGAAACTTACGTCCTGTAAATCCGATACCGCCGCATTGCTCTGAAGGGGCGAGTCAGAGTTCTGCGTGTCAAAGAAAATAGAACTTACCCCAATGCTGAGCGACACCGGTCGGGGTGCTGGTTGGCGTGCTCACGGTGGTCGTGGGTGGCGTGCTCGAGACGGTAGTTGTCGAGCCTGTTGACGTCGTCGGCCCAGTAGTGCCCGTCGAGGTGCCCACAGGAGGGGCTGCACCGCCTGGCATGAATCCAAACCACTTCATGTCCTCGTTCCCTTGGATGGGGACCGTATGCCCGACACCCGCAGCAGAGATGCCCTGCAGATTCGGGCCGTAGATAGACTTCGTGTATCCCGAGAGAGGGGTGTTCTGCAGAACCTGGGTGGGTGCGGCGGCGTTGTATCCAAAGATACCCGCCCACTCCTTGATCTCCTCACCGAGGTTCTCGGGGAAGAGCGTGGTGTCGGCAGTACCGTGGTACTCCTGGATTGGCGGGTACCCGCCGGTGTAGCCGGGGAACATCGCGCGGACCTGTGCTGCCCACTGGGCGGATGTCTGGGACACTTGCCCTTCCGCGCAGGAAGAGTTCCAGGCGTCGACGCCGCCGAAGTTGGACACGAAGCAGCCCGCGGCGACGCCGGAGTAGACAGTCGCTGCGCGCCAGAGTTCGGGGTAGGTCGCGGCGAGAACGTTGGTCATCATCGCTATATACTGAGTCATCGAAGTGTAGCAAACGAGGATGGGCAAACATACCGCCTGAGGATGTCCCCGTAACGAAGATTTGGGTCGGGTCGGCATTGTAGGTGGAGATTGCATATGCCACCATATTGGCGATCCCATTGCTATCGCCGCCGCCGTTGTGTGTGAGCGTGGCCTTCGAGCTGACGTCCCAGCAAGTGCCAGAGTTGGGAGAGCTTGGGTAGATGACAATGAATCCATATGTATCAGCGAATTGCGCGTATGGCGAGCCAGAAAAGTACGCCTGCGCAGTCCCAGTGCAGTAATGGATCGCGACGATCACGGCGGGCTTAGCCTTGACGGTCGTAGGCTTGTAGACAAACATGCCGACATTTGTCGGGTTACTCCCGAAGTTTGTGACCTGCTGCAGAGTCGAGGTTAAGCCAGAGACAAGTCCCGACCAGAGGAAGAGGAGGACGGATGCGAGGAGTGTTCGTGAAAAGCGAGCCATTGCGTATGTCCTGGACCTTGGGAAGAGTAGCGTCGGCCAGCCTTTTTACTCTCCACCTCGGTTAGAACCTCGGGAAATCAGTGTTAAAGCTTCCTTAAATTTGTGATGAAAAACGGTCTCATGACGGGGCAGATGCAAGGAAGTGACCTGCATACAGAGATTCCTTCCAGAAGCACATTAATATTGAGTTCCGGTACACTTGTGAGGCAGCCAAGCTTGATGGTGGCAGCACAAGACATGCTGCATGGTCGGTGAAAGAGAGATCAATATTCCCGAATTGGAAAGTGCATCTAATGTCGGATGCTCACAAATATTATTATTCCTCGCGAGTAAGCCAGATCTCAAGATCTCCGGCTGGCAGGTCCATTCCCTTGTTTTCGGTTCTCAAAAGCGAAACTCATTCTGCAAAGCTTGAAAACGGCCCCCTGATTCGGACCGCGGAGTCTCGCGAATCCAGGACGAAGGCCATCCCATCTGTATGTGATCTCTGTGAATTGGTCATCAACTCGAGGGTCTCCCATACCGAACTCGGCCTTTAGAGTTTTTGTCAGCCTCACAGGCTTCTCGGTTGATCCCGCGACCTTCTGAGTCCACTCTCATTCCTATCGCCACCAATATAATTGCAGATGAGATGGGTTTACTTCAGAAATAACCCGCACAACCTCTGACGCACCCAATATAGTATATAATAGCGTAGCGGTCTTTTCTCGGCGTGAAGGCACATTTCCTGCAGCCAAATAAATATCTTCCCTCGGGACCAATCTTGACGCCCTCAATATGGACACATATTCAAGACCCACCCGAGTTTTAAGCGTGATGTCAGGTGACAACATCGGTAAAGTCCGGAACGTCTTATTGGCGGTGATATCGAGCTGGAAATAACTCAAGAGGACTTTGACATTGAAGACGATGATGCGTCTGAGTCCGAGTATTGGAGTCGAAGTCAAGGTGTGTTCTTTGCATTCTTCTCTGCCGATGTTGGGGCCGTTGAGGATTGTATTACAAGCTCGAGCGCTGGTCCGCCCAACCCAAGAAGCCCCAGCAACCAAAAAAAAAATGGAGATGCGCGCGCGGCGATTGAATAAGCTGCTAAGAAAAAGCTGGTCGCAGAAGGAAAGAAAAAGCTGCAGCCAAGCTCAAAGATGCAGCGCGTCCAGAAAAGGTGCGCCATCCGTTGACTTCGGATGGTACACGTGTAGACTGAGTCACCTCGTCCACCCTTCGTCCACTCTTCCCAGCGACACCACAACTGCCGAGCGGGGCCAGGCTGTCCGAACCATGGAAGAAGGTGTGCATCTCCGGCTCTCCTGATGCATCGCTCGGGGACTTGACAGATGGAGATGTCAGCGCTGCGCGACCAGCATCAACAAGGTGGACTTGGCGCCACAGAAGAATCAGGTACGACCAGTTAAATATCGAGCGTGTTCCCTCTGAACCTATCGGCCAGTTGGTCAAGGTTTTCGACCTGAGCTCAGAGCTGGACCAAATTCCAAGCAAAGGTACCGGCGCAGACGACATTACAGCTAATTGCAGTACCGAAGGCGCGGATCAAAATCTTCGCATTTTGGGACATTTTCAAAGAATTCTCCGTATCTCAGCAGGTTCTTCACCGATTGACTTGAAAACTAGATAGATCTACTCAGTTAATTCATCCACAATTAGTGATTGACAGGAATGTGTGAAGATATTAGTTATTACATGTTTTCTGGATTTCGGGCTGTTTTCACACTGACAACCGTCTAGCATGCCGAGGGCATGTCCCAGCAGTGTAATATTTTGGTTTGGACAACTTAATGTGCTTAGGAAACATTTGGTACAGCCAGAATGCTATGGAATTTGTGGAGAAATGTAATCTGAACAATATCTCTTGATACCAAAATGGGCAAATGCATTCGCAGGGGCTGGAGCGACTGGAAGTAATCTATCTGTGTTTCTGACTTTATCAAGCATTTCCTAAGCCCATTAAGTTGTCCAACTCAAAATACTAAGTTGCTGGGACATGCCTTCGGCATGCTAGATGGCTGTCGGTGCAAAAACAGCCTGAAATCCAGAAAATGTGTAATACATAATACTTTCACGCATTCCTGTCTATGACTAATTGCGGATGAATTATCCGAGCAGATCTATCCAGTTTTCAAGTCAATCGGTGAAGAACCCACTGAGATACAGGGAATTCTTTGAAAATGTCCCGAAACACGAAATTTTCGATCCGCGCCTTCGGTACTGCAATTAGCTGTAAACCGCTTCACAAAACCCAAACCCGCGTTCAAGTCGAACCAACTAAAATTCCCGTGCTCAGTGTCAGGTCGAAGATCGGAGTCCCAAGATCATTAAGGCTCAATCTTCTTACAGTTCATTCATCCCAGTGGCCGCCGTCGACTTCCACGTTTTCTCAGCGTTCATTGCAGAACATTGTACGTCGTGGGAGTCGGCGGAGTTGATGAAGGTTGAGAGAAGGAAGATGGGTGGAGATGTTTGGCGAGGACCCGTCGCAACCTTGGAGAAGTTGCTCAACGCGCTATATTATACCCAGATATCCATTATATCCGTGACGCGACTTTTTTCGAGGGCGTAGATCCCAGTCAAGCGCTGATACTTCCGCGGCTCCGTCTAGGCTGTGGCCCGTATTGACAAATGTCGCTGAACAATCGCGTGGATGGCGGTACAGGTTGAGATCGCAGCTTCATAAAGACCACAAGTACTCTACCTCCAGCATTCGCCTAGCGAAGGTGATCGCGAGCGACGCCAAATATGCCATTCGCGTCAAAGGTCCAGCATTCTGGAAATCTCTGACACCGGACCATCTTTGCTAACTCAGTTCCAAAAATCCGGAGTTCTTCCTTCATGTGTTCCCGCTGTTAATTTAATATCCCACTCAGAAACCCACCGGGTACCTCGTAGGTATGGCGACGGTTTATCCAAAGACCACGATTGGCAGATCACCGTCTCCCAACATGCAGACGGAAACGATGTCGTGGAACATTCTCGCCTGCCAGTCGGCTTGCTGGGTATGGCGGCAGCATCGGTGCGTTTATCGCTCCGTTTTTTATTTTATTCTCTTGCTGAACAGTTCTGTTAGGTTGAATGCGGTCATAAATTGCATACTACGGGAGTTCGGGCGCCTGAATTCTCGGCTGAAGCTTACGGAACCGCCCGAGTCACCCGCTTTATCGCAGGGATCAAGAAATTCATAGGCATCCCGCTGGAAGAGCATCCTCGAAGCCTGCGGCCCTAAAAGAGGCCGAGGATCAAGATGAGTTGCTTGATGATCGCCGCGCATCTGTGCAGGTACGTCGTAGCGGCCCGCTTTGAAGTGAGATTTTGTTCTCTCCTTGTTTTCCCCGACAGGTTCGCTCACCGTTCTCATACAAATATTAGATACTCAGTGGATAGGCGTTACCAGGTTAATTGTTTGACAGACGGTGCGATCAAAAGAGTATACTGTAAAGGTGTTAGTATACTGATCTCCTCGCCCAGTATTGCACCATTACCGCGAGCCCTTGACGGAGGGCAACCGTCTATGGTCCCTGAGTTTACTGGTACCAACTTGGGTCATTTTTCAACCAAACGTGAACAGCAGTACTTTTAATAAGAGATGATGCCAACCAGCTGTACCTCTTCATATACAGATTTGCTAGTGGTAACAAAAGGCAAGTTCAATTCTTGCTAGTCACTCCAGAAAATGGCATTTTTCGGAAAAAAAAAACGTAGCCCAAAGTGTTAGCTTCAGGAGCAACATCAGTGGGCCTGCAACTACTTAAAGGTACAAGACATGCCTTCGCTTCGCTCCGGCAACCGCGGCATGTTGGAAGGTAACCAATCGACATTTAAAAATACCCAAGGATTTGAATACAACTACGTTTAAAGATCTAAGCCGTAAATCTAATCTGTCCCTCATGCGCAAACACTCATTTCCATTGGCCGGAACTGGGTCAGGCTACGGCACGATGGCCTATAGGGATTTGAGTGAATGCAGAGTAAATGGGAAAGAGGTACACATCATGCCATGAATAATAGCGAACGGGAAACGGGGTCAAGACTGACTGGAAAAACCATAATTACAACAAAATAGGTAGCAGACGAAAGCGTCAAGAACTAAAACACTATCAATTTGTTGGTATTTTGGTACTGAGTGCAAGTAAGTAATGTATGAAGTCTCGCTGACCTCGCCGATAGGGCTTTGATGCGGCTATATAAACAGGTTAGCATCGATCTCGCAGAATGGGGATGAGGCATCGAGGACAGATTTTCTCCCTCACGAAGCGAGACCCTAGTAAGGATGGCGGAGGTCCTCGAATGTGCCAAGAACACACTCGGATCTGGGTTAGAGTCGAGTATAGGTTCGGCGGCGGCGTGGACAACTGCACGACGAAGATTTACTACAGATATGTTGGAATCAAACTCGATGTGTAACAGGATGAAGAGCTTACCAGGAGCGCGTCCTCGACGCTTGCGGTATGCACCGACGCAGGGCTTTCTGGGCGCTGGAGAGTTGAATGAGACGTGCAGGGCAATGTCGGGTCTCGAAGGATGGGGTCAGCAGGGTAAGAAAATGGGACATTGATGAAGAACTCATCGTCCGGCAACAGTAACCACCAAAAATCCGATCACCAATCCTGTAACGTGCGATATAAACTCTTGGGTCGCAACCGCCCAGTCAAAAGAAATCTGAGTGACTTTTTAGAGGCGAAAGGAATGAGTAACAGTCCGGAGCGTACCACACACGCACTGGGCTTCCCCCGGGAGCGCGGATCGAAACCGAACAGAAAATTGACGTAGATCCGCGCACCGCCTACGCACCGGCAGCGATGTGAGCGAAAATGTCGTGGCGAGAGTAAACCTAATTGAAAAAATAGAAGTTGTAGATATTCAGAGACAAACATGAATGGGGTGTGAGACCGTTCATACCTAGAAAAGGGAAGACGCAAGAGCGTCAGACGGCTAGACAGTATGAGGATAAGCTTGAATGAATTTCCATCGGCCACGCAACTCGAGAAAAAGAATCAGAAATATTGAAAAGATTGGAACATAACCTCGAGGAACCACCATCTTCGATGCCAACCGGGTGCAAGGACGCCGAGATCGCCAAGTACGACGCGGACCTGCCCGGCCGCGTATAGGTTTGGGATTTGAGTCGAACGCTAGTCTATCGAAAGTATGAGGCATATCCATTGTGTAAGTTTAACGATGGCAAGGCGGACAATGAAAATACATGTACCTGTTATTCTGATGAACAGGGACGGCTTGTCGGCTATTCTGATGTCGCGATGGCCGAAAGAAAAAAAGAGGCTTAGCTTCTAGTCGGAATGAAAGAAACAAAAAGGACGATAAGCTCCATTACTGAGGAGGAGATGGGTGGGGGGGAGGAAGGGTGATGCAGGAGAGCCTACCTTATGAACGGGCATTGGGCGGTTGTTCGGCGAGCTTCAAAATGAGCCCCATAATTGATAATCTATGATGGCAGACATTGAATGAACCGGGAACGTTGCTTTATGAGGCGAGATGGAAGCATGACCGGTGTTGCGATTGAGTCTTGGGACGATGTCAGCTTGAACGTTGAAGTCCCAGAGCTGGGGAGTACGAAGACAATGAGGCAAGAAATGAACGATGAGCAGCTGTTTTGATGATTGATTTGGACGATGAGGCACAGCGACCTTGATCGGGATGACGGAGTACCATCTTGCCACGAGTCTGGATGGTTGGATTTGACTCGATGTTTCACGCTTTCCAGGAGGGCGAGTATGGCCAATAGGAGGCAGCTGAAAGTGAGATGACGGTGGGGGAAAGAACAAAGCAGTGCGAATTACAGACGTCGTTTCTTTTGAGTGGGGCCTTGAGCGCGCGATCAAACGGCATGTGGTTCATTTAAATTTGGGAAGACGCGTCATACCACAGCCTAAATTTAAATTCAAAGCCTCGAGGCCGCTTTCCTCGGTTGTGAAGTTGAAGTTGAAAGTCAACTGGGAATGAGAAAGCCGGCATGAAAAAAATACAATGAAAGCAACACGCCATGCAGTTCGGCATGCCCTTCAGACAGAGCTTGTTACTGGTTCTGCTAGGACAACGGAAGGGCGGAATAAAAAATAAAAAATGAATCTGATACCAATCTGATACGAATCTGAGAGGTTCGGGAATTCGCGAGCGCCCAGTGGCGTGCGAAGAACAAATATGTACATCGTGATACGAGGCATCTGCTTAATATACGAGGTATATCAGGTGCCGGACCGTTCCGGTGCGATCCGTACCGCCCCGCCCCGCCCGGCGCGCTTCGATCCGGCGGATGATACTCACCTGTCAAACTAAAAGTTTCACCTCCTAATAGTAATACGTCCGCAGAATTGTCGGAGAAATATATATATAAAATATATAAAAAAAGCATCATAGCGTCCTTGGTAATCTGAATCATCCATATAAAAGCACACTCCTCTTTGGGCTTGCCTTCGCTGATCCCTATCTATTTAAAGAAGGTAGAACCATAACACAAGGGGTGGGATAGTGTATGCTTAGCGAAGCGCCTCGAGGCACTCGATGGCGTTTGATTACGACGCCTCTCAAATAATTCAATCAAAATCTCGCACATTCTATCTACTTGCCTTAACATTTCTGCGTCATAGCCTGTCATAGCCTCGCATAGCCTCCCACAAAGTGGACGAAGCTCTGGTAACACTAACGGCCACGTCCGCGCACAGCCGGTCCCCGTGGCAAGTCTCGTATCCACGCGCCTGGGCGTCTATCACTGAAGTGATCGATGATTCCAATAAAGCACCCGCTCTCGGTGGTTTCCCTGCTCGTGAAGAAACCACTCAGATATTCACTAGCCGACTATCAGGTCAGGATACCCCAACGGCGCCACAATGCTTGGAGAGCTTTCACAAACACAATTGTTGTTGTAATCCAGTAGTACGTACGGTGAGTATAAAAATGGTCACCACGCCCATCAATCTCAATCTGTTACAGTTATGATGTTGTCCCGCAATACTACTAGCCTATAGCCAATCACTGCCTCTTTGGCTACAAAAGCGCCGCCCTTCGCCTTCCTTCGCTTTATGATCCTCTTTGACACCACGGTAGCATGAGCAACGGATTCGTATGTTGCGCACTTTTTGCTCCTCAGCGGGCTCCTATTGATCGTCATTTACCATTAGGATGTCATTGTGGAGGTGGGAGGGGAAGCGGGAAGCCCTGGTGGCATTTATCAATTCAATCCAAGTATTGTGAATGCCTCAAACAACACGACTGTGAGGTTCCGATTCTCTGGAAGGTGGTTATGAGTCTTGTTCGCGGCAGATACGAGTTTTTCACATCCTTCTAGTCCAGGCAATCACAGTGTCGTTCGTTCTTCATTTTCCAGTCCATGTACGCCAGCCACTCCCGGTTTGGATTCCGGATTTCAATCAGTGTTGCCGAATGCGTCAGAGCTCCCCGAGTGGAGCTTCACCATCGTGAATGAACAGCGTACGTCCATTCGCAGTTTACTAATTGAGAGTTCATGCCATCCCATGCTTGTAGCCTTGTATTTCTTCTGTCGTCAAGTTACTCCGGTTTTGCATTGCCATGCAGGTAAGCATTGGACTTCCCCTTATTTGTGTCTACCAATTTGTGATTCAGGCATGGTTTTTGCGATTAACGCCCCAAAGTCCGGACCAGGAAGTTTCGAGGCATTTCAAAACGCTGCCGCTGGACTTGCGGAATCCGTCACGACAACTACTCCATCTTCATCTGCGGCGACGGTTTTGAACTCAGTTCAGACCATCACCGTAGGGCCGTCTCAGACGTCGGCAGACTCGGCCATCGCCCTTCGTGTGCCCGCAAAGCACATTCTTGTGGTTACGATAGTTTGTTCTGTCGTGGGCTCCTTGATCCTTCTACTCTTCTGCGTAGCCGTACTCGTCATTCGCCGTCGGCGCGCCTCACAAAAGGGCTCTCGACCCCTAGACAGCCGTACAGAAGCTGCTCTTCTTGAGGTTGCGGAAGACAATACAGCGAACTCGCGCCCTGAGCCTTTCATCCTGCATGAAAAGAACTTTCCTCAGATGGAACAATGCTCCGCTACAGATTCAAATATGCAGTACAATTCTGGCTTACCGACAGCTGCTCAAATTGCGCTAGCAAATATGGCAGAGGAGATGCGTATACTTCGCGACGAGTTAGAAATAGAACGTTAGCTTTCAAAGTTTGTAACAGTAGTAGATAGGCCCCCTGAATACGACACGAAGTGACGTTCGCATGTTCCATTTTGATACAGAAAGAGAGGGTCAGGTATTGGACCTGGCCGTAGGTATTTTTTGTCGTATCCCAATGTCATTTTAAAATCAAACCCTGTCCCTCCTTTGCAACGACATCTGGAGTCGGTCTTAGCAAGGCAGGACGGTAGTTGATGCGAGTGACCGACAATCACAGCCGTTGTGCTGAAACGGCGCGGACGGGTTTCACCTTATTTATTTCTTGCATGTGCTTTGTGGATGGTATCATATCCAGAATCTCCTGGGCAAGTTCTGGGGAGGTCCCAAGCATACTGGGTGACCCTGGCTTTTCGCTGGTGGTGGTCAGGAACAGTCACCAAGGCCAATTGCCGAGTTGAACAACCCCAGCGACAATCCCGTCTGGCAGATATCCTCAGATCCGTTCAAATATTGTTACGTACGAGATGTAAATTTTGAATTCCCAAAATTATCTATAGTTTCGTACAGTTCGCTCATGCTCCCGATTCTCTCAAATGCGTCGAATTGACTTGCGAAAGTTTGGGGCGCGTCACGAGTACCGTCACACCGGGGGCAAAGGCCGCCGCATGTGGACTCCACATGCAATGAGTGCATGTGGTTCGCATGCCGGCGTGACAAGTAACAAACAGCTTTGTTTTGGCTTTGTTACATTGGAAAGAATTGGTAACTAGCTTTTTAATAAAATGTAATTAGTTAACTAAAAGCTAAGGGATAGTTTCGAGATATTTACAAGTGATATACAGGTGAACTAAGGGCAATATAACCGCGAGCCGTGCCTCGGCGGTAGATGCCGCCCGAGTTCGGCGAAGGGTTGACACAAAGCTGTCACGGCAGAGTCGGAGCCATGTGACGGCTCAGAATCGAGCCAGCCCTTGCTGGCTCGCACTGGCCGTCACACAAGGGCATATGTATGAGGGTTTATTTGTATAAAAAATCGCGAAATAAAATTAGCGCACGCGAAATAGGATGTCATTATGTAACAAGTGATCATGGATACTCCACCGGCTTTCGACCACCACATGACAGAAAGGGTGTGTCCATCAAATCTCGTTGGCATCGCCATCAAAGATCGGTGGCGGCGACGCCATGCGCCCCTCCCGCACCTTCCCATCACCGCCATCAATTATTCCGCCCTTCCTGCACATCAATCATTTTGGTATTTAATCTATGCTTTTGAACACAGATGTTGTTCCTGAGCCTTTCAGCAACTAAGGAGATGTAGGAAATTTATTTTGATTTTATGGGGCTGGAAAGGGCGGCAGCCAATTGATGGCATTCGATGACAGGCTGTGGATGCCACCCGCTGTTGGAAATATTGAGGGATCAATGACCGGCCCCTCTAACATGATCAATTGGGTTTTTTCGTGATCTTACGGCAGGAAGGGGGGGACAATTCATGGCGGCGATGGGAAGTTGTGGGAGGGGCGCATGGCAATGCCGCCACCGATCTTTGATGGCGACGCCAACAAGATTTGATGGGAGACAGGGCGCATAATCAATAGCTGGTGGAGTATCTCCCATTATCACTTGTTACATAATGACTGCATAATGATATCCTCTTTCGTGTGCAGGAATATTTTTTGTACGAACCCTGTACTGTGGGGCAGGAGCACAGCGCATGTCCTTGTGTGGCGGCCGCAGTGTGAGCCGGCCCATGCTGGCTCGGTTCTGAGCCGTCACATGGGCCCGACTCTGCCGTGACAATTTTGTGCCGACCCTTCGCCTAGCAGGGGCAGCATCGACCGCCGGGGCACGGCTCACGCTTATATTGCCCTTAGTTCACCTTTATGTCACCCATAAATATCCCTCAACCCTTGGTTAACTAATTACATTTTATTCAGCAGCTACTTACTGATTCTGTCCAATGTAACAAAGCCAAAACAAAGCTGTTTGTTACTTGTCACGCCGGCATGCGAACCACATGCACTCATCGCATGTGGGGTCCACATGCGGCGGCTTTTGCCCCCGGTGTCATAGGCATGATAACCATCGGTCGGAGTTTCAAACGCCTCTTGACCTCGTACCACCACCACCTCTGCCGCCGTGCCCCTTGCCGTCGTGGCCACGCATGCTGACAGCTCTTGTTTCCCTCGCATTTCTCGTATGGCCGTCCTCGTCGTTCCAGCTGTAGAGCGCAGACTCGGAGAAGCACTAGAACAATTAATATAAGATCTCAGTGGGCGTACGTAGACAACCAACTGAATTAAGTACCTAGAACAATTAAGATAAGCTAGGTATAATCAGTACGAAAGTATGTAGGATATAATGAATGGACTTACATCTCAGTGGGCGTACGTAGACAACCAACTGAGATGTACGTAACGAGAGGGAAAATTTTAGAGTACGTGAATTAATGTCCGAACAGCTATATATGGAAGTAAGTCCGTAAAGGGGAGAGAGTAAGTCAAGAGACGGGGTAAGCTTGTACCTCAACACTCCCCCTCAAGCTGAAGCCGGTTTCTCGACCCCGAGAAGTTCACGGAACTTGTGAAGCTTGGATCGGCCGAGCGATTTGGTGAAGACATCAGCAATCATGTCAGCTGTCGGGCAATAGACGACGGCGGTGTGACCCTGCTGGATAGTCTGCCGAACAAAGTGGGATCGGACGTCGATGTGCTTGGTACGAGCATGGAAGGTAGAGTCCTTCGAGAGGATGATAGCACCTTGATTATCGCAGAAAAGAGTGGTGGCGGAGTTGGAAAGGAATGACAGCTCCGCGAGTAATTTTCGGAGCCAGATGAGTTCCTTGGCGGCCTGGGTGAGTGCGACGTACCTATTCCGACTCGGTCCTCGATAGCGTGACGATAGGCTGCTTCTTCGAGCTCCAGCCTGAGATCGCGCCGTTACCCAAAAAGAAGGCAAAACCAGACATGGATTTGCGGTGCATCCGCGAAGCCCAGTCTGCGTCCGAATAGCCAGAAAGAGTAGCATTTTCGCCGCCGAGAACGAGTCGGTAGTCGCGTGTACCCTTGAGATACTTGAAAATACGCTGTACAGCCTTCAAGTGAGTAGTGCGCGGTGACTCGACGAATTGGGCGGCGTGGGACACGGCGAACGCAATGTCGGGCCGAGTCCCACGTGACGCATAGAGGAGCATGCCCACTGCCTTGCGGTAGAGCTCGTTCTGCGAGCGCATAAGGAGTTGCATCGTAATTGAGATCCACGCCGGGCTCCATCGGAGTGACAACCGGCGCGGCATTCTCAAGGCCCATCTCGACGAGGATTTCGTCAATATAGGACTGCTGGCCCATCGAGATAGTTTTCGCGTCGAGATCGCGAGTGATATTGAAGCCGAGTAGCCAATTGATCTCGCCAAGATCAACCAGCTCAAAGTGCTCGTTGAGCTGCTTCATCAGCAATTTGACAAGTTGTCTTTTGGGCTCTTTTTCGTCTTTTAAAAGAGGAAAAAGAGGTGAAAGAGGCCGAAGACGAAAAAGGATTTTCCTCTTTTTTTAGATAGGTCCGTTTGCTTTTAAAGGGGCCAAAAGACCGAAAAGGACGCGGAAATGCAGCCGTATAAGCCTTGACACAATCGTCGATTAAAGATGCTTCTAGGCACGGATTACAGGGAAATCATTGTATTCGCAGATTATAAATGTACATCGGGTACATGCTACATATCGATCTCCTCCTTAGCACCTGGACACCAATATCTGCCTTCCACACACGCCACCACCTGTGGCAACAACAGATAACAGGTGGCTCACCGACGACTCACGGAGATGGGACATTGACAAAAAGGGTGCAATCGCCATCGTCGAGGCAGATCGGAATGACGGAAGGTGGTCGGCTGTTACGATGGACGTCAGCTGCAGAACGCAACCATGGGTGCATGCATACCTTGACTCTGTGATCCGGCAGGTAATGGGCAGTGGAGCAATATTCTCTCACCTACAAACAATGGGATTGGACATGCGCAAAAGTAACTGCAGAGTCTAGACGACAAAGGATTGGAGTTGTAATGATGAACGATCAAGTCAGTGCATGGGGCATGGCGTGCAACACATTCGTACCTCGCCTTAGCGACTTCAGGCCACGGCCGGGCTCCACACAACAATCTTGAGGGCGCGCATGTGCGGAAACTCGTACCTAGGAATATAGAAGAGTGTCAAAAATATCCATATCTGGTGGAGCACAACTCACTATTGAAGACCGAAGGTGAAAGATTGGTTTGCTAAGGCCAAGGATGCGCCAGTGAGCGAAGGTCTGCCACAGTTTAACTGAGCACGCACCTAATTTTTCCATGTCGCAATAGTTTGGTGCGTGGAGAATCGGCTGTAAATGCCGAAGATCCACAAATCAATACTGAGAGCCAACTGAGGCGTGGCAGCGAGGTCGTTTACTGTATTCCATTCAAACACGCACCTAGTTGACCCAGTGACCATCTACGGTTCAAATGAGGAAAGAAGGGAAACCGTGAGCAGTGTGGACAGATAAGTAGCGGGCCGCAGACGTACCTAACCGGCGTGTGTTCTCAGCATGGCGCGCGAGCTCTGCGTGTCATTGCAACTCATTTCACACAAGGGGGCCAGGTGCCAGTTGGGTAGCGCGACGTGTCACACAAGTCTAAAGGCCGCGTGAGTCGAAATTGCGCTGAGACAATGAAACATCAGATAGACCATGGATGAGCTAGGGCTAGCTGGGGAGACGCACCAGATGGCTTGGAGAGGTTTGATGACGCCGATGGGAGACCGGAAGACGAGGGCAGTGAGGAGAGAAGGTGGGGGGAAAGGAAGAGAGGTGTTTGATGTTATTGTGGATCCATCAAAACGAACCATCTGTTTCGCGCCCAGTTGCGTGCTTTGATCCGTCGGCGAAGGACTTGAAAGATTTACATCTTGTCGCTTGCTTGTCGCCAACTTGTCGCCGGACTTTTCTTGGCCGGATAACTTACCGCATGTCCTCAGTCAAAGTATTATCATGTCCTACATCCTTATGCATGGTTGACAGGCTATGTATATCCGACTCGCAGCCGTTCGGGCGAAAGTTTGAATAAATCCTGAATTTTGATGAATCTGCCGGCAATTCGGGGGTAATTACGACACATCGCTGAGGTGGACAATGGTTAGCTTTTTCTTTGTAGTTGGGGAAGGATTTTATCCAGAATAAAAAAACTCAGTTGAAGAAAAGAGACAAAAGAGCCTGAAGCCAAAAAAAGCACACAAAAAAAGTGGCTCAAAAAGACAAAAGATTCAAAAGATCCCAGAAGCCACTGGAAAAGAACTTGTCAAGTTGCTGATGTTCTTGATGAGTTCTACCGCTTCCAGCGTGTCGGCGATGATGGTAAAGTCGTCCACGGCAGACGCGACGATAGTATAGTGATCCCCACAATATTTGAAGAACACCGCTTCGTCGGCCGCGGAGATCTTGTACCCGAGTGATAGAAAAACGGACGACAGTTTTTCATACCACTCGCGTGCGCCTTGCTTGGTGCCGTACAGACCCTTCTTAAGCTTTACGACGATTCGGCGGCCAGCATCGCGGAGCGCCTGAATTTGTGGAGGTAAGGTGCGAAAATTGTCGTAGTGTGGAGGTAACTCCATATAGAGTTCCTCTTTGAGTTCCGCATTTAGATAGGCATTTTTGACGTCAGCCTGGTGGATAATGGCACCCTTGGAGGCGGCGAGAGAGAGGAGAGCGCGGAGAGTTTCGAGTTTCACGACCGGCGCGTATGTATCGAAGTAGGCCCCGTGAATCTCCTGCCAAGGGTTGTCCGAAAAATTCCCCAAATTTGGCCTCAAAAAGCTTACGGTTTGGTGGGTTTGAGGCCTCAAAAAGCTTATCTCGGACAAGGGTGGACACGCACAAAAATGGTTGGCAAACATATTTTTTCTCTCCTGCCAGTAGGACCAGTGGACTCCAATGCTGTGAAATTGCCTGGATTTTAATCAGAAATCTCTCTCTGGGATGCTGCGCAAGATAACCCGAAATTTGGTCACTCACAGGTTGGTCAGGTCGAAATTCCCGCTCAAAAAGCTTACGCTGGGACAAGGCTGGCCGATTTTTGGCCTCAAAAAGCTTACGGTCGGACAAGAAAATCACCAAATTTTGCTCTCAAAAAGCTTATTTTTCGGACAACCCTTGGCAGGAGCTTCACGGGGCCTATCGAAGTAGTCGATGCCAAAGATTTGAGTAAATCCCTTGGCAACGAGACGAGCCTTGAATTTTGCGATGGCTCCGACGGCGTCCCGTTTGACTTTGAAGACATATCGACACTTGATTATATTCGCGCCTGGTGGGGCTTCGACGAGCTCCCAAGTTTCGTGTTTCTCGATGCCGGCCAGTTCGGCCTCGATCGCGGCTGACCATGCGGCTGCTTTGGGATTTGCCAGCGCATCTTCCACCGTCTTCGGTGTTCCTCCCTCGTCCGCCGCCAGCCGCCGCCATCGTGAACTCGTACGCATAGGATACCCACTCGTCGTCAACATCGTCGACTTCGACTCCCCCTGGTTCTCCCACGGCCTCTGCGTCAACGAAGCACACAGTTTCTTCGGTGGCAGCCGCATTCCGACTAAGGCCCTTGTAGTACCCAGCATCGTGGCGTCGACGCATCCCACGGCCGGTATTGGGTTCTGGCTCGATAAGACCATCGCGTCGTACGCGTTTCTCGTGTGGTGCTGGCGCTGGGGGCTCGGAATCGGGTGGTGGAGAGTTTGTAGGAGCTTCTGGGGTTTTGGCGCGCGTTTCACGGTGCGTAGACGATTCTACCGGCGCTTCGTCGGTCTCGTCTGATACGGGCGTCGCAGGGTCGCGTTTCGGAGGTTCTGGAGCGTCTGGAGCTTGGGGAGCACGCAGACTGACTGGATTGACACTCGTCTCTCCCCCTTCAATCGGCGTGCTATCCGACTCCAGGATTTCGTCTTTATTGAAGTAGACGTCGCGCTCCACGGTAACCTTCCGCTTCGTGGGCCAGTAGATGCGATAACCATCCTTGGTTTCGTTGTCATATCCCACGAAGTATCCCTGCGCGGTTTTGTCGCTCAATTTCGGCGACTTGGTGAGTTTCACCCATGCCTTGGATCCCCACTCACGAAGGTTAGCCAGATTAGGCTTCTCCCCCGTGCCCATTTCGTGTGGAGTCTTCGCAACAGGCAGCGCGCGCGTCGGGAGGCGGTTCCGCAGCCAGACGGAATGACGGTAACCCTCGGCCCATAGAAATTTGGGGAGCCCGCTCGCTGCAAGCATCGCTCGCATGCACTCCGCGTGCGTTCGATGGCTGCGTTCGGCGGCGCCATTTTGCGCCGGCAAGTCGTGCACTGTCAGGTGCCGAGCCGTGCCGTTCGCGCGCAGGTGTTTCTTGAACGCCTTGGACTCGAATTCGCCGCCCCTGTCGCTGCCAAAGATTTTTATGGTGCTTACTTTCCGCTGCACCTTCGCCCAAGCCTCATAATCCTTGTAGGATTCGAAGGTCTCCGACTTCCGTTTTAGGAAATAGGGCTTTTCTTCGTGTGAGTGCTTGTCCATGTAAGAGCATGCGTAGTCCTTCCCGCCAAAGGAAGTAACCTCTGCTGGCCCCCACAGATCCGCGACCACCTTGTCACCGTACGCCTTGCGGTGCTCGGTGTCGCTCTTTTTCGGGAAGCTTTTACGCTTCGCCTTCGCCTTCGCCTTCACGCACGGCTCGCAGAACTCGGGCTTTGAGTCCATGTCGAGCTCGACGCCTTCGACCATCCCCTTCCGCACCATCTCGCGCAGGTCGTCGAACCCGGCGTGACCCATTTGGCGATGTAGTTCCATGATGGTCATCACTCTCGTGGTGACGGCGGCGGTAGGTGTGGGGTTTTCTGCGGATGTCGACGGCGCTGACGCGGTGATACGGTACAGGCCGCGAACGAGGGGTATGCGTCCAACGACGCGGGCGTCTGGGCGCGGTGTGCTAAGCGTGCACGACCCGTTTTTGAAGTGGATGATCCATCCCTTCTTGTCGATGCAGCTGACGGAGAGGAGCGTGTACGCGAGATGCGGTGAGTAGTATGCATTCTTGAACAGTACACGTGTGGGCTTCTTGCCGTCTCCCACTGGGAGAGGGACTTGGAGGTCCCCGCGCCCTGTGGCGCTAAACGTACGGCCATCGGCCGCTCGGATGGGGACAGGAGGGATTTCCTCGAAGTTGAGGAAGCTGCTGCGGTCGGGGGAAAAGTGGCGCGTTGCGCCGGCGTCAATGAGGATATCCTTGGCTTGGTAGCTTCCGCGGCGGAGGCCTGAGCCTCGCCGTCGGCGCTTTCGTTGTCGCGGCGGTCAGAGGTGATGAGGAGGGCGCTTTCCCCGAGCTCGTCATCGACGATGTTCGTAGAGAAAGCTATGCACGCGACGTCGACATCGTCGTCGTCGTCCCTCGAGGCGCTGTTAGCGCTCTCGGTAGCCTTTCCCTTTCCCTTTCCTTTTCCTTTACCCCGCGGCCCTTGCCCTTCCTTTCCTCCCCCCTTCGACCAGCAGTCCTTCTTGCTATGGCCCGTGCGATCACAATTGTCGCAGCGTTTGCCGCCTCCACGCCGCTTCCCAGACGCCGCCATTGCCGTATCTTCGGCGTTGCTGGCGGAGTTCTTGTGGACGGTGCTCTCGTCGCACGTCTCGTAGATCTCTTGGATCAGCGCTTCGCTGGAGATCGGCCGTCCGGCGATGCGAGAGGCGGTACTGATGGTACTGAGGAGCGCGCCGAATTTCTCGGGCGGTAGTGAGGCCTTGATGTAAGCGGAGAACTGCGCATCCGCTATCGGCGCCGACATCGAGTCGAAGGCCTCTTTGAGGCGCTTCATCTCCGTGATGTGCAGGATAACGTCGCCGTCTTCAGGGCAGCGCAGACTCTGCAAGCGGGTGAGTGTGTCGATCTGGACCATCTCCCCCTTGCCCTCGAAGATTGCTGCCAGCTGCTGCAACATGAGATGCGCCGTAGGTGCATTCTTGATGCGCATGAACGTGGCCTCGCTCACGGTCTGGTAGATGACCTCGCGGACTTGCGCCTGCTTTTGCAGGTACTCGTCCACCTTTGTCTCGTGTTCCTCCAGCTCGTCGTCGGAGAGCGGCGCGAGGCGTCCAGGGAGGTAGAAAGCGCCGTCTCGCCCGACGAGCTCCTGTGTGCTTTGATGGCACCGACAGCATGTCGCCGCAGACCTTTCGCGAAGAGCGTATTCATCGCAAGGTCTCGGTAGTTGATCCAGTTCGACCCGTCGTCTTTGAGCCTCGGGAGGCTGGTGATTTTCAACTGAGAAGTTGACGACATGGAGTCGGTGCCGGGGCCCATAACCTGTAGAGCGCAGACTCGGAGAAGCACTAGAACAATTAATATAAGATCTTAGTGGGCGTACGTAGACAACCAACTGAATTAAGTACCTAGAACAATTAATATAAGCTAGGTATAATCAGTACGAAAGTATGTAGGATATAACGAGTAGACTTACATCTCAGTGGGCGTACGTAGACGACCAACTGAGATGTACGTAACGAGAGGGAAAATCTTAGAGTACGTGAATTAATGTCCGAACAGCTATATATGGAAGTAAGTCCGTAAAGGGGAGAGAGTAAGTCAAGAGACGGGGTAAGCTTGTACCTCAACACCAGCTACCCTGATGGCAGGAGACTTCATCTCGCGACACCCAGTACACGCACTCACGTTGCGGGAGACGTGTTGACAGCGTTTAGTTCCGTTTGTTTCGTCCACTTACTTGGTGTACCGTGTAGGTAGGGCGCAGGCACAAATGACTCGGAATCCATCGACCACCCCGTGCGCTTTATGTCTCAAGTTCCCATTTCCTTACACTATTGCATGGTAGTGTGCGTGCGATCTCCTCGATACCGCTCCCATTTTGTGAGCTATTCGAGCGCATTCATCGTGACAGCGCCCACAACCACGCGATCCTAAGCCTGCCTGTTCCAAACGTTCAACCTTGCGTCACCTTCCACATTCTCCTCACTGTTCACAGAAATATCCACGGTGCGTGTCTACTTCCCCCATCGTCTGGCCTTATCTCCTCGTCGCTCCTCGCCATCCTCACCGCTCATATTGTCCGCCTAACCCTTGTACCGTCGTCGGCGTTCTTATCTGCCTTTTATCCAACCTCCCGCCGCTTCGCATACCTTCCGACGCTTCAAATGTGTTCCACATTTCATCATGCGAAGTGAACCCGTCGTGGACCCTTTCAACGCAGATGGGATTTTCTTTGCGTGCCAGGTATGTGTCCATTTGCACCATAACCTTTAACTGACACACCATTGCAGTTTTGCTCGCAAGCGTTCACCGCCCAATTCCCCCCAGTCGGCGATCTAACCAGGTGAGTGTTTTCCGTAGTCGTTGATTTATACTAACATCCTACCAGACAGTTTCCTCCTCGTCTCCTGGGGGGCAACGTGCATACGGTAAGCATTAACCCTTTTTGTTTATATTATTCGTGTTGTCTTTATTCGTGTTGTCTATCGCAAGCTTTATACCTTCCCCCTTCGCACAGTGGTCGCCGAAGAAGTTCGCAATTAGCTCGACGACAAGCGTGTCAGCGCACTACTGCTACGTTCCCACACCTGTATATCAACGCTGCGCCCTTACTATTTTTGCAGACTCTATCTCTTCGAAAACGACAATGGACCAAGTCTTTTTTTTCGTAATCTTTCCTTACTCACATACGTCCCAGGTCCAAGCGTACCCCGCATCCTACCCCATGTTAACATCGACCGTCGCTGATCCACTACCGCCCTTTTGTAGCGCGTGGCGGCCTTAGTCAAATTAGTCAAATTAGTGTATTCTGTACCAATGACTGCAATATATTCCAATTAAATGAAAACAGTGTGCAAGGACCAAGTTGTAACACAGTAGAAATCTGAGCATGCCTGCCCATAGCAGCGCATACCGGAACGGTTGAAAATTGAAAATTTTGTCCAGATTATATGCTCTCAGGTGCTGAGATATGTTTGAATATGGGCTGTTTGAAAAAAACAGATTTGAGCAGCTTCAAGCGTACCTGAGTAGACTGAATTGTCATTGGGAATATTCAATCGTGAACTCTGAAAAAAGTGAAATTCACAGAGGAGGGTGAGAGGCGGAGAAGCAGCTGAGCCGCCACTTTGAAGACACAAGAGCGTGGTTTAAACTTGGAGCTTATATTCAAGTGGCTATTTCTCATTGGCGATGGGTAGATTTCAAACGGCGAGAGCTTGTGTGAAGGCGTGTTGTTTGTGCGGGGGGCGGCCGGCATGCGTCCCGGGAGGATTCTGTGATGCGAGATAACTCAGAAGAGACAAGCCGGCCGGGCCGACGTGTAGAATTGATACAATCAGTAGAGCGAAGACGGTGGAGTTTAAGACAGAGAAACGTAATTTCATAGAGCCTGCGAAGATGCTCGCGTGTCTGGCCAGCTATACCGTTTCTGATTGTTACCATTCGTAGTGCTCTGTGATGTGGCTATTATCACTGTCTTCAAACATCTATCAAATCCTCTGCAACCACCATGACCGTTCCGTCGCTGAGCTCTTTCACGGCAGCGTCCTTTGGAACCAGGTCTGGATGGTAAATGCCTTGAGTAGCGGCGAGCCGAGCGAAACGTGACTCAGGATTTGACAGCAAAGTCTTCGGGTCGTCGAACTCGGCCACGGAGCCGCTGTCCAGGACGAGAATCTTATCGTAGTTGACGATGGTCGCTGACAGACGAGGTCAGAAATGCACATAATCTGACCTTGAGCACTCACATATACGATGAGCCACGGCAAGGACAGTGAGGCCCTGCATCTGGCTGTCGACGACATGGCGGATCTTTTCATCTGTGATGTGATCCATGCTAGTGTGAAAATTACTTCAGTGGCTGGTGTCGAATGAAGCTTGAATGTACTCGCCTCGACGTAGATTCGTCAAGTACCATGATCTTCTTCTTCCTCAACAACGCTCTCGCGAGACAGAGCAGCTGCCTCTGACCCTTTGAGAAGCTTTCTTCGTCGACAACGAGATGATCGAGCTTGTCCTCCTGAATGCGGGGTCATAACATGTACCAGGGTAGTGAGTAGAATGTGACATACTAAAGCGGACACTGCGTCGTACATCTCGACGAGTTTGAGCGTTTCCCATATCTCTGAATCGGTGTACGCGTTGGTGATGTCGAGGTTCTCGCGGATTGATCCATGCCAAAGGAATGGGTCTTGAGTAACGATACTAGAAACGAAATTGTATCAAAAACGATAAGTTTTCAGCATGGCGGACGCACCTCATCGATTCACGAAGATGTGGGAGGGGAACGGTTGAAATATCAAGGCCATCAATCACGATTTTGCCAGTTACGAGATGCTGGTCAATGCCTCGGAACAAGCTTAGCACGGTTGAGGATTTTCCCGAGCCAGTGCTGTGAATGGGCCGGTTAGTTGGCAGGGTTCGTTGTTTTCAAATTCAGAGAGAATTACCGGCCACAAATACCGATTTTCTGTCCAGCTGGCAGGTCAAAGGAAAGGTTTTTAAGCGCAAGCGGGAGATCGTCGCTGGAAGAGGTAGGCATAAGTCGAATGCATTAGGAAGGTTTGTGAAATATACCGGTATTTCATTGAGTAGTTTGAGAAGGTTAAACTTCCTGCGGATGGCCAGGCTGAGTAGTCTTGAATCTCGAGCTCGGTCTTCTCCTCCGCAGGCAACTTGGCGAACTCCTCGATCCGGTCAATGGCAATGGATCCGTTCTCCACAGATGCATAGGAATTCAAAAGGTGTGTGAGCGACATTCCTAGGGACACCAATCTGAACGGGGTCAGGAGACAGATGGTCGACGCAAAATAATCCAGACCTCGAGAGAGCGATACCCAAAAATGCGGCAGAAGTCTTATCTCTCAGCCATACGGTGAGCAGTGCGACGCTGCACGCAAGAATGGTTTGGAACCACAACAAAAATACGCGAAGGAAGAGTTGTCCGGCAACGCGATGATGAAGAGCACCCTGAGACTCGTTGACGAACGCGGCATTCTGGGCGCGGAAAAATCCCTGTGCGCGATAGGCCCTGACCGTGATAAGACCAGCCACGGTCGTTCCGAAGAGCGTGTAAAGCTGAGAGGCAGATTAACTAACTATCATGGAACCAGTTACAGGAACGAACCGGAGATTTTGATGCAAGTTCCAGTCTGCGGAATTGCTTTAAATGAATGTGAGATACGGGCGTTGCGCGCATGCCTAAGAGACGTACTTTGCTAGTCGCAAGATAAAATTTCAAAAAGTACGCCCCCAGGATGGCGAGAATGGGGAGTGCGACCGCAAGGAGTGGTGTGGCTATCGCAATGAACGCAAAAGTACCCAACGTGCCAAGGATGTTGATTGCGAAGTTGATAAAGGCAAAAGGGAATTCTTGATCAGCGACCTGAATATCCTGAGAGAACCTTGATTGAACAACGAATGGATCAGTACTGCCCGCAATCTGCGGAGACAGCATACCGATTCAAGAGTTTCCCGACCGGATTTTTAGTGATCCATGAAATTGGAGATCCCATAACACCTGCAAGTTCGGCCTAAAAAAAGAATCTCAACGAGGGCGACAAATATCAGTGATGCTAGCGCACGCGGTGGATGTGAGGTGCGGTGAAGGTCGACAGGGTGTAACCAAAATAACGGAAGGTGATACCCATAAATATGAGCCTGTGAAGCGCCTTAGTTGACGGCGTATGTATTCAACCAGAAAACATACTGGGCGGTGACGACACCTCCGTATCCAGCTACCCAGAGACCAAGGCGACGACCTTCGGAAGATGCAAGCACTATAATTTTCGTTCGATGGTGGCATGTTTCAAGGGTCAAAGGAGACACGTACTGGACAAGTATGCAGTGGAGAATATGCCCGTCGCACTCCATACCGTGATGAGTGCGAACAGCCCGCAAGCCCGCCAAACGCCAGTGCACTTGATGTAGAACGCGTACGCACCCATTCTGGACGACTGCTCGATACTCCAGTTCAACTCTTCCTCCTCTTCTTCGTCAACCACGGTGGCCGCGATGGCGATTTCCTTGCCCAATACGTGTGCGGTGCCAGCTTCGCCCGCGGCGGACGCCAAAGCAAACGTTGCGCCCGCATCCCGCACCTCGTCAAAAGAACCAAAGTGTGTCATCTTCCCAGCGTCCATTATGATGACTTTGTCTGCGCTAGGAAGATGATGCACGCCGTGCGTAACGAGCACCGTGGTCTGCACCATCCGACCGTTAGTTGTATCTGCTATTGCCAGCGGTCTGATTACTGACCTTGCCCTTGAGCAGCCCGTCCGCGCCGAAAAGGGATGCAAAGACTTGAAACAAGGTAAGCTAGTTTCAAATATACCGAGCGAATGTGGTCCGGCTTCTCACCGTGTGCTTCAGTTTCACCATCCAGCGCACTGAATACGTCATCCAATAAGACCAGATCCGCGCGTGCATAAACAGCGCGCGCAATTGCCTATAAAAAGTAAACATGAATGAGAGTTCCTTCGAGCATGTAGCCTCTTCGACTGGACCTACCAGTCTCTGCCGTTGACCACCCGAAAGCGTGGATCCTGCCCATATTTCTTGATTAGCAAGCTTCAACCTGAATCGACAACTATTCGCACCCTTGTCGCCCAATTTGGTCATATCCCGCCGAGGCAGCGCCTCAATATCCTGGCGTAGACCGCATGCGTGGATCACCTCGTTGTAGAATGTCTCGTCGTATGGGCTGTCGAGGAGGATATCTACCACAGAGAAATGGTATGTGTTGAGTATTCATTTATCGCGCGGAATGGATGGCACTCAACTTGCACGCACAGTTCCGGGAAAGATGAAAGCGGTCTGGCTCGCGAGCGCTATCTACATGGATCATTGGCGTTGAGATCCCAGAACAGAGGAAATAAGCAACGGTACCTTGCGCGCCGTGACCTTCATTGCGCCTTCCACCAGCGGCGTTTCTCCCAGTAGTGACATGAGGAGGCTCGACTTGCCCTGTGGTGCATCCCTTCAGCGCCTCGGATACAAATTCGGCATAATCAAAGCTTACACTGGCCACAGATCCGACCACCATATGCAGCGCGCACGGTGCGAGTGCGAGTGTAATGTCCTGCAAGACTGGTACCTTGGTCTTGTCGTCCCAAGAAAACGTGCATCCCTCCAAGAACACCTCAACACTGGATGCCGACACCGATACCTTGCCACCTTCCTCACCAACGCTGACGTCGACCAATTCTGGAGTCTCTGATTCCTGCTCGGATTCGGCCTTTTCGGGCAGTTGTAAGAAGCTCTGGATGCGCCCGAGTGACGCAAAGGATGCGAACAGCCCAGGCAACTGTTGCCCGATGGAATTCAGCGGTCCATTGAGCAAGTTGACGATCGTGAACAGCCTATGCAACAACATGTCAGGTATTTTGAAGAAGGAAAAGAGAGAAGAAATCAAAACCCACGTGAATATCTGGCTAACATCCAGCGGCGGGAGATCGCCCCACCCTCTCGCAAGCATGCCCGCATACGCGGCGAGGGTGACGACGAACGATGCGCTACCGCCGATGTTCGACAGTGTCGCCGCGAGTGAGATGAGGTAGAGGAAGCCCTTTAGGGCCTGCGTCTCGAGCGCGCGGAGGGCGTTGATTTTTTGAGAGAGAGGGCCCTCGTAGGCGCCGAGTTTGATAGGGAGGAGTTGGCCGAGCACGGACGTCTTGTTTTCAAACTCGGGTTAGCGTGCAAAAGGCATATGAAAGGAATGGGAGGACGCACGAGGAACTTGATCCGCACGTCGATCGCCTTGAGCCACGCCTTTTGTGCAGCGCCAACGGAGCTTCCGATCGTACCTGCGGGATAATGAGTCAAATCCCATGTAATCATGTATCCAGGAGCAAGAAGGAAGACGAAGAAAGAAAAACGCACTCGTCGACGCAATGAGCGTAATAATAAACAGCAGAGGCGCAAACATCACATATCCAGCTTTGACCCACAGCATGGTGCACGCGACGACGATGGTGACCACGGCGGCCCACAGCTCCTGCATCCGCTCAAAGCCGTTCGTAACCTTGTCGACGTCGACGGACATGTACGTGGTCGCTGCGCCCTGGATATTCGGGAATGAATATACAAAGGAAGAGTCGTAAGTTAGACAGACGCGCCTGCCCCAGCTCGCGCGCGGCCATGGAGGTTAGACGAAGAGTCTTCGCATAGAGGGCGCCGGTGAGGGCCGAGCGATAGAGCACGACGAACGCGTTGACCTTGTTTCCAAGTCAGAAGTAAGCGTAATAATTTCGAAACCAAGACAAGATTCAATCCACTCACCTTTTCGGAATACACGTAGTTCGTGATCGCCAGCGAGACTGATTATCTGATGAGAATCTTGAACAAGCGAGACTTGAAAAAAAAAGCGTACCGTAGACGGCAAAGAACGCTGCAACAAGCCAGGGTCCACGCTCTTTTGGGATGGACTTATCGGACACGTAGGAGACCATCGCTTCCACGAGGGTGACTTGTGCTGTTAAAAAGAAAAGCCAGGGTCAGTGTCGCCCACCGCACTGACGACGCGTGATAAGCATACAGAATGTGCAAGTCAGGACGAGCAGCCGAGGGATGATGGGACTTAGGAAGTGGCTGCTAAATGCGCGGAATGTGCTCTGCGTTAGACGATAGCTGGGTCAGACAAATCAGCTCTGCGAGTGGAACGAATCGTACCTTGGCGAGATAGCGGCTGCTGGTGCTGTCCTCGACCGCGAGCGCCGAGAGCAGCTTCTCAGTCGCCGGGTCCGAGCGGAGGTACAGCGGGATGTCGCGCAGCTCGGGGAGCGTGATGCGGCGGCGCGCGCCGGTGAAGAGGATCGGCGCGATGTGCGGAAAGAAAGGTTTGACCAGGAATGAGAGTGTGGATTCGTAGGCGGGCGGCTGGAAGGCGTCATGGCGTTGAAACCAAATGCCAAATAAATAGATGAGGACGTACAGGATCGGTCGGGAGGAGCAGGCTGCGTTTGCTCTTCGTCTCGAGGAAGATGAGTGCAAATAAGGAACCGGCCGCTGCAGCCTCAGCGTTAAGGTACACCGAGGGCGCGCGCGTATCGTAGAGGATCCGAAGCACATACGCGTATAACGCGGCCGCAATTATGGCGTACAGGGAAGTCAGAGTGCTGGGTGCGACCGAATGATAGTGCTCGGATATCGAGGCGCCGACGAATGCGATTGCCGTGGCAACGGCGGCGCCAGCCTGGACCAACGAGCCAGTATTCTCCGTGCGATTGTCTATGAGCATTTTGACGGCTACAGCGATGTAGATGGCGCCGAACAAGGCCTTGAAAGCTACGAGGACGTCCAGACGGCTGGGGAGACATTTTGGAGTGCTGCGGTTGGTAATTATACGCGATAAGAGTGCGCAGAAGGTTATGAGAAGGACGCCAGTGAACAGAGTGGATTGCTGGGAAAATTCTTTTGCCGTGGATCGTCCAGTGGACGCGTCAGCGCTGAGCGGTGATGCGTACCGGCCGCTGAGGCTGTACCCAGTTTGTTCGTAGAGGTAGTGCGCCGGGAGCCAGGATATATCATGGGAATAAAGTCCCATTGACGAGCGCAGGAGTCCGAGCTGAATTCAAGCAACGACAGGTCCTGGTATGTAGATGAGAGTAGAGGTCAACAAATCTGGAGACTCGAAACAGGGCGATCATTCTTTGATGGGAGTGCCTTGCCATATATGGGGATAAAGTGCCAATCCCCATTACTCCGCACCCTACACCCCGGGTTGAAATGGTTCAACCGGTATTTGGTAAGAGGGTTAAAATTCCGTCTCGTCGGTGGCTCGAGCCTTGGGTTGAGGGCGTAGAATTTCACATCGAACGAGAGGAATTGAATGAAGCAGGTTACATTTAGAACGGCTAGATCTAGAACGGTTAGACCCAAATGAGACCGGGGATTACAGAAACAACGGGAGGAGCATGGAAACATTTCCGCCAGGATTTCCGTGATCCTCGTGGACGTTGACACCGGTGTTTCTGAATGTGTCTGCAGTCTGGCAACACCCGCCGGTCTGCTGTAATAAGTTCTCACAGTAGTACGCGTTTTCGTGGGAAACACGGATGTTAGTAAGTATGCTGAGAGTTAATTTCTGTAGAGTGGCATAAGAACGGAGATACAGATCCCAAGTCAGAGAATATTCAGCTTGTGCCAATGATATCACGAGTTGCATCAAACCGAAATTTAATATTCCGAACACTTGCAATGGAAGAGAGAATCATGACGCCGGACCAGTCAGACCTTCGGTTATTCGGGCCAGGAGACGTTTCTCTGCCGTCCGAAGCTTCTTTAAACTCCGCATCTCGGATGCAGTTGCCGCAATTTATTCAAAAGTTTCTGGGAGATTATTTCAACGGTTCCTCACTATTGAAAACATCTACTGCTTCCATGCCTACTCCCACCTGCCTGATTTATTGGCTCCTTAGGTTTACTGCAGAATGACCGGCACACCGGCTGCTCGCGGATCATCTTCCGCACAATGTCGCAATTAACATATGACTCACAAAGAGGCAGAATAGTCTCGATAGAAGTTCGCCCCGGAAAAGAGCAGTGTAGTGGCTTCTAAAGTATCGAGGTGGACTGTCATATTTAGTTGTATTCCCCATATGATCCCGCCCCGACGCGGGACCTACTTTCACGCTGGGTAAATCATACATAGAACACTGGGTCAGGATTCGACGGTCATGAAGAAGCATGTTAGATTCACGTTCGAGAGTTGGAGGTTTCACTTTTGAACCCAACCTAGTGCTAAGACATTCAGTTATATTCCGCCATATAATCCGGCCCCAACTCCACCGCGTCATCCGTTGTCTTGTCCTCATCTAAGAAACAATTCCCTCTCAGTCAGAATCCACGCTGTATACATATAATATCAACCACTCACATGAATTCCACGTCTTCACCGTCGGCACCACCTTCTTCAGATCTCCCAAATTCAACTCAAACACCCGAGCATTGCGCACCGCGCTATGCTCCGTCACGTACCCGCCATAGCCCGAGTGCCCGTTGAAGCAGATGGGGATGCCCGACGAGTCGGTGGACCGCGCGCACCACGACTCGCCGTGGTCGTGTCCCGATGTGATGGCGAGGACGTTTCCGCTGTCCTTCCCGCCGTTGAGGGCCACGATCTCGTTCCAGACTAAAACCAGCGTGGGAGAAACTGTTCAGTGGAGGAGCAGGAAAAGAGGGTGCGGCGTACATGGCAGATCGAGGCCGGTGTAGGTGTTGTTGAGGAACCCCTGGGTGGATGGGTCGGGCTCGTCGTCGTGATCACCTGGGCTCGGACTGTCATGGACCAGTAAATAAGCATCGGAAGCTTGTATGGCGGGATTCTTAGATACGTACAGAGGCGCCAACACCTGCGCCTTTTGCACCTGCGGAAGAACGTCAATGCATACGCTCCGGACACTCTTTCTACATAGGAAGATTTCATTGAAGCAAAACTTACCGGGATATGCACAAAAACGAGCGCAGGCGGGACTTTCCACCACTAGATTAGATTGATGCCCAGTTAGCGATAGAACGGAGAAGTGAAAATGAAAACGGAATGGAATGGGATACGGACCAGCATAGTCATGAGCAGGCGCTGGAGTTTAATATAATTCGGCACCGTGTTCTCGTCGACCCAGTAGTAGTTCGCCGCATCCGGGACAGGTCCTACCCAGGCATCAGCAAACAACTATGAGATTGGAAAAAGAAAGAAGCACCAGGGCCATTTCCAGTCCCGCTCACGAACGACCGGGAGTCGAAGAACCAAAGGATCGCAGCAGGAACCCAGTCGGAGGATTTCGCATACACGGGCACCCCTGCACAAATACAGGTGAATATTCCGCGTCGTTCAAGTGCTGAAAGGGAAAAAAAATCACAATAGTTCCCGCATCCGTACGGTTTCGGTCCTACATCGGAGCGGGTGTAGGAGAGCGAGGCGTAGTGGGCTTGCTCGTATCTTTCGTGTGGCAGTCAGCGCGGTTACATTTCAAGGCACGAGATGCGTCGCACTCGATCTCTTCCTGGTGGTTGATATTGTTCTGATAAATAAATAAAAAGTTAGTTTGCGCTTCACTCTCGGAGGATACGCGACAGACCGCATTATCATGCTGAATTGTTTCGGTGCTTTAGTAGGATGTCGGACGCAATAAGGGAGCCAAGACTTCACATTTCCGTGCGTCGACGAAAAGGGGATTTGGCGCTCGACGGTGGGAGCATACACCATGTCCAGATAATTCGTGGCGTTGTCGTTGAAGACATTCTCGCCTGTGTTTCAATCGTCCGTTTCCGCTGAACCATCATCCGAGTGAACAAATGCGCACCGGTCATCATGTCACCGTTAAACACCCTGCCACGCATGAAGTGAAGTGAATACCGGTTAGGGTGTACCAGAGTGAAGCGCACACGTAGTTCGGCTTCTCGTTATCCAGGACATTGCCATGAACAACCTGAGTCGCAGCGTCCTGTTCCCCGGAAAAAGTCAGGCTATGGAATCATTCAGCGCAGAATGACGTGCATTGGCTGGCCCCCAAGGTGCCCAGCTACCGTCCCCTACAAAGATGTCCTCATGAGAGCTCAGCGATTTGCGTTGAAAGAACGGTTCTGCTCACCAGGCCGCTCGCCCATGTGCATGTCGGAGAAGGAGACGACCTATACACCCGCCGTCTCTTGATGAGTCTTCAATTCTCCAAGCCGAATACGACGGTCAAGCACCTTGAAGTTCCCCGAAGCATCAAACGTGAGCTTGTTCTTGCCGGTCAGGATTCCACCCAAGGTATTAGACACGCTGCGCGCCAGCGGGAAAGCCGACACCGACACGGAGGATGCGAAGAGGAGAGCGCCTAGGATCATCATGGTGGGAACCAAGGTACCGGCGACGAACAGAAGCAGCGCTGAAATATCAGGCGGTACCAATGCATGACCAAATTCGAAGAACAACGTTGGATGGGACCAGATGGCGTTGGGACCAGATGGCGTTGGCGCACGTTCAGCCGAAGGGTCAGTGTCACTGATCTGATGTGATCATGAAACCATATGACAATGAGGCACGTGATCTACGCGTCTCGAAGGTATGGTCAAACTCGGCCAAACAGCAGCGCGAGATTAATTTGCGAAAGAAGATGCGAGCGGTGAATGTCGTGGGTTGAATTGTCCCTGTTTTTTCACGGTAGTTTGCCTTCAAATAATGTGCTACGAACACCGCGTGTTGCGCCAGGACGTCAAAATTGTCGGTGTTTTCCTCTTGTCGCGTTTGATCCACGAGCAAAAATCTCAATTCTGCCCGCAAGTTGGGCTTTGCTAGATATTGCTACAGGCGAGAGAATTCATGTGTCCAAGAAAGATGAGTATATATTTGAGACGATAAGAATATTTTACACATTTTTGAGGGTTCAGGAAGAAACGGACATCAGAAGGGTATGGGAGGTGCTGCGGAAGTTGGAACAGGTAACACTAATTAAGTATACTACGAGGGGAGAGAGGATGCTGTAAGACGCCAGGTATACGAGGGTTTGCATCTTTGAAACGGAGTATTAAAAATCTAGTGGCAATTTTTCTTTCAGTCAGAAGCAGGGACGCAACCAAGCATATTACTCACCTGTATTGTAGTGGAATCCGGCCAAAAAAAGTATCAGCATTCTAAGCCACACTCTATAGCAAGAAAGCGCGCCACATTGTACCAGGATGGGCCCCTTCCGCAGCCTCCGACAATCCCAGAATGGGGTCGAGCTCGTACTGATGTGATACGAGGCAGAGGATGGCGATGGGGAAGACCATAAAGAGCTGTGTAAACGGAACAAATGAATAATGCCGGTCAGTATAGGTCGCGAAAATCGAGTGAGGGAATAGAACCCACCAAAAATCGCTTCGACTTGAGTGTACGTCGAGGAAGACAAGCGAGAAGGTGGCGGCGAGTCCAATCCATAGAGTGACCAGGATGAGCCGCACGAGTGAAAGGATGGGGGTGAGGTTGCCGAACGCTTTGGAGCTCAGGAAGCGGGGGGAGGTGTCCGGCTCCAGGGCGCGGAAACAGTACCCTTTCTGAGTGTCGGAGATGTCGAGATCTGCGCCATTAGGTTCAGTTCAGCGGCAGTCCTGGGCTCCTGCGTCGAGATGAGGGGGAAAGAATGAATGCGCAGAGAAGGGGGGGAAAATAGATCTCGTAATTCGCTATCGAGTTGACTGTGTTGGCAGCGGAGGTAGGGGTAGAAGATGCGCTCGCCGGACGCGATGAGGTTGAAGCGGGGAATGGCGGCGGACCGGGGGATGACACACGTCTGGAAGTCAGAGATGAGTTTGCGGACACTGAGCCATCGGTACACCTACGTGGAAGCTTGAAGATAAGCAACAGCGGTGACAGAGAGGGATCTAACATTTTCGCAGAAAAACGTCCATTAAATTAGGAGCGTTAGCCGGGCCGAGGATAGCAGAATGGCGAAGCCAAAATTCTACAGTTCAGTTAGCAATAGTGCGAATAAAGCCAGGAATGCTCTCACCGCATATTTGACGGACTTGACCGGGAGCACAGTCAAGGTGGTATTGTCGGGCACGATGTCTATCCGAGCGTGCGCGTGCTCATCCTCGTGTGCGCAGCCAGCGTCGCGTGGGCCGGACGAGAGCGGCGGATTACGACGACGACGAGGACGCGGAAGCCGAAGGTGCACGGTCAGCGCGGTGGGTGCAGTCCCAGCGCATCGGAGTCGCGGTCGCCGCTAGGCAGCGCGAGGAGGCAAGAGGTGTAGCAGAACTGTTTGATGAAGCGTAATATCTTATGCATGCGTGTAAACGGAGCGCCCTGGACGGGAGAGGGAGATCGGAGGGAATGAGTGGCGGGTGCCACAGAAAGGAAGCCGGCGGCAAAGTGTGGAGAGGTAAATTGGGAAGCTTCTGAGTCCTCAGTCGAATGGACGATGGAGCACTGTTGTTGCCGGCGAGTAATAAGAGGGTAGAATGTGCGAGAGGTGGATTACTCGAAGGGATGGATTCATCCTGCCCGCCTGCGTTTCTTCGGAGCCTCGGGAGTGGATTTATCGTCGAGTTTACGCTTGCGTGTAGGGGGGCGGGAAATTGGCGGGAGGAACACGAGGTTGCCGCTGCTGGGACCAGCGACGGCGAGCGCGGATGGCGCAGGAGTTGCGTCAATCGGTACACGGGCCCTGCGGACCGGAGCTGTCAACACCGCATTTGATTGCTGAAGGCGATCAAGACGCGCGTAGACGTTCTCCGTCTCAACTCCGTCTCCAATGGCGCGCTGGCGGTAATGTCGAATGAATACGCCCAGGATGAAGGCGTATTAAACGTTGTCTGGATCTCGCGAGCCGCCAGAGCTGCCTCTTCCTTGGTCCCATACGTGATGCTGGTCTTTAACGCGAGGTAGTGCAAACGACGGAACTCAGCGCTCACATCCTCGTTTTGGCGACAGCAAATCCTAGCTTTGGGGAACGGAGTGAGAATCACAACGCTTCCGGCGAGGTGGCTCTGGATACCATGACATACGGCGACTCTGTTCTGCGACATCCGGTGAAATTGACTATACACGCTGGGAGTATCTTGCCTTGGGCTTGTGAGCCGTAATCGCGAACGCTGGCACTATCGGGAGTTGCGACCTCTTTATGGTGCCTGTGCTAAAACCTTGGTGTCTTCAGCACAGCATAATTCGATGGCCGTGTGAGTCGAGAATATAGTTAGGGTATGGTCTGGAAGCTCCGCTTCGCCGTTTTCGAACGCGTCTATATTCAGCAAAATCCGTTCAGAAATGAGCGAGAACAGAGCAAGGAAATCCGGTCTGCTTAAATTGCTTTCTGTTAACTATTTTTGGAAGAGTGTCATTACTTTTGCAAACAGCTTTTAATTGTTCGTTGAAGCACGTAGAATTATTCGAAAATGAAGCGGCAGGGTGGAGTAGGGAAAGCATTATAATGACAAGAGCACTGCTCATGCTTTGATGCGCGAAACGCGCAGCGGCATGTTGTCATCCGGCTCTGTGTGGGGGATTTGTTAGTTGACTGAATAGTCATGGAAAAGTGAGAAAAAACGCACTCATGGTAAGCGCCGCCGTGGGATGTGCGATCTGCCCTACATATGCAGGTGCAAACTCAAAGTTCGTGATCAAAGCGCTGGCAAATGAAAGTTTAGTGTCTGAGGAATGACGCGCAGGAGGCATGCAAGCAAACTCACGCAAGCACAGCCTTCATCTCGCTCACGGCCATCGTCTTCCCGAAACACCCATGCGGGCCCGTGATGAACGAGAACTGCGAGAAAGTGGGATTGTACGCTTCAGGGAGGTTGAGCCAGCGTGCAGGGTGGAATCTATTACATGAAATGAGATTCTCGTTCAATACCGTTCCTACTCGGCGATACGCACTCCTCAGCATTCTCGCCCCAGACTTGCTTCCAGGTGTTAATGACACGAATCTAACGGAAGTCGCCATGATGGGTACAGGGAACAAGTAGAGAGACGCACTGGAATGTTGATGTTGGTCCCCTTCGGTACTAGCACGCCCTCGATGTAATCTGTTTTCCCAGCGACACGGACGGTCTGCGGGACGGGAGGCAGCACGCGGAGGGATTCGTTTCTACAGACAGAAAATAAATCTAGGTGTGAATAAAGAAATGTGTAGATTGGCGCACACAACACAATCCAACCACTCTAGGCTCTTCAGTGTGCGATAATCCGGGCGCGGATTTGCCGCATAGACGGGCGTCACCTCCTCACGGAGGCGGCGCTGACTCGCAGGGTCGTTCGCGAGGAGCCAGAGTGTCTGTGTTCCGGTAGGCAATAAATTAAAGGGAGGGGGAACGCAACGCACCCAAGACAAACCCAATGCGATGGGTTCATGCCCGGTAATTAAAAAAGTTATGACCTGATCCACCATCGCCATATCGCTCATCGGCTCCGCAATCGGGTTCACCTCGAGCTCCGCCTTGTGGGCGCGCATTATCAAACTCAGGATATCCTGCTTGGTGCTCAGATCGTCCGGCGCGACGCTCAAATCCGCCTTCTTGGCGCGCAACATCTCCTGCGAGATCGTGCGGATGCGGTGCATCGAGTCGACAATTGGCTCGAGGCGTCTGAGGATGGGGATTCCACCAAGGAGGGTGTGGTAGCGGTGGAGCCAGTCGGAGGCGATGGCGCGCGCGGCGCCAGGAATGGAGACGATCGCGATGAAGAGGGCCAAGTTTTCACCGGACTGAAGGTTCTGCATCTGCTCGTAAGCGACGGCGAGCTCGTTGGAGGGGTTGTGTAGACAGTCGGTCTTGTACCCGAATGCGATGTCGCAGATGATGTCGAGCGTTACTTTCGACACTACACAGAACATAAGGAGAGAGCATTACAGTATAAAAAAGAAACATACTCCACCGGTACACTTGGAAAACTTTGCCGGCCTCGGGGGCGGCCTCGCCTTCGATTTGCCCTTTTAAGATCTCTACAAGCCTGTGGATTTTAACCAAAGAAGCCCTGGCGAAAATAAAAATGGGTACCCTTCGATGTGCTCATAGTACATGTCTGTTTCTGCTGAATCTATTAGCGTAAGGCAGCGCGTACGACTGTTCATGCACCTACGTGCTATGAGATTGGGGATCGAAAATGCGGGGTTCATGGCTTTGCGCAGTCGTTTATGGGCATCGCCTGTGATGGTGAGTAACCCATGACCGGCGACCAGCCCCAGAATGTCACGCAAGAATCGCGGCTGCAATAGAAATTTAGTTCGGATTAGCCCAGGTTGGTAGGCGCAAAGTGCACACGCGCGGATATTCCAGCCAATCTTTGACCATGATTTGCTGAAGAGCCTCTGGACTGAGGAAGACAAGGCATTCCTGTCTAAATGGCCACATCCATCGCACAACGGGTCCATACTGCTTCGCCCATTCGCGCTGAGGAATGCAGGTCTCCTTCTTCGAGATAACAAAGCCTTGTCCGAACACCGGGCTGCCCATTGATGGACCTGGGACGTTACGCAGGGGAGAGAAGAAACAAGGGTAGACCACAGCGCGATACAAGAGGACATATGTTGCGTACCCTGTGGGAGAAGGACATGGTTACTATGATAACTGGAAGCGAGGCGCGCAAAGCACTTGCCCGCCGCAATCCAGGCCAAGTAATGCAGTTGGAGTAGTGGCTGAGCTTCAGCAACACTGGAAATGGCTGAGAACATGTTGAGTCGCGTGGCTTCTGGCTCAGCGCTGAATGTGTCTTGCTAGGGTGAAAGCAGAGCTGAGTGCGCATGTGAGCTTCAATCACACATCACAACGTATCATTCTGAAATGATTCCGAAACCGGCTGGGTGCTCTTGGCAAGAGCAGCCGAGTAAGTTAATCGAACCATTGCATGGGGGCCGCCGGCGGCCCTATAAATATCACCCCTCCGTATAAAATCGAGCCTGTCTGAAGCTAGATCCCCCATATGGCAAGGCCTCGGTTCAACGTTTCAATTTCGGTCTATCATATGCTCAAAAATAGATGCCCCTACCGAGTACCGCTCCTTAATCCATCTAGAACGCGTCCAGACGTGCACCGAATCTGACATACCTGCTGCGGCTTGCTACTGGAGCACGTTGGGGCCTCGAGTTGTTGTCAAGTATGCGTCCCGTCGCCCCAGCGAAAAAGGAATGAGGAAGAACAGAAACAGAGATCATAGAATGAAAAAGAACCGAGATTGTATGCACGTCCGTCGAGCTTAGTGAATGCTGCCTGCACAGATGGAAACAATAGTCTAGGGAATGAGCACAAGAATCATAGAAAGGAGTATAATTGGAACTCACACCTTGTGGCGTTAAGACTCCATGCGTTTGTCAAAGTCGAAGATCACCGTCCACAATAGTCTAGGAATGAGAGCATAAATGATAGAAGAAAGGCGTATAGTTGAAAATTTTCGCCTTCCAACGAAGGCTCAGCATTCGGTACGGGATCGAGGAAACTGTCAAAGTTGAAGATCGCCGTTTCATATCTGCGCTCGGACCATTTAATCGGCTGAAACTTGAATTGACCTCGGACCCGCGGGTTCACTATAGCTGCAGGTCGTTCCATCCACGTAAAATCACTAGTTTAGGAGGGGCAGAAGTTGAAGGCTGAGATTTGGTTCACATTTACCGCGGGGGTTGCATGTTCCGAATCTCGGATCGGATAGGGACAGGAAAATTGTTGTCCCATCAAGTGGTGACTCATCGTGCTTAGCTGCTCACCACTGCCACGTCGCGAACCGAACAACTGGTCCTATGTAACAGGCCCGATACTCCATAACTATGTCCACGAATCCATGCCTAATGATGCTGGAGGTCCTATCTTTGCCCCAGTTGTGCTACCATCCAGCGGGCGCGTTCTGCGTAATCGCCTCGTAAAAGTCTGGATTTCCTCATGCTAATATCGGCGACCAGTTGTTGAACGCACGTCAGGTAGCGCTCTACGAACACCTAGCGGGGCTTCTCGGCGGTTCCCCCAACGAATTTCACTTGCAGCTCTACTCAAAATGGTCTATGTACGATTGGGGGATGATTTTCACTGGCAACGTACAAGTTTCGCCACAGCATCGCTCCCTGGCGCGAGATCTCGTTCTTCCTCGCGAACTATCCGAAAAAAATCTCAAGCCTTTCCGAGAACTTGCCGCTGCTATGCACGGATGGCGGGAAGAAAAGCCTCTGGCTATCATGCAGTTGAATCACGCTGGACGCCAGTCCCCCAATATTTTGGGAGGCAGGTTTCCGTTTGCCCCGCCGCTCGGGCCCAGCAGCATACGCGTCGGATCGTCTCTACACAACCAAGGCGTTCTCTCTGATCTCCTTCACCGCCTGATGTTCCAGGTTCCTCGCGCCATGTCACTGCTTGACATTGACGAGGTCGTTGGAGCATTTGTTCGTGGCGCTAGGCTTGCCGCTCAGACCGGTTACGACGGCGCTCAACTTCATGTGGCTCACGGATGTAAGTTTCAACGCGTGTTCATGATACACCGATTTTACTTGTCCGTAGACCTTCTTGCGCAGTTTATATCGCCCAAGGTATGTATCGTAATTTCTTACTTATTTCTGAAGAGTCATTATGCTCATACCGTACCAGTCCAATACCCGCGTAGACGAATACTCTTGCACTCCGTCGAATGCCCTTCGACTTCTCCACCGCATCGTAACGGAAACGCGTGCCGTGGTTCCTAGCAATTTTGTCCTGGGTATCAAAATAAATTCGGCCGATTATGCTGAATCCTACACAGCCGGCCATGTGTCCGCATCTCCCGTCCTAGATCACATCCTCACTATCGCGAGCTGGGGCTCAGTGGATTTCATTGAGATCAGCGGGGGCGATTATGAAAAACCAGGTAAGTCCCTGTGTCACAACACGAAATATTCGCAATAACCCCGGCCAGATTTCATGATGAACGACCCCAGCTCCGTGACCTCCCGCCAGGCCATTTTTGCGGACTTTGCGCACCGTGCCCTCCGCGCCGTCGCGTCTATTCCAGGGGCTCCGCTTATTCTGCTCACTGGCGGGCTCACCACCCCGGCTCACCTCCACGGTGCCCTTTCGTGTGAACACGCACACCTTCTCGGCATTGGCCGCGCAGCGATTCTGCGGCCTGACCTCCCCCGACTACTCACTCAGGTGCAACCCGATTCAAACGCGCCTTTCGCCCCTGCACCAGATCAGCGCCTCGGTGAACGCCAGATGCGGATCCTGCAACGCCTTCCGCGTGTCAAGCTGCTTGGGGCTGGGGCCGCGATGGCATGGTATGTCGTCGAGTTGCGGCGCTTGGCTCAGCCGGGGCCGTTTGTGCAGAAGCCGAATTACTCCCTGGGATCGCTCGGTGGGGTGTTGTGGGTGTGGGCATGGTTTGGGCCGGAGATCGCTGCGCTACGAAATACGCTCCTTATTGTGTCCTTTGTTACGGCGTTGACGGCGGGGGTTCTGCTTGCCCCATTAATCTAGGTGTTCCACAGACCACAGACTACCACAGACAGCTACAGAGACCATCCAGAAGTCGGAAGGCGGTGTGTGACGGCTGTTAACGGATACCAGCGAATCTGCTCCCGCACAGGAAGTACTTCGCGATGTACTTCATGCTAACGTCAGCGGAACCAGCGACGCGCTGGAGAAAACATTGTTTATTACGCGATCAATGGTATGTGATTCACCTTTTTGTCTTCGGATAGAGGCAAAGTGTTGCGTCAATGCGCATGTCAAAGTCGAATAATCCGAGAATGAGAGCATAAATGATAGAAAGGTGTATAATCGAAAATTTTCGCCTTCTCAGCAAGCTCGGTGTTCGGTACATACGGGGTCGAAGAACACGTCAAAGTGAGTCACGCCTAGACACCTGAGTCTAGGCGTGCTTTGCTAGGCGCCCGCCTGCCGTCACGGAGATCAGCGCGCTTCACCATTCGCAGGTCGAGGACCCCGGTCAACGCAGTGATAGGCAAGATGCCATGTAGTCCACCAATTATTAGCTGCACACTGTCGCTGGGGCAGGTAATTAGAATCGTACTGGGGTTAACGGGGCAGTTTCGCATCACTATGGTCAACATCTGCCATCTGTCAGAACCATGTCGATCTCGTCTACCGTACGCCATTGATCGGGTGCGACGTTTACGGTTTCTCCCAGCGCAAATCGGCTGCGTGGGGTGGAACGCGATGTTATCGTCTTGCATATCTTCTATTTGCCTGAGATTTCACTCAATGGAGCTCAAGAACCTGTACGAACTAGTGTTGCCGCGGTCAGGTTCTGAACCGATTCTGAACCTGAACCGAACCCGAACCGAACCTGAATTCGGCTTCGGCCGATGGCTGGGAATCGGACCGAACATGAGGTTCGGTCCTGGGTTCAAGGAATTTGGATTTTTACTGGACCTGTGCGAACATGTTCGAACTTGTGCGAACCTCCGCTTTTTTTGGCTGAAATAATGAAATTTTTGGCATTAAACCTCGGCTTTTGTGGGCTATTGCTACCCTGGCTGCATCGTACGCCCTCCCGCGGAGCTCACTGCGACACTGCGGCGGTTGCATCCACCCAAAAAGAATTGTCATTTTAATCTTTAGTTAGCCTTTAAAAGTCTATTGATGCCCCCGGTCAAAACAGAAAAATCCTGGATCTTGGGTAGCGTTTGGAGTCGGAATAAAAAGGACATTAAAGACACTTTGGCACGCCTTCAAGGACCTGAACAGAATTGTGGTGTGTATGTGAAATTTTTACGACTGCAGTTCTGACATAGTTTGGCATGTTTAGGGTCCTTCACCTGCTGAAAACTGGGTGCGTATATGCGACCGAATGCTCGGGGGCGGGAAGAGCAGCGAAATAAATATTTTTTGCGGTTCGTTCAGGTCCGAACCTGTTCAGAACCTGAACCGAACCTTTTGTGAACTAACACTACCTGGAGGGCGACAAAGTAGGGAGCCCAAACATCACAGTGACTATGAAGATTCAGGGCATGGCCTGAGGTAGCAAGGGTAGTGAGGAAGAGGTTTCTTCAACAACAGCACGACGAGGGTTACGACGAAGAAGCTCCATGATGAGAGGAATTCTGATGGGGGAGACCTGAAAACAGGCTCCTTTTATAACCTGTTATCAAGGTGCATCCCAGATAACACTATCAAGATTCATCTTGATAGTTATCAGATCCCATCTTGATAGTTATTAGATGGTATTTTGATAATGTTATCAACATTCATCTATTTAGTTGAGTATGAGTGCCACCCTTTTCTAGTGATTTGATGCCCTTTCTGATGGTTTGACGCCCTTTTCTAATGGTTTGACGCCCTTTTCTAATGATTTGATGCCCTTTCTAGCACAACGCCCTTTTCTGACACCCTTTTCCAGCACGACGCCCATTTTTCAATTTGATCCCATCAAATTCGACTCCCTTTTCAACACCCTTTGACATCGACGACGCCCCTTTTCCTTCTTTTGAGCGCCATGTCGACAAAAGAAAAGCGCACACTTTTCTGAGATTATTTCCTTAGGTGTAGATGACGTTTTGTGTGAGGCCTTCTTCGTTCTGACCCCTCAACAGGACATAGGCGATGGGTTGCAAACACTCTTGCGGTCCTGGAAGATACTGGCAACCGTTGTTTCGAGTGAGTAATGTTTCCAATTCGGTGACGACCAGACATACCGTTACCCCACATCCGCACAGTCGCGGATATGCTTGCCGTAGCCACCGCCGTTGAGAATTGCGGAGGACCCGTTATTGAGTTCCGTGGAGGACGCGTGGACGCTGTCGCGCCAAATAAACCTGGTGTGCCGGAGCCGCAGGACACTCTGGAATCCCATACTGCAGCGTTCGCCCGCCAAAACTTTACCGCGACTGAAATGTTCGGCTTGGTCGCCTGTGGGTATGTACCCACCGAGTCTTAATCCGTTTTTCAACCTTTCGTCACAGACACACACTCGGCGGCGTGCAGACCGTGCCCTTTCTGCAGATTGCATCGGTGCTGAACGATCCGACCAACACTGAATCTGTCGCCCATTTCGACACCACGTTCACTTCGATAATAATATGTAGAGACTCAGCCCAATTCCTGTATGCTAATCTAATCTATGACCACCACAGCGCAACGGAGTATATCTCCGGTACTACGAAAAATTCTCTCGTAGTCGGATTGAAGGACACCACAAACTCCGACAAGAGGATCTTCGGCAGCGATGGTAATGCAACCATGCTCTCGTGCGTTCCTATGGGCGAAGCTACCCGAGTCGCTGACACTATACTTACTGCAGGTTCGCCAACGCCGCGGATTTATTCGCATCGACTTGCGCAGACTTGTTTGCTAAGATGTTGAATACCGTTCCGCAGGACGTGCAACTAACCGAGGTCATCACACCTCTGCATGTTAAACCCGACTCCCTGCTTCTCAACCTCGACAGTAACTCGCTGCAGTTCTCAACCCAAGTCCGCGTACGTCTTGCGCATCTTTCTTCCCTCACAACTTTCTTTTTAAAATTTAATCTCAATGCCTTGTAGTTCTGGGAGCTCCCGAACACCACCCATACGATACGCATGCTCTGGGACGATCGCGCCGGGGGTTCCAACAACGTCACATTAATACCATCCAATGTCGTCACTGCCGCCGGAGGGCGTTTCACCGCCTCGTGGTTCGATACCCCCCCCCCTTAACACTCGACGCAGCGGCAGGCATCACGAATATGCGCTTCCTCGTCGATGGCAAACTCGAGGATCAAAACGGTGTTGGGTTCGCTGTGGCGGACGACCTTGTTTGGTCAGCCACATCTTGTGTCGCGGCGGATTTTAACTCGGCGAAATACGAGGTTGCGGTCCGTGTCCTTACTCAATATTATCCTTGATGACAGTAATGCCTAACTCTGACTCTGTTGTCTGTAGGTGCCCAACAGTCTCGCCCCAACGCGGGTATACCTCGAGACGCCTAGGCAGGACAACATCAGCCGGCCCATCATCGTGGAAACAGATTTACAGGCCCAGCCGGTGGTTGCGAATGCTACGTTTAATATCTGGAGTATCGAGCTCGATGGCGAATTTGACGACTTCACTATTGGGGCGGAGGTTGGGGGTGTGAAGATCACAAGAGATGATTCCCGGCCGGTGCAGAAGATTGATGTGTGTCCGTGAGTGGCATGCAGCGCTGTGGTTGAGATAAAGATACCCCCATGCTTCGGACAAAGTAATACTTAGATGCTTTCGTAACGGTTAATAGTGGTTCAACTTAGGACTCGAGAAACTTGACATTATTACCGGGACAGGGTTCGCGGCTCCGAAAGAAACACTACTAATTAATCCTACTGTTTAAAGCGTCGGTTGGCCACTGGAAGACATAAAGAGCGGAGCTCGAAGGGTTTCCAGCGGCCTCCAGTACCGATTTGGATTTTGTTTTTGGTCTTGCTCCTTGCTGAGCGCTGAGGCATGGGGGCAGACTTTAATGCTGATGAACAGCGGAGCGGTCACAATTGTATGTAAAGCTCAACCCTAAGTCCGACCATCAACTTCAGGCAACCAAAAATCACGCCAATACAAGACGCACATGCCCGCTATCAGTATTGATAGTGGGTTTTGTACCCAGCTCGAAAAGTTGATCGAAACCCGATTTTTACACCCATATATGGGCAACATGATGTCATAGTCAACCCTTTTCTGGCCGGCGGTTGATCGGTTTCGTCTTGTCCCTGCTCGTATCTGTTGCTTAATCTTCTCTTGCTCTTCTACTCTTATCCTACAAAAGCACCCTCAGCCATTTCAAATACCTTCAACACTCTTCTGCATCTCACAATGGCTGCTCTGAACGTTCTGTTTCACTCAACTCCAAGAACTTCGGTATCTGCGAGGTTCTGTCAAAGTCTCTTCAGTGCTCGACGCAGCCACTTGCTTGTTACCACTGCTATCCCTGGCTATCTGCCTTTCTCGAGCCTTGTCGACTGTATCATGCGATGCAAGCCAACGTTGTCCTTGGGCCGCCCACGTCCGCAAATCCCTTATTGGTTCTGGCCGTCGTCCCGACAGCGCTTTTGATGCACGGCAATTTCTCTCGTGCCCAGCTCATTCACTCCATGGTCTCTTCCACATCCCGACACTCCTCATTCTTCTAGACATCCCATCATCGCATCTCTCACCCACTGAAGCCAATTCTGAAGATCGGATCTCCTTCAAATCTGCTGACCGCAATTCGGATGAACGCTCTAGTGTGTCCAAATTCAGCAACATTCACTATTGCCCGCGCTGCGTACTCAGTTGCGAGCCTTTGCGCGACACCATCAATCTCAAGGGTGTCAATATACTGCTCAGACTTTACTTACGCGCACCTCTGTGTTTTGCCAGCCTACACCTTTGTGCTCCCTAACTTGCTGCTAGCTCCGAGTATATTAAATGACAGGAATTAAGTGCACACTATCTTCCCTCGTGAGCGATCCCATCATTGGCATCTTCGTTTATCCCCAGAATCCAGTTCTCAATTCTCTCCTGTCGACCGTGGACTACTCTACCCAAGTGAGACGCCAGCTTCTTACATATAAGCACTGTGATCTATGTTTGTCCAGTTGAATACCATGTATAAATCGTCTGAATTCATGCGATACTGCAATTAGGTGCGCGGAATTATGTTTATTTTTGAACTAGTATGTATAAGTCACAGGGCGCTGAAGTCAGATAGCGCCTACCGCGTCAGCGAGCTACATAGTTTACTCTTCGGGAGAAGAACACCCGAGGCACCACTTTTGACTTTCCGCCGCAACGTGGTTTCCAGATCGGGGAATTATCTTCGGCAAACTCTCGGCGCCATCATTCCAATCAATCGGCGCACAGTTTGCTGTCAGCCTCACTCACCAGCTCATGCCTTTTTTCTTCCACCTCCACCTCCCCCATCCTAACCATCTTTATCCCTTCGTCCTCTCGTTCTTTATTTGCGCCATTCCTCCCCTCTAGGCCCCCCCTAGGCTCATAACTGCGCTGCTCAATAGTAAAAGGTCTCAGGTTAAGTTGCCCGCGGCAGGTCCGGCAGTGTTTGATGTGCCGTTGATCGTGCCGAAAGTAATTTCCCGATTTGGACGTCACGTTGCGACCAAAAAGTCGGAAAGTGCGAGGCACACCATCTGCCCCTGTTACAACTATAGCACTGGCCGACCAGGAATTGTGAAGTATTTCACATCGAAAATCTTTGTCTTCGCATCTTTTCCTGGACGCGGAAACATTACCTAGTGTCACAAACGGGGCAGTTAGACGGCTTCAAATGTTAACGGTCTTCTGTTGACACATGCCATCGTGTCAGGCACGAACCCGGTGAAACTTCGTACATATGTCAGCGTTCAAACGCCGTTCAAGACAAGCAGATTCCCCCGCAATTGAACCCATCCTCAGTGAGCCAGATGTTGTATTGCGTTATGGCCTCGGTCCGAAGCTGTTCCCACAGCGGTTGGTATGCCGCCTGGGGAACCTCGTCAGTGGTGGCGTGGCGGTCGTTGAAACCTATGAGTGGATACGTACTGGGGAGCTCACTATCAAAGAGTCCAAGAACGCAATATTCTCCTGTGCGAGGGTACCCACCCAGTGGCAGAAGCTCGTGCGGAAAAGCGGCGCATTATTGACGCTTTCAAAGAAAGCCTGTCCGGCCTGCAGGCTATCGAGCTTGCTGAGGATGATTTGCTGGGTGACCGGCACGAAGGTTGAATTTAGAAGCTGCGCATCGGCGTCGCTGAAAAGTGGGCCGCTGGGGAACTGCAGTGGGCTGATGGCCTAGTGGAAGATTGGGATGGGTACCGCGGCAGCAGTGAATGTCCTACCGCCATAGAAATAATCGCAGCATCGTACAGGTCGCTGCAGGCCTTGACGTGTGATGCAATCGCCTACGACCCGCCTCAACGTCGGTCTTATCAAAGAGGGGTAACATACCCCCAACTGCGGGGCATCCGCCGGGAAGGTGTTGTAGCTATCCCCCCCAAACACAATCGCTGCGTTTTTCAAATTCCCCTGCGACGTGAAGAAGTTGGATGTGTCGAAGGCAGCAACCGCGCCAACGGAGAGCATGGCGATCCCAAGAAGTTTAGTCATGCTGAGTGTGCGTGGTGAATGCAGTGGGGAAGTTGGATATTGGAGGTTATGTAGGGCGGCAGAACGGCGAATTTAAAGGGCTCATCACGGCCCAGGTGTCTAATCTTCGGGGACAGAGTCCGAAGGGGGTAATGTCAATGTCATGTTCCTGCCAGTCGGAATGACTACTGGTGGTGGTCTGTTCAATATCTGACCTTCCTCCCGAGGAGGATGCCAAGTAGCTCGGTCTCGAGTTCAGTGCCTTGGCTCAGTGAGCTACAGGAGGTTCCATGCAAAAAGTAGAACCACCTGTGGCCTGGTGTGTACCTTGATTGTGCCTTTGTCTAAGATTGAGCATCTAGATCCGTCATGCCAGCTGCCCCAACCTTGTCGTGGACTGGACATCGTAAATTGAACGTGGTTCCTTGGATTCCCTGTGGCATAAGTCCTTGTCGTCGTTAGCTTACGTGCGCTCCGCCGTCATAGGCCTCGACTTGCTTCAGTTCAAACGGATGAAGACGCATTGATCCCACGTCAGTGTCCGTTTGAATGAAAACTCCGACAGTGGTCATTCATAATCCAGCCAGGGCCGACTGTCTGTCCATCTCCATCAGGAAAATCTGAAATTCTATGAAGTACAAGGGGCAGTTATGCGGGTCTTTGATGGTCTCTGATGGTCTATGGTGGTCTTTAAAATTCCTAGGAACACTATGAGCCTTGGGCCCTTAAAAGTAAATCTAGGACTATGTAATGAGCCTTCACATTATCTAGATGATTTTCTGTGTTCACTTGATCCCGGCAGTCAGTAAGAATACCTGCAAGCAATAGGGGGAACAATTCTTTATTCAGGCGACGTAGAGCCCTCTGAAACCCTTACATAAGTATGTCTGAATTTTCCTTTCACCCAGAATCTGTCCCTCATGAAATGGCAAGAGTTATGCTTCATTACAAGTGACAAAGCCAAACATCAGTCTACTGGTACCTATAAAACACAGCTTTCTATAGTTCCAGCGGATAGAAGAGTGCACAGCAACCAAAAGAACACCTCCTGATCTATCCCGATTTCAATCTTCCCAATTGACGACATGGAAAGGCAAAGAGAGGGACGGTCTCGAAGTTGTCACGTGACTTAACACAATAGTGGCTGTGACTTGTCATCCATCTGCGCCCACGTGTACCCACCTTGCTCTCCGCTGCTTGTCGGCAGGACCCAGTGGGCTCTTTCATTCCATACAGCGCTAGCCCTACCAGACCTCCAGTAAGCCCTTTAGCTGCCTTTTTCCCCCCTTGGTGCCCAGCAGTCGTCTAGTTAGTGATGTTCTGGCTTGGTACGAAGCTGAACTTCGGTTCTGAGTGAAGGGACCCAACAGAATTGTTGCACAAAACTCTCTTTCTTGGGCCTTGAGAAGCCGTGGCTTTGGCTTTAGACCCCTCAAGCCAAAGCCAAAGCCAACCCGAAGCCAAAGATTTGGCTTGGCTTGACTTGTCAAGCCACGGGCTTGGCTTTGTGGCTTCATGGCTTGAAGCCAAGCCATGAGCATCACTAGTTGGCCACCTTCCCAAATCAAGCTTTGGAGCTGGAACTCGGCGACTGGAGCCATCGGGAATAGCACCTAAGGCATATATTCATAATTAGAACATATATTGGTCTTCATGCGGCCCATATGCGGTGTGTGAATAACTGCTCCTCCGGCAGGAAAAAGCCCAAACTTAGACTGCTTAAGCAATGCCGCGTCTAGCAGGAGATGGAATCTTGCCAGGTCCCAAATTGGGCCTCAAACGGCATACAGGAAAGGTATACAACATATTTGCATTAATAACTTCGTACCAAGGTGCTTGGAGCACACCAAAAAAAATCCATTGTTGACACAATTGTGTTGTTTACAGCAAAACATTGCACTCAGAAAGGAGCTCAGCAGATAAAATTTCCAAGTACATCCTAAATTAAAGTATTGGATTCCAAAAGCCTTCATGCCAAGTTTCAAATCGGTAGCTCCACAGTGTTGTCTTGTACGACGTCGGCCAATATTGTAAGGGCAACCACGAAGGCCCGAGGTACTCAGGGACTGACGTGGGGGGTCCAAAGGTTAATTGACAGTAGCTAAATATACAGAGAAGCATACCTGACGTGGGGGGTCCAAAGAGAAGAAACTCTGAGGATTCCCACGTCAGCCGTGGGTATAAGTAAGCTACTAGCTAAGACCATGTGACCGGAGTGATCGGCAGATGTCCCGGGCTCGGTCACATGCGAGGTGCCATCGGGGGTCCCCTTGGCGGGTCACGTGCCGGCTTCCGGTACCGGTTCCGGTAGGCCGGTGACTGGGAGAGCGACCGGAAGGACCGGAGGGGCCGGAAGGGCTCTGAATGGGGGTCGGGACGGGGGTTCCCCTGATAAATATGAGCCACTCAAAAAAGCAGCTGTACCTTCAGGGGAGGGTAGCGAAGGAATTTCTAACCTGCTCACAGCACGAATAGTGGCAGATGATTCACTAAGCCCACGGAACAGAATGAGCCTAAAAAGTTGCGAAATGGCAAAGAATTGGTTGAAAGGGAGTTGAGACAAGAAAGCCGAGCTGCATCGGCAAATGAAAAGCAGTGTTGAAGAGCAGAGAGAGTCGAGGACAGAAGGGGTTAATTGAGGAGCAAGACCCTCTGCTCTTGCTGCAAGAGCAGAGGAAAAACAAAAGGAGAACAATTACAGAGGGATATAGCACAGCCGAATGAGCAAGACATGCCTTCGCTTCGCTCCGGCAGAAGTGCGGACCGCAGAGTGTTGAAAGGCAACTAACTGTCATTTGATTATTCCAAACAAAAATTATTCATTCACTCAAGGTATCTGACTACAAAGATCTGTGTGGTAAATCAAGTTTGGGCATGCATAAACACTCCTTCGTATCCGAGATTGGGTTCTATATAGCAGGCTACAATATGGCGTGCTGAAAAGGTCAGTGAGTCAATGCAGAGTACATGGAAAAGACATACATACCGTTCCATAAAATAATAGGAAAAGCGTCGGAAACTCTAACTGGGACAAAACATACCAGGCAGCAGACGAAGACGTCAACGACTACACAACACTATCAAACCGCTGATATGTTAGCACTCGAGCGCTCCACCGACTCGTCGGGCATCCCCATCCCCTTCAGGGCACACTCCGGGTATGGCGGGTATGTGACGGAGCATAGCGCGGTGCGCAATGTGGGTGTTTGAGTTGAATTTGGTGGATCTGAAGAAGGTGGTGCCGACGATGAAGACGTGGAACTCATGTGAGTTGTCGATATTATATGTAGACAGCGTGGATTCTGACTGAGAAAGAATTTTGGCTTAGATGAGGACAAGACGACGGATGACGCGGTGGAGTTGGAGCCGGATTATATGGCGGAATATAACTGAATGTCCTGGCATTAGATTGGAATCACAAGTGAATCTAACATGCTTCTTCATGACCGTCGAATTCTGACCCGGTGTTCTATGCGTCGCATTCACCCAGCGTGAAAGTGTATGAAGACACTACACCGAGCCCTTTGTGCTACTCAGCGAGCCTGTGGCCCGGACACTGATCGTGCATGAGCATGGTTTACATTGGATTTCTATTCTGAGCATTTTCGTAGCTTCAACTGACGATTGGAGTGAGTTCGGCGCATGCCCACCGCGTACGTTTACTGATCATTCGAACCAGGCCATAATTGGTACGATCGTGAGACTGTGAGTGCCGCCGTGGATCTGCCGGGAGCGCAGACCGACTATTATCTACAGATGCTTTGCGATACGCGTTTGGCGATGTGCGCTTCTTGCCTCCCTCCTCTGAAATAGGCGTTAATTGTCCGCCCCGAAATAGTCAGTCAGCATAACAAGATAGTTACCGCCACGGTGGTCAGTGTATCAGGACGCCCAAGCTATGTAATAAATACTTTAACTGATTTTGCGCCGAAGGTGATGGTGTCGCTTTCTGAGTTGGGTTTGTCTATGAATTCCCCCTGTCACTTTCGCACTGGCTGACTGGTTCTCCGCAGTACTTGCGATCGGTATGGGGAAAAGCTGAACCATGGGTGGCTCGATGCTAATGGATGGTAACTCCTTTCACGCAGCGTATACCGTGAAGAGGTGAGAGCTCTCTGCAAATCACACAACCTCTGTCTCAGTTCCTGTGCATCTCCACAGCCTCCAAACTCCGTTCCTCAGTTTATTGCCAAACTACAAGGTGCGCCGCCGCAAAAAGCTCAGGCCACCGAGAAATTGATTTCCTCAGGTGCTGGCATCGTTCTCTCTCAGTGTTGGCGTCATCACCGATATATTCACCGTAACCGCGCTGTGTTTCTTCCTGTGCAAATTCCGCACGGGGCACGCGAGGTATGCCATCAAATTTCATTGTTGATTCACCTGACGGCGTTCATCGCGATCCAGAGTGGACTCACTCGCAAACACACTTACAATCTACGCAGTCAACACTGGGGCAATCACCGCCGTTGTTGGCCCTCTTACCCTAATTTTGGTGATTCATCTGCTGCAATATTGAAATATTTTAAGCTCACGCCTCCTTTTTCTTTCTTTTTCTTTCGGTATAGTATGATCTCCGCCTGGCAAGTTAGGGCTGACCTCCGATGGCAGTCTACGCCATCTCCTTTCGTGCACACTAAACACGTGGAAGATTATCCGGGGCGAGGACGGGCGTTCGACTGGCGCGCCGGTGAACAATTCGAACCAGAGTCACGTACCCGTACCACCCCAGAAGATGTCTGGGAAACGAGGAGGGGAGTAAATACCCTTGCGGAGGGAGGTCCCAAGCGCGGGGGTAAGGAGATATTGCTGTGCAACGAGAATTCATGCATATTTTCCTTTCGTTATTTTCCAGGCTGTACGAGTTGAGTGCTCCTCGGTATGGTCAGGCGCAGGGGGGGACAATCTGTTGAAATACGAGCTGTCTAATTTGATCCTTGGATTCCTGTGCTGTATCGGGCACAATATCTATCTATTGGCTGTATATGTATCTAGTCGCCATGAGTCTTGGAAGGAAACAAGGACAGAAGCCGGTTGTGGGATATCCCCACGCATAACCCGCTTCCCGCGAAGCGGCGGCGGAAACGAGCAAAAAATGAGTGTGCAAAAGGTTACAGCGGGGTTCGGCCACGCCCGCGGAGTGTTACATTCAAAAATAATACAAGAGATTTCCCTTGTTTACATGAATAATATAGTTAGACTGACAGTACGGCCTCCGGAATCTCAATGGAATCTGACAGGACGACTTATGGAATCTAATAATGTTACGAGACGGCGAACAAAACTTAACACAACAGTTGAATTTTGATGTCACTGATCTACTGCCAGGCAACCTGATTGGCCACAGTTTCCCGCCAACATTCCGCATCAAACGGTGAAGCCGAGACGTAAATCTCCGCGTTGTTAGGTGAGGCAGCTCCGCTGAATGGGCGCTGGAAGCTCACAGGACGGCGTCTGGATCTAACAGGACGGCAAACTTGCGGCGAACGAGAGTTTACACTGTAATTCAATCCGGCATTCGCCAAAGTACTTTGAAATATGCGAATTTTTGGGGGTGGTGCTGGCAACGGCATCGCGCTAATCCTCCGCATCAAAGAGCGGGAGCAGAGAAACCTAGGAATGAACTGCAGGTAGCTTGCTGAGGCGGATCCGCTCAATGGGCGCTGGATATGTAACAGAACGGCGTTTCCGTCGTCCAGAAACAACTTTACACATTCGCTGATCCCGGAAATACAACAGAATAACAGAACCGGGTGGGGTTCTGTCCCGTTGTTCAAGATTTTTCTGCACTTGCATAAATACTTGTCCTCTGGCATGAATTTAAACGGCGTTCCAACATGCGCTTCTCCCTCGTCATCATTGCGGCGCCGTTTCTCCTCTCCTGCCTGGCGTTTGATGCATCCTCGTGAGTGGGGAGTACTTTCTGCATAAGGGCCGCTTTAAGCTGACTACTGGCCCATGCCCCGAGGTTCGAGAGTGATCACTGCGGTTTGGACGCCTCTGGCGTCGACATCGACAACGCGACAATCGCAGGTCAATACAGCATCTGTTTGGACCTCTGCGGCACCCCCCTCAGAGCTGCAATTCAGACCGCCCTTGCCGCGTACAACACCACCGCAGGAACACTCCCACCAATAACACCGACCTCATCTTGCTCTGGGCAGCAACTCCCCGGTCTACAACAAAGCCATCAACGACTGCGCCGATGCGGTACAGGCGCTGCGCACGACCTTGGTCGATATCCCTCCGTCGGACCGCCTAGATGATAATTATCCGTATCCAGGAGCCTGGGAAGATGGGCTTCCAAACACCGAAAGCTTCCCGCCGTTCAAGGTGCCTGCCGCTACACCATCGGGTTCCGTCTCCACCAGTGGTCTGGATGATGGTGGAGGGTCGTCAAAGCCCACGGGACCAGCCAGCCCAACCCAATCGGGACACAAAAACGGGGTCAAAGTGCTCTCCACAAGCTTTTGGCTCATCACTCTCACCGCCGCCGGGATGGTGTCGATGACTTAGCATACTGTTTCATGACTGTTCCTAGTATAATCGTCTGAATGTAAGCGTTTGGACGCTTGTGTTTATCGCTTTTCCATTCAAAGCCCCTCTTCCGGTGCGAGTAAGGCTGAGGCGCCGCGGCATTTCTGAAAGTCAAAAATAATCAGGATGCAGGTGAACAGATAGCAATGATGGACGAATGGGGTGAAGGGGAATTAGATCAACAGGATGCCTGCCAGGTCCATCGGGGACGAGGCGGCGCGTAAGGTAATAAGGTCAGAAGGCAGTCTACGGAGAGGTTCATCAAGAATATGTACCTAGTCCAGAACATACACACGTCACTCAGTACGTCCCCTTTCGCCACACATGTCGGCTTAGAAAATTTTTAACCCATTCAGAACTCACCTCTTCCGAGGCAAGGTCACCACGTTTTTGTTTATTTATTTGGTACTTCCGCCGCGCTACGATAATTCGGCGAGGGATTGAGTGCACTCGTCGCTGGGAAAAGGTAAATAAATCTGGGGCCAAAACGTGAGACACAGACGATAGAAAATCCCAGTGGGTTCAAAAAGGGCCAAAGGATTTCGTCGCGTCAGGTGGACGCAGCGGGTGACGCGGCAGTCAGAAATTAATGAGCGCCGCGCTTATTAAAAACTCCATTTTATACTTATTTGCGCCTAAACATCTCATCCGAGAATACGGCGCCCGGCGCCATATTCTCGGATGAGATATATAGGTTGATAGCATTTGGCTTGTTGATCGCGACTTACTTGGATTGTTGAAAATGGATCTCCATGCGGTGGAGCATTCCACCGATGCCCAGGAACATTGTAAGTCAAATGCAGCCGTACCCATTACGTACTCATACTGTCCTCATTCTTCTTCTCTCATATTTTTTTTCTAGTTAATTGACCACAGCTTCCCGCATTTTGCTTGCAAATCAACTCGTTTGATTCGCAAAGGCGAAGGACAAGTCTTCATTTATCGAAGAAATATTTTATTCTTGTGTTTTCAGACTTTACTTTACGTTCTCATTTTCTCTCATCCCTCGCACAGACATTCTACATTCGCTCTACGTGCGCTAACGCGGCTCGAACCAAGTCCTCGGGCATCTCGGACTTAGTGGTGCCGCGGCTCGGCGCGGCTCGGCTAGCCGATAGAGCCGAGCCGATATTAATTAAGCCGAGCCTAGCCAGCCGTTGCCAAGGCGGCTCCAAGTGGCTCGGCTCCGACTGGAGCCGGTTTGAGCGCGGCTCAGCCGCGGCTTGGCAGTATTTTGCCATGCCTCAACCATGCGCCGCCGTGCTGCTTCCCTCTCCTCTCGTCATTGCTCTACATGTCCCCTAGCACTCCCTTGCCCTCTGCCATTTAAATCAGGCAAAAATCCCTCATAACGCCCAAGGCTGTGGGCTAGGCAACTGACACGAGGCACTGATCACTCATCCTTTGTTCGCTCTCTCTCCTCGTCATGTATCGAGTACAGACACTGCTGCTTTGGATGAAGGCCGTGGGGGTATGTCAGATATGCAAGGGTCCCTTTCCTATATGCGTCTATGGATCAAATGCTACGATGCTTTTCAGGGATTGTTTCAGCGTTGGGACTTTCCCCGACGCCGCTCGAGTCTGAAATGAATGTTCCATGACCTTATATAAGTGTCATGGCCGGGTTGCACAGAATGTGCCCACACCGTTGCCTCCCCGTCGACAGCCAGCTCCTGTGGCTGTAGCAGACGGTATTTTTTCCGCATTTTATCAAATTTTCGGTTCTTTTTGACCATGAAACCAGCACCAGCTCAAACTCCGGCCCAGAATCCAAAACATATTTGGAGGGCGCGTCGAGCTCCTACTGCACCGGACAAAACCCCGCCTCCACCGCCCCCTCCAGCCCAAACCAAAACTAGACGCCAGCGGCACCAGCCTGCTCGATCAGCCGAGCCTGTTCTTGCTCCACCAGTCGAGCCTGCACCAATCCCCGCTGGGCCCGAAGGTCCACCTGTTAAGCTAGACCGTGTTGGAGACGACGATGGTCATGCTGCTGGTGTGTCCATTTGTCTTACTTATCTATTGTCTGTTGAAGGCTGATTTCAGCCCGCCCTCATGGCATCTTCGACGACGACAATCCTGACGCTGCTGCTGCCAGTGCGGCACCTCGTCCATACGTACATTTTGCCGGCCGTGAAAGCGACCACGGGAATATTTCCTAGACCCACCCGCATCACTTTCCCGAAGCCCTTCACCAACCCGACAATCCTCGCCCCAGGGTCGCCAACACCGACGATCGCCTCGGGCTGGTCCACATGCCTACCCCAAGGCTTACCCGCTGCCCCCACCACACCTATTTTTGCGTGAGGTATATCCGGCCCTTCAATATTTTCCCAACAGTCTCATAACTCATTCACATCAAGCTTGAAGGCTACCGAACCAACCCCAACAACACCCCCGCTCGACCTTCAGGGGCCAATTGGGCCGACAAAATCCTTGGCATGGATACGCGCGGCCGCCCGTGGCCCGACACATCACTGGAGTTTGGAAGACGAGGTCCGTGCATATTTCATGGAACCCCCGTACAGCTTCGGGTCTGTGCGCTACTGGCAGGTATGTCCAGTGCGCTTCATTCCTTCTCCAAGTTGGACTGACTCGGTATTTTTCAGGCCAACCAGCCACGGCACCCCACTATATTCGCGCTTGCCGTCGACATCTTGCCCATCCAAGGGTCAGCCGTCCCATGCGAGTGCTTCTCTTCCAGCGCCGAGACGGACACCGTCAGGCGCCATCGTACGGCGCCTGATCTGAGGGAAGCCCCCCAATGCTCAGGTTTTCTGTCAATTTTACGGCGGGTACATCAAGAGACGAGGAGATTGCCTTGATGGAGGCTGATACTGTATACGACTCGGAGTAGTTTTAGTCTAATCTTTTCCCTAATTAGTGCATGCGGACCTACATACTTCTTGAAGCTCACACCAGTGACAAATGAAATTAAATGGATTAAGTTGTAAGTACTGCGCAGATGAATACTTGCTCCCGTGGCCTTGTGCTCGCCTAGGATTGAGCCCTCTCGGCCCCTTTGGCCTCCGTGAGCCCGCCGCACTGCCACGTCTCTGGATCAAAAGCATACAGCTGCACCTGCTGGATGCGCGGCAGTAACAAGACCTCCTCTGCAGGCAGCAGAACATCAGGAACAAGACAAGTCTTTTGAGGTTGCCGCCGAAGGCACGGCAGCGGCTGCTGCGCGCTTGGGGAGCATGTGCGACGTTGAAGGTGACGGTGGGCAAGATCGAGGATCGAGGGGTTTAGCAATGAGCAGGGCGCCGGAGGACGCCAAGACGTGGGAGGTGCAGTTTAAAGTCGTTGTTAGCAAAGAGGGGAAAAAAACGAGGAAACACTCTGACGCACGAATTGATCCAGACTGCCATGAACAGACGTTGTGTTGGCAAAACACCGAAGAATTGGCAGCAGGTGCCGTCCCAGAGCCTCACAGAAGAAATAGTGGGCATCCATCTACGTGTTGTGAGTGTTTTTAGCGTGTGCTTGGTTTGCAAACGCCACGAGTCGGTCGTCGAGGTCCAGAGCCAAAGAGGAGCCAAAAAAGCCATCGGGATGCGCGTGAGAGACAAGGGATATGAGGAACGTGTTGGGAGGCATCTTGAGGACTTGAAAACGGCGTTGGAGCTCCTCTAGGGCGTGTGGGCCGGAGTGGGAAGCAAAGATGTGTCGAATATGGCAGATCAGATAACGACGTGGCACATCATGGCGTAATTGACGTCGTCCACGCTGATTTCGTCCAGTGTCGAAGGTGTTAGGAGGTGAAGGGGAGCCCAGAATGTCGTAGGGCTCGTCCAGATTCGTAGGGCACAAATGCTGCCTGAGCTGCGGCTGAGCTATGGCTTAGCCGCAAGCCGCCCCAAGCCAGCGGTCCATAAATGGCTCGGCTCGGCTTTAAGCGGTGATGGCTCCGAAGCCATCAAAAGCCGAGCCGAGGCAGCCGTAGCCGAGCCGCGGCAACACTATCTCGGACTACGCCAGGGATCGATTCGAAGTGGATTGGGCGCGCCAGGCGCTGATCTGGGCAGCGTTAATTTCCCTATACGTTTTTGCGTACCTCCCAGATGACTCGTTGGATGAAGGTTTGATTTTTGCTGAGGCTTTTCAACGGAGTCTCTTACATACATCGGTTCGTACAGTGTTCCACCGGTCAATAAAACACCACTAGTCAATGAAACACTCCGTTGCGAGCTGTTCCCTGATGGTGCCTTGCTCAATTGTGGATAATACTTGAGTACAATACATAAAAACACCTTCTGCCAATTCCAGTACTTGATAACTGGTCCAGGAGAGGAGAAATGGGTTGAGATCAAATCTTTATTTGGCAGAGAATTTGATCCACTAGTCACTGAAACAGTCGATTTCAGCTGGTACTGACTCATGTCTGGCTCAATTAATCCGAAAATTTGGGTGGACCTAGTTACATGGTATACAACATGTTTGGCTTCTTCAAAGTTTCCAGAAAGAGAATGGAATTGTAGATATCAGGCCCGCTGTTTTACTGTTTCATTGACCGGTGGAACACTGTACCTATTTGCACGGGACCCAGATTACGTTCCTTTTCTCTTTGTCTTCTTACCACCACCACAATCCAGACCTTGGCTCGGATTTCTTGCGCCCGCACACTGATTTTTACCTACAACAAGCTGAGTTTTTCTGTATTCTCCTCACGCTGATTGTTGTACTCCTAGAGCTCTTATTCCGATTGCGCGAGGGGAATATTCATTTAACGACCCAGTGCTCTCACTGGCACGACCTTAGCACCACTCGGTCCACCCCCGGAACTATCCTTTGTTTGACACCATCTGCTAAATGAATCCAGATCCAACGAAGGAAAATGCCAGGACAGCTTCGCCTATTTATTGCCCGCTCTACCAATTCACCGTGTTTTCTCTGTGGATTAGCCATTCATTGTTGGGTGCGAGCCAATGACCGGGCTTCTTCAAGGCTCGCTGGCCACTAAATATCCAATCCGACAACTTATGGCCAGGTTATCCTAGCTATTAAATCAGAGAATGTGGTGCCATATGCTCGGATTAGATAACTAGATTTTTTTTTTTTGTGAGATGACAAATCGTTCCCGCAAATTTGCGGGAACGATTATAGGGAAGAAAAAATTTGTATTGAAAAATCGTTCTCACAAAGTTGCGGGAACGGCTGTGTTGCCGAACAAGAATTTCTGATAATGAGAGTCGAGCTGGCGCTCGGAATAGTCCTAGCCATCAGATGGCTCGAATGGCTGCAGCGCAAACAGGCTAATGCGGACGTGCCTTCGGCCGCCCCCGCCGCAACCCCTGCGCGGTGTGAATGCGCCCTCCCCCACCGCTGCTTTAGCCCCCACTCCCGCTGCAGCCCTGGGCAATGCGAACGCGCAGCACTTTTGCATTTAAGTGTACATCCGTGTGTCTATGTAGTTGAAATAAATTCTATCTTGTATTATAAAGGAATACAGTGGCCAAAAAGTACTGACCCTCCGCCTCTCTGGAGGCGGCACTCGCGGCCAGTCAGTGTCAGTTCAATTAGTAAAAGAAGTATTATTGATCCCCCGCAGACGTCGGGCCTCCCTCAGAGGCTGTACCATTAGGTAGAGTTAATTCTAAACCATTTAAGGCACCCGACAGGACCTTACATAATTCCCGAGGTGGTCACTGAGGTGGGCGGTTAGACCCATGAGGACGAGATCGATCAATCGTGGTCAGGTGACCCTCGTCACTGCTCCCACGCTCCGCGTCGATCGTGTTCGCGACGCTCCTTTAAACGCGTCGCACACAGAAAACTGAATATTTACTGGGTTACCAAAAATTCGGCACATCTGAGCCCGCAGGCGTCTGATGAACCTAGAATGAAACTGAGCCTTGTAGCTTGATGAGCAAAATATTCCATGAATGGCTACTATGGCGATCTAACGCCGTCTGCTGGCATGGTTGCTGAGATTTCGGTTTAAGTCAGAGGAACAACGCTGATGTTCAGCCGCAGTTACTTAGATTAATTTCATTTGAGTACACGAGCTGACGGAATTGTTCATAAGTTCTCGCAAGGTTCCTTTCGTTATTATCCTAATTACATCTCCGAGGATAGTTCGCGGCCTCTCTACCGACGCTGTTGACTGAGTGCCACATTCACGTGTATCCTTTCGTTCGAACATCCAATTCCACTCAGACGGACGCCACACAAAACTATTCTACCCTCAATATCGAATACCGAGGCCAGCGTGAGCCGTCTCTGTATGGGTGCCTGCTCGAGTCGCATATTACGCGGCTTTTCATCTTTCCTTCCTTTCATTCTCCCTGCCAGTGGAGACCGATAAGATTCCTACACACTTCTACATCACCACTGCGTTGCCAACGCATCCATATCTTCCACCCAGCGCTGAAGGGATGGACGTACTGTGGCGTCGTAACTTACCCCATCCTTACAGCCATGGCTTAATCTTTCTTGCTATCTTCATTTCACGCTCAATTGATCTTTACAACCGCGGCCGACGGCCGAAGAGTCTTGGACAACGGGAGGCTGGCATGGTCTTGCCGATAGCCTGTTCATTTCCTAATCGCCGAAACACCACCCACCCGATGTTCATCGAGAATCTCAACGCTCGATTCAGCTGTCTAAGTCACAGTGTGGTTCCTGACGAATTTGCCCACTTTTGCGGTCTTGCCGATGACCTATTCGCCTCTTAATCGCCTATCACCACCTACTCGATGTTCATCGAGAATACGAACGTTCGATTTTGCCGTCCAGGTGTGGTTCCTGACAAACTTGCCCCATTGCGCGATTTTGCCAAGAACTTATTCGCTTCCTAATCGCCGATCGTCACTTACTCGACGTTCATTAGGAATACGAACATTCGATTCTGCCGTCCAAGCGTGCTTCCTGATAAACTTGCCCCATTTGGTGGTCTTGCCAATGGCCTATTCGCTTCCTAATCGCTGTTACACCACCCACTTGATGTTCATCGAGAACGTCCAACGTGCTTCCTGATGAACTTATTCCCATCTTATGCTCGCCTTATCAAGACCAAGAGCGTAAGTGCAATGTATAAAAGGCGACTTGGACTGCTGTCGGAGACCCAGCAACTCATTCACCAAGGCCTTTAGCAAAGTTAAACCAATATGCCAATTTTCAGTGGAATCTGTGCGTTCTCCTAGGGTTTATTTCAAGTAATGCGCAGTATTCACTACTCTCAGATACAATCACCAACCTCCAGTCCAAGACTCGGCTCGATCTCGACGGAGGTAAGGGCCTGCCGACATTAAAGGCTGATAACGTCCACTGCAACTCTCTTATTATTCCGCCTGGGCAGGAAACGGCGCCGAGGGTGGGGATCCCGCATAGCGTTGCTTTATTTCACGCACAACATTGAATCGTGGTCACTTTTCCAGGCACTAAAGTGCAAGGCTGGGCGCCCCTCCAACCGGACGACCCCAACTACCTCAACCAGCTCTGGAAGATCATCTACACAGACAAGGCCGGGGTTGACTCGTACAGGATCTCCAACGCGCAGACGGACACGTACCTCGAAATCAGTGGTGGTGAGTTAGCCGGAGACATGAAATTTCTGTCGACCCAACTCACGTTGTCCCACATTCACTCAGGAAATGCCACCGACGGAACGCAGGTTACATGCTCTGCGACCGAGATAGGACACGACACAGCTCCTTACCAGGAATGGGAGTTTGTTAAAATTAACGGTAACTACAAGTGCGTTTTACGCTCCTCTCTCAACCCACTGCTTGTGCTCATCCTGGAATCTTTCCCACCTCGTAGAGTCCGCAATGTCGCAACGCAGAGTAAGCACTCCATCCAATTCAACTTTCTCTCCTCTCGCCTACGGTCTCGCTAATAACCAACTCCGTCTGTACAGATTACTTGGACATCGACAATGGGTAAGCACTACTCTCATCTTCCTCCTCGTTCACAAAGGGAGACTGACATACCGATTTTCCTACTCCAGGTCGTCGGCGAACGCCACCAAGATCCAAGGCTGGTGGGGAGAGCTTGACGGGAACCCGAACCAGCTCTGGATTTTCGAGCAAGCTATGTAGTTCAACCTACACACCATGCCTTGTGTTGAAAATGTCTTGTACGGCTCCAGAACGCAATGAACCTATCATTTTTAGTTCTAGATCGAATTAAGAAAAAATAGTACACACCTGCTTCAGGCACGAAGCCGAGCCTACGCACTTGGTTGAACTATCTGAACGTTCCGGTCGATCTACAAATTGAGGGACCGGTCCGCGCTTGTACCTTGTCGTAGTAGGAGCAAAAAGATCTCCGCCATCCCCACAAGTTCAGCAGGTAAAACAAATACAACGACAACCTGTCCCGGGAGGGAGTGCCCGGCACGACAGTTACGCTGATGTTACCATAACAAGATCTATGAAATTTGCAAGGTCCTCCGGGCATCCTTGGTACGGTGGACCTAGTCCCGTACCTGTTTTCTATTAACTGGATTGCATTCGGCAGTGTGTATCCCCGCTGGCTGTTCGGTCCGTTGCGAGATGATCGATGAAAACCCGATCGCGGCACTGTCTGCTCACAACGAGGCTCCAGGTTACCCTAGTTCCCGGTGCGCTCAGTAATGATCCGCGATTCATCGTGGCGTCAATGGATTTCGGCGTCGCCAGCGGCCAGTTACCGGTGGGATTCGGAACTAGCACGGAGAGGCACAGATTTTGGGGCTGTAGCGGAGGATTTCATTTTTTGGAAACGGGGAGATGGAGAAATCAACTATTTCTATCGGAATTTTCCTCATCCTTGACTTGGACCGAAATTACTTCCTCTGGATTTGGCTCTGTGTGGCCCTACTAACGCGTCGCGTCCCCACAAGTGACTCTATACTTGTCGCGATCGCTTAAGTTTTGCATTGACTGCTTCCATTTGCCACTACCGCGGACACAGCGGCATCCCATCTACTCGTTGTGGACTAGGCAATTGTTCGCGATCCGTATAGCCTTGTATCTAGCATGATTGATATTGATTTCGCTTCCACTATAAATGTGGGTTTGAGGTGCTAACAGCCTTTCTTGGGCGGCTGCCTGGGCGCTTCCGAGGGCTATAAGTTTTATTTATTTATTTATAAGTTGACTCACACCCAAAGCCACAGCTGTCAGGGGCATCTCCGGCCGGCGGGCCGCCGCACCCGGTTCCCGTGCTCACAATCTTACCCAAGCTTCCCATGCAACATTGCAAGAGGTCCTGTCGCCAAGCGACCTCAGCGTTCAGCAGCAGCAATGTCCCGCCCCCTCATCGCCATCGCCGGCCTCGCCTGCGAAACCTCGACCTTCACTCCCTCGCGCACATCAGCCGCAGCCTTCCACCCGCAGCGCGGTGACGCCATTCTGACGGAGCGTTACCCGTTCCTGCTCCCCGGTACCCCCCTTGGCGACACCGCCGCCTGGCACGGCGCGCTGACAGGACACGCGCTCCCGGGTGGCCAAGTGACGCGAGAAGCTTTCGAGTCCCTCGCGTCCGAGATCGTCACCCGGCTGCGCGAGATCATCGCCGCGCACGGCCCGCTCGACGGCCTCTGGTTCGACATCCACGGCGCGATGGTGGTGGAGGGCGTCTCCGATGCCGAGGCCGTCCTCCTGCACCGGATCCGCGCCGTGATCGGCGCATCCGCGCTCGTCAGCGCGAGCATGGACCTGCACGGGAACGTCAGTCGCGCGCTCGCGCACGCCGCAGACTTGCTGACGTGCTACCGCACAGCGCCGCACGTCGACGTGCGTGCGACGCGCGAGCGCACGTGCCGCAACCTAGTCGCGTGCCTGCGCCGAGGGCAGCGCCCACTCAAGGCGTGGGTCCCCGTGCCGATTTTGCTGCCGGGCGAGCAGACCAGCACGCGCGATGAGCCAGCGCGCAGCATCTACGCAGCGGTCGTGGCGGCCGAGGAGGCCGACGGCGTGCTCGACGCGGCCGTGTGGGTTGGCTACGCATGGGCCGATGAGCCGCGGAACAGGGCCGCCGTCATCGTGACTGGGTGGGAGCGCGGCGCGGTCGCGCGGGGCGCCGAGTCGTTGGCACGGCTGTTTTGGAACGCGCGGGCTGAGTTTATGTTTGTCGCGCCAACGGGCTCGTTCGCCGAGTGTCTGGATGCGGCGCTGCGGGCGGACGCGTCGAGGCGCCCGTTTTTCATCTCCGACTCTGGGGATAACCCAACGGCTGGCGGATCCGGCGACGTTACGTGGGGCCTGACGCGGCTTCTCGAGAGGGAGGAGTTCAGAGCCCCCACGGGCCCGACAGTCATCTATGCCAGCGTCCCAGGCCCTGAGGCCGTTGAGATCGCCGTCCGCGCTGGCGTTGGCGCGACGGTAACAGTCACGGCGGGCGCAGAGGTAGACGATCTGCATGCGGGACCGGTCACGCTGACAGGGCGCGTCCATTCGATCAAGGAAGGTGATATTCACGCGGGTGTCGAGGTCGTGCTTCAGGTGGGCAGCGTGTTTGCGATCCTGACAAAGCTGCGCAAGCCGTACCATCTCGAGAGGGATTTCACGCAGCTCGACCTCCGGCCCCGAGAAGCGGACGTCGTGATTGTCAAGATTGGGTATCTAGAGTCTGAGCTGTATGCCATGGCCAAAGACTGGATGCTCGGCCTGACGCCCGGCGGGGTGGACCAGGATCTGGAGAGGTTGGGCCACCAGAGGATACGCAGGCCGATGTGGCCGTTTGACCGGGTCTTTGGGACGGATCCGGATCTCAGCGCGGGGTTTATACCGATGAGCGATGAGCCGTTGACGGGGGTGGATGAGTGAGAATCTGAAGGTCCCAGTGATTGTCGTGTTCATTCCCGGTAACGTAAGTTACGGGTCTTAGAGAGCCTGATTTTTCGTTTATGCAGTAAATCACATTTTCGTCAGCAGTTTTTGCGTAAGCTGATTCACAGGCTGCAAGATTCTTCGGCTTGCTCGCTTCGGCAGGCGAGCCGATAGTTGCCGTTCCTCGACACCTAATCTTGCTTAGGCTTCATCCGACGCGATCGGGTCTTCTCCCAACGTCTGTCAAGTTTGAAGTGCTACTTCCACTTTCTGAATTGCACTACCTCGATTTATTCACAGATAATCGAAAAGAGACGCAGGAAGTTACTGTTGGGATAGTTACTGTTGGGATCCATAAGAACACAAGCACAACAGTGAGCGAGAGCACGATCTTGAAGAAATCTCGAATAAAAGTGCGCTTACCTGAGTACCTCTGCCTGTAGAGATTCTGACCTCCCCGGAGTATCAAATTCAAGTGGTTTGAGATCCGCGGGGAGTTCAGTGGTTAATCTTGATTTCATGGTTCAGGATTTTTTTGCAGAGCACTTCCTTGTGTAACACGTCAGTCCCGGGCAATTAAGTGCATTAGATGATTATAAATTCCTCGCTTCTTTTAATTCGTTGTTTCAGCAAGGACCTATCAAATAGGGGGTGATTGATAATCCTCACACGGTGTCCATGTATATCAGTCGCTCGAACACTGACGGGGTCCCCAAGATATTGTGCGCTGCAATCCGTGGTTCTATGGGCATTGCCGATATGAATGCAACAAGTAGGTATTATACAACGGCTACCCACGTATACTCCATTCTGCATCTCCGACCTCTTGTGAAAATATCCTAACGCTAGCGGATTCGAAATCTAATTCACATCGGCCATCGTTGTGAAGAGGAAATTTTGTAAACTTGTAAAGTAATGATTGGCGGCCTCCAGCTGTGCGGTGCAGAAAATTCAGCCCGAGTTCCTAAGGCCTCTAAGGGATGGAAATTTTCCCCTAGGATCTCTAAGGCTTACTCTAAGGCCTCTCTAAGCCTTAGAGCCGTTAAGGCCTTAGACCTTAGGGCGAACACTGCCCTGAGCTCTGTTTTATTGTATTGTATGCCGGTAACAGAGTGACGGTTCGATTCCCCTTGGCACAGTAATTTTGAGAACCTACTATGCCGGATGCCAGATGCGCGAAGAGCTGAGAAACTCTCTTGTGCTCAAGGGATGGGCGACAAAATTTGGTAAGGGAAATCTCTATTCACTGTGCGTCAAGACATATTCCTATGGGCCGATATACTGAATACGATTATCTTCCCTTGTTATATTGTATCCAGAACCGCACTCTCGAACCTCGTAAAGGCCTGACAGGACCGTCAGGCGTGGTCAGGCTCAGGCAAGTCCAAAATTTCCCACCAAGTAGATCGAGGGATGACTGGACAGAAGAGTTTTTTGTGCACTCTGTTGGAGTGGAATTTGTATTTCTCCTGCCCCGTTCATGGAAAGGAAGTCTGTGCTTTGTGCACGAGAGAGCAAACTGAGAAATTATGCTTGGTTTTCCTCCTGAATATGGTCACTCAGTCGAAATGTAATTTAAACTTGTTCGATGTATTGTTCTATTCTGGCCTCTACGCCTCTGAGTTGTATTTTTAACTTCCAAACCGATTGGAGTTTGGAAACTGTGCCGCTCATCGGGTGATACTTCACACAGTCCGGTCACCAAGAAAGGAATTCTCTCTATCCATTATCCACAGAACCGTAACCGTAACCATCCTTCTTAGTTATGGTACGGTACATTTTTTGGTTATCACAACCTTATACGGCCGGATAAATCCGGGGATAAATCAAACTCACTTGTGTAGGCATCTACACCTCTAGCGCGACCCGGAGGAGGTTCTTGAAGGTGCGACAGAAGATATTCCCAGTTAGGGTTAGCCTTGCCCCTTTATTATCTTTGGCCCGATCGAAGGTAGCAAATTTAATCGGCCCATGAACAACCGAGAAGCAGTTGTTGTGCTGATGCATTTAAACAGCCCAAGGGAATATTTTTAAGGCATCGGAGGCTGGCAGTGTTGATCTAAATCAGTCCAGAGCTCTTTTCTTCTGCTGCTCAAGACGGCTCAAAAGGTCATCAGCATAGGGGTTAATTTGCGGCCATATAACACTGCATAAAGGCTGTATTCCTACAGGTTCTTACAGTATACGTGCGGCCAACCAGGGAGCTGTACGGTACGGTTAGTGGTTCCCGTATAACCGTAACCGTAAACTATATCGTACAGGTACGGTGGGGATCCCTACCGATGATAGGTTGAATTCAGTGCAATTAGGTTGAATTTATTTCGTTATCGGGCTCTGCCGCTTGTCGGCCCTACCAGCTTTATTCCCGGTAACGTAAGTTAAAGGGTAGTTTTTGCAGTAAATCACATCTTTGTCAGCTGTTTTTGCGTCAGCAGTGATCTCTTGATTAACCGTTCTTTAACGAGATCCCTCGTAACCGGTGCTAAAGCCCCATATAGCGCTGCTCGTTCGCTCTTCCTCTGCCTTTCTGCCATTTTTAACTCCATTGGCTCGCTGTGATTTCCCACACTTCCGGATCCATGGCGAGCTACGCATTTCATTCCGAGTTCCGCAACGGCCGCGAACTGTGCAATGCAAGCGTTTTTTAACGAAATCCTTGGCGATTCATTGTACGTGTTTGCGATTTTCTCCATTTGTTGTAATCCCTTTGTCTTCCTCTCCTGCTCAAACACATCCATCTCCTTTTGATCTGAACTTCCTGTGCCCTGAACAGTTCCCGGTGAGCCTTCGCATGCCCAATATATCGATAGTACCACAACCTTTCAATAACAGCTGGCCCCCGCGCAGTTGTTCTGGACAGCACGCAGTTCACCGCAGTTGCAATTAGATTATTATCATGCCGGGGAGCCACGTAGTCCCGCATCGCATTCTTTCTACTTAAACAGCTGCTGCTCCGTTTCCCCCATGCCCTCCTCCTTTCCCTCTTCCCCTACTACCAACAGACGGACATATTGTGCAAATATCTATCTACATTAATCCGACAAATCACAAGTGTAGATTCCTTTCAAGTGCATGTTTGCAAGCTCTCAAGGGATAATGTTGGCTCAAGTGTTCCCACGGAATCGCTCAAGATCTGGGTATCTACGGGGCTTATGAACGTCTCATTTGTGATGTATTATCCCTCGATTTCCGCCATGTTACGAGGCGCACTGCTTGCGCAAAACAGGGGACCAACCTGGATCTGCGAGTCTGGTTCGTTCAGATAGAAAGGTTAATTCCCGGGATTAGCTGTGATGGGTTCTATCATTGCTGTTGGTTTATGAATCATTTACTGCGATCATCATCGCGAACTGGCAGGGTTCTGGACAAGATTCAATGCTGTGGTCGGTTTCATGATCTCTTCTAATGTCTTCCAGACCACACGGTTCTTACGCTGTGTTTCCAAAATTCATTATCAATAAATGGCCTCGCTGTTTACGCCCTGGAACATTTCTGTCCGTTGTGCCGTTTTGTTTTTTCGTCAATTTCTACTGTGGATATAATCGTTCCAGGAAAAGGAAATGAATCTACCTGCGCTGGACTAACTGTTGATTTCGAACATGCACCATCATCGTCCGTAGTAGTGTGGTTCAATCTGATTCGGATTCTATCTTCTCACTGTGTCACAGGACACTCATTTCTTTCCGGTGCTGCGGAAACTATGGCTCAGTTTCGCCTCTTTGGCTCCAAAATTTTCAAAAAACAGTTATACGGCATATGAGCCCTGATTACTGTTTGTCCTTGGGCCTCTCTCAGTTTCCATCCCCATCAACTTGATTCTGGACTCTAATGTCCTAAATCTGTGAAGCTATTACCTTTTTTTTTCGGACCGGTTCTCCTTGACCACGAATGGTTGACTACATATCCTGTGCCACTACTGTTCTGTAGTTCAAAATTAATTCGTTGTCATGATGCCGGAGCGAAGCGGAGGTCTGTCTTGTCTGACAGCTATCCGCAAAACCGTAGACGTTTTCGAAAAAAAACTTCAGTTCATCAAAAGTGGAGTACCAGGATTAAAATAGCAAAATGACCACGCAGCATCATAACTTGCGCTGTATTGTTGACCGGTAAACAACATACTAGTACTCTCAAACGATATTCGTGCTGAGATGGTTGGTCACGACAACGAACCCCTTCTTACATTCAGGTGTATATAACGATAGTTGCTCATGGCGGTTTTGACAGTTTGAGAAAGAGCGTGCGGCCATCGACGATGCGGTGGAGCGAAGGGTGATGGCATCACTTTTGATCAGCTGAACTTTTTTTCGAAAACGTCTATGTACTATTACGCCCAATGGGTCTGAATTTGCACAATGGGTCTGAATTTCGCAGTTTTCTCTTTCACTGTACTAGTTTACTACAGTTGTATGAAAAATCTATGGGATACGGCAAGAGGAAGGTATTGCGAACGGGTTCCTGAACCATCAAACTCAGCGACATTTTGGAAGATGACGATGTTCTGGCTTCCCAGCTCGCCCCCAGCATCCGGGAAAAATTGAGAGGTATAAGATACAATATACCAACTTTTCTGCCTCCTCAGAATGTTTCTCCGGAGCGGAGGCGTTGCGTTCTAGTGGAGGAGCGTGACGAATTAAAACTCCGCTCGCTAAACAAATGACGGGACATGTTGTGACCTTCGAGACCGTTCCCTCCATAACGCAACAACCGCTTCCCGGAAAAAATATCTGAAGGGACAGAAGGTTCACTATCAACTATATTATACCTCTCAAAATTTTCCGGAGGCTCAGAGTAACCCGGAAGGCCAGAGCATAAGTAACTTCCAAAACATCACCGACTTTGATGGTTCAGGCACCCGTTCTCAATACCTTCCTCTCGCCGTATCCCATAGATTTTTCATACAACTTTAGTCAACTAGTGCAGGTAACTATGGAAAAAAACTCCGAGGGAAAAGAGCAAGAAATGAAGGAGAAAAGTGCGAAATTCAGACCCATTGTGCAAATTCAGACCCATTGGGCGTAATAGTACGGTTTTGCGGATAGCTGGAATGAGCCAAAATGTCTCGGCTTTCTGACTTCGGCACTGAGCCGATGATCAGCATCCCCCAAACTCATAATTGTGCTTACCATGAAGTCCGATTCGACCGCTCTCTCGCTCTGGTTTAAAGTTTGTGACATCTGTTACCCTTCCATTTGCTGGATTGACACAAGGTCCGGTACCGCAGATATCAAATTTCCGAGGCATTAACTATGCTCGTTACTTCAAGTCCAATTGGCAAGTGAAGTTGAAGTGAACTTCAGAGGCCTGCTATCTTAAATCAGCAACTTCCAAGAGATGGTTGGAATTTTTTCCAGACTCTCTTTTCCACTGGCTTTGTCTGTACAGTGATCTATCTGCGCACTGCTCTCTCTCCACTCTACCTCTATGTCCATTTGCCTCAACGGCAAGATATTATGAGGGGGGCGAGGGACTCGAGCCAAGCGAAGCTCGGGCGATGTGTCCCGAGCCTGCCCTCGGTACCGTCAATTTAGACCAGGATGTTTTGTTTGATTTGATTGATTTATTCGTAATAAGTTGCCAAAAATTACTCCCACCACAGTTGCGTTAGCAGGCCTATGGTACTTATTTCTCGTTACCGGGCTCTACCGCTTGTCGGCCTTACCGCTTTATTATTATATTGCATATCGATCATTGAAAGCTGGCCGATTAGAATGTATTGTCTATTACAATGGAAGAGGGAACGAAGAGCCTTTCCTGTTTCGAACTCAGACTATCGGGTAGTCTGTTTTATAGTCCGGTGCCCAATCGGGGTAGAACCTTAATAAATAGTCACGTTTTGTGGACATGGCCCCAGCTCTTGAACCTCGGATATATCTACATTAGAAAGCCCCACATGTTTTCTGTGTGTCGAAATATTTCCATAATTCTTCAGTATCAGTTACTGATGAGTCAAATTCATGGGTTTTTGGCACATTGATGTCTGGACACCAGGCAGAAGATTGCGTAACAAGCTTTTATAGGACCCCGGCATATGTGGCTATATGTCTGATCCGAATTCCCAGGATTTGGCCATTTCCGTGCGTGGTTTTTTTGGCGCGGATCCGTACGCATTGGGATCGGATGGCCCATTTCTTTTTGCTGCCCTCTGTCAACGCTTGGGATCGGACATTGAGACACGAGAAGTGCCATTTCAGGGGTAAATTAGGTGAAAGATGGTGGTTCGAGACGATTCTTTTCCGTGAATGCTGTTCACCCCGCTTAAAGTCAGGACAATGGGCATTCTTTGAATGAAATATACGCATTATGGCCCATGGTTCGGACTTGGCTCATTCCGTCATTTGGATCGGATTTCAGGTTTTCTTTGCCCCAAAATGTCTGCATTTAGACTCAGAACCAGTCTGCCAAGGTATGGCAATTCTTAGTGCAAGCACTATTTACGGCAAAGTGTTGCACCAAAAATCGCCGTAGCGCAGACTGGTCACGAGTCTAAGCGGTGAGTGTCGTGGGTTGAATTGTCCCTGTTTCGTCACGGTAGTTTGCCTTCAAATAATGTGCTACGAACACCGCGTGTTGCCCCAGGAGTCCAGGACGTCAAACTTGTCGGTGTTTTCCTCCTGTCGTGTTTGGTTCATGAGCAAAAATCTCAACCCCGCTTGAAGCCTGTTAGAAACCGCCAGTTGGGCTGTGCTAGATATTGTTACAGGCGAAAAATCTTCGTCCCTAACGGAGCAACATCTGCGAAGCTATCGATCGACATAAGCGGGGACTTATGATATTTCCCTAGATCTAAACGCGTAACTAGGACGGGATGGAATCTGTCGGAGGATTGTGAAAGGACTTCTCGAGCTTTCCACACATCATACACAAAAATTAAAATTAAAAGCACGGCGATTCGGTTACGATTTACCGAGTAAGCGCCGCTCAGCCTCCGGGCGCTTATTACGAACCCTTTCCAGACGAGATCTCGCTGCGCATTCTCATCGCTGTCAAGACCCTGGACATGGTCACAGTCATCTCTGCTGTCCATACCCTACATCCGCACCAATGTCACCCGTCTTTGCCGTCGACGACACCCTGGGTGTGGCCCTCCTCGGGTTCGCTATGAGCTGCGTCCTCTTCGGCGTGATCACGAACCAAGTCTTCACTAACTTCCAGCGATACCCGGGAGACAGAACCGCCTACAAACTCATAGTGAGTCCTTCTCCTCATGTGCTCACTCGATTTCGCAGGTGGTGCTTATCTGGTTCGTCTCTTTTGTCGACTGCGCGTGCGATGGTTCTCCACCCCACCCACTTCTTTTGACAGGACCTTGGAGGCGGTCGACCAGATTTTCATCAGCCATTTTGTCTATTTCTACACCATAACGTCTGCTGGTGTCCCATTCCCCACGTTATTCCGAGCTTACGCGAGTATGAAGACACTACACCGAGCCCTTGGTGCTACTCAGCGAGCCTGTGGTCTGGACACTGATCGTGCGTTAGCATGTTCTACATTGGATTTCTATTCCGAGCACTTTCGTAGCTCCAACTGACGATTGGAGTGAGTTCGGCGCATGCCCACCGCCTACGTTTACTGATCATTCGAACCAGGCCATAATTGATACGATCGTAAGACTGTGAGTGCCACCGTGCATCTGCCGGGAGCGCAAGCCAACTATTATCTGCAGATGCTTTGCGATACGCGTTTGGCGATGTGCGCTTTTGCCTCCCTCCTCTGAACTAGGCGTTGATTGTCCGCTGCGAAATAGTCAGTCAGCATAATAAGATAGTTACCGCCACGGTGGTGAGTGTATCAGGACGCCCAACCTAATAGATACTTTAACTGATTTTGCGCCGAAGATGATGCTGTCGCTTTCTGAGTTGGGTTTGTCGATGAATTCCCCCTGCCACCTCCGCACTGACTGACTGGTTCTCCGCAGTACTTGCGATCGGTATGGGGCAAAGCTGAACCATGGGTGGCTCGATGCTAATGGATAGTATCTTCCTCACGCAGCATATACTGTGACGAGGTGAGAGCTCTTTGTTCACATAGCCACTGTCTCAGTCCCAGCGCAGTCCCTGCCCATCTCCACAGCTTCCAAACTCCGTTCCTCAGTTTATTGCCAAACTACAAGGTGCGCCCGCTCAAGAATCTCAGGTCACCAAGAAATTGATTCCCCCAGGTACTCTCCCTCGGTGCCGGCGTCATCACCGATATATTCACCGAAACCGCGCTGTGTTTTTTCCTGCGCAAATTCCGCACGGGGCACGCCAGGCATGCCATCCAATTTCATTGTTGATCCACCTGACGGCGTTCATCGCCACCCAGAATGGGCTCACTCGCCAACACACTCACAATCTACGCAGTCAACACTGGGGCAGTCCCCGCCGCTGTTGGCCTTCTTACCCTGATTTCGGTAATTTACCCCACCTCATCTGCTGCACTATTGAAAGCTCACGGCCTTTTCATTTCTGTCTTTCTTTCCGCATAGTATGATCTCCGCCCCCGTAATTTCCAGTTCATGGCATTCTATTTCATCCTCTGCGAGCGTGCGTCGTCCTACTTCATATTTTCGTGCTCACGCGATGGCAAGTTAGGGCTGACCTGACCTCCGATGGCAGTCTATGCCATCTCCCTTCTGTGCACACTGAACCGCGGAAGATTATCCGGGGCGAGGGCGGGCGCTTGACTGGAGCGTCGGCGGACACTTCCTCGAACCCCAGCCACCGCCGAAGACGTCTGGGAACCGAGGAGGGGAGTACATACCTTTGCGGAGGGAAGTCCTACGCGCGGAGGTAAGAGATATTGCTGTGCAACGAGAATTCACGCATACTTTCTTTTCGTTATTTTCTAGAATGTATGAGTTGAACGATCTTCGGTGTGGCCAGACGGGGGGGTGAAACAATCCGCTGAAATACCAACTGTCTAATTTGTTCTCAATCTGTTCTGTATCGGGCACAATATCCATTTACTCTACATGTATCCAGTCTACAGAACTTTTGAAAGGAAACCAGGACAGAGGCTAGCAGTGGCATATCCCTGAAGCGGCGACGAAAGGAAGCGACCAGCAAATGAGTGCGCAAAAGGTTACGCCGTGGTTTGCCCACGCCCGCGGAGTGTTACATTCAAAAATAATACAAGAGATTACACTAGTTTACATGGCTGATATGGTTCTCGATCTCGACGCTCCACACAATATAGAAAATAATTCACCAGGACTTAAGCTCCATATGCAGGAGGAGGATGATCTGACAAGGGCCGGGAGTTCCCTTGCAACTCCAACTGGTCCTCCAATGCCCGAATTCGGGCTCTGAGAGCCTCGTTCTCGTTCTCGCGACTTGGTGCCAAATTCGTACTATCACCATCCACCATCGCGCCTTTAAGTGCCGTCAGCTGCGCATGCACCGCGCGGAGCTGTGCTGTCGAGCCCTCACTTTGCGTCCCCGGGGAGGTCGCATCCACGGACGTCGGAGTCATTTCTAATGATGGGGATTTGTGGTCGATCGAGTGAGGCCGGCTCGTGCCTCGTTCGAGGTCCGGGGTCGTGTTGATATATACCTCCGGCCGCATCGAGGTGGGATGGCGCTTTCTGCGGCGAAGGCAGAAGACGATGATGAAGGCCACCACAGGTACGCTTAGGGCGACAAAAGCAATTCCGGCGATGGAGCCCGCAGAGAGCGATTTCCTAGGTTTGGAAGGTTAGATGCAGGACGCAGAACGAGATGTGTATATATACTTTGTGGCGCGGATGGCAGAAGAGGGCGGCTGGGTTGGTGTAATGGATCCGGAGGAGGGAGGTTGTGTCACTGGGATGCTGGATGAAGAACCCGACGTCGACGTCGGGGACGGTTGGGTCACGGGGATGCTGGAGCCCGAATGAACCTGCGCTGTTCTGCATGATGGTCAGTGTGTCAATACTACGAAAAACCGGCTCATGCAGGACGTACGAGGAAGACGTCACAGGGGAACTGGTTCGAATAGGCGTTTGTTGGGGTGGGTCCGGCGAGCTAGATGTTTCCTGGCCGCCCCCTGTCCCCGAACCGGTAATACTGAACGTGTTGCTCTGCGTAACGGTTCCGTCGTCTTTGGTGAACACGACCGTGTAGTCGTTGCTGTCAACGAAATGGCTTGATTCGGTCCCATCTCGATCTGGGATGAGACCTACCTCGATTGCAAATTCGGAATGTGCACGGTGATTTTATCCCCGAGACAGTTCACCTCGCTTGCAAGTGTAGTGTCGGAATGCTAGAAATACGGATGTAAGAACAATAAGAAACTCTCAGCTCCCGGGTGGAATGAAGGTACGCACAAGGGATGCACTTGCTACCGCGATTTTGAATGAGCATTGACTGAAGTTCATCAGAACAGAGAGCTAGTGAACGCGTGGAATTTCAACGGACGTTGTGTCGCTCGAGTCGTGGGTCCATGTTAATAGCGCATTCTGTCCAGATTGAAGTGTGCCCGGAGTGAGGATGAAGAGACCCAGCGCCACATTGACGTTTAGCCTGGAGGTGAAATTGAACTGGGAGGAGATGGCGGGAGGTACACATACCACAGTGCCCAAATGACTAGCATAAACAGAAATGGGGAACAGAGAAAGTGGAAGTATGAAGCAAGGGCGAATGCCCATCTCGCCTCCCACGCGCGGATGTACTCAACGATTTTAACCAGCGTTCATGAATCGGACCGGCCGTCTAATGATCCCTTATACCTACCTACCATCAGTTGTTGACACGATTTGCCTGTTTAGAAGGAGAACCGCGGAACAAACTTGACTGCTACTTCTTTGAATTCGGGACTGTGGTCAGATGTCAAAGAGGACGGATTATCCGTCTAGTCGAGTCTAGGAGAAATAAAGACCTCCCGTAGAATAGTTAGAGGAAAATGCACGACGATCCCCAATGATGATCAGTCTTTCATCGTACCACAGAGACGATGGGGATTGCTTGGAGACCAACGGATCGTCATGTTGAGCCCCCGCCTCGTTGATATCAGATGACCAGTAAATGTAGGCCCAAAGAAACGGAGACAAATCACCAACATCAACTGGGAAAGACACTTCGATGATGGTTGTGCACCAAAATCCTTGCAGAAATTTGATAGAAACGAGGGAAAAGATGATACAGAGGCTATGCAGTGGCGCGGCGACCGAGACGGAGAATGAAGACGCATTGAGGAATGCGATGGGGGCATTCAACGCCAGCAGTCGCGGACAGGACACTCAAGAAATCGCCTGTCGTGGTAGATTGCGCACAGGCCTTGACACAGCCACATGTGCAACTTTCCGACTGCCGCTTGTTGGCCGCTTGATTGTCATGTTTGGTGCTTCTTAGTTTAGGACTGTACCCCATGCGATTATTTTACTCAGATTTGGTTCAACGTGATGCGGATCCGAGCAAGATCCGAGACATATTTACGTTCCTATTGCGTTCCTAACGAAGTGCGTAGTTTGAAAAATCGATCGCGAGCAGTGCAGCAATTCTTATTTATCCGCACAGCGAAGCGCAATAACAAATTTAAAGAAATCACCAAAGGGAAGCGACGGCCTTGTTTACGACGTAGAGAGGCTAACCAAATTGAACACTCGATATCAACTGTGTCTTCTGTCCGAACTCCTTCAAATCCTTCCTTGCTGAACGTCTCAAATACGGCACCCAATTCAAGCCACGGGAGATCCTCCGATTTATGCTCTCAACGCGGGAGCGAAGCTCTGGCATATCTTGTCTACTTTATTGAACACCACCACACATCGCTTGCCTCGAGTTTTGAGCTACCTAGTACACCAATCATCACAATTTTTTCCCGTTATCAGTGACGTCCGCCCTCAGCTTGTTCCAGAGATCCTCGAAGCCCTCGAATCGCAGCACATCATCAAGATTTATGTGGTCCACAACGCCCCGCACGTTCGCCCCGTTCTGGACCAACATCGCTGCTATTTCCAGTCTTCCACGATCCAGTGCATCACCAAGTTTCCTCCCCCCGTGGAAATATCCAGTATCCAACGCGATGTGCAATGCCGTTGGCCCATGCCCAGGATATCGGAGGGGATCTGACCCGGTGCTCGCCTGCACGTCGGCTCCACGCTCCAGCAATTCTGCCACGACGCGTACATCCCCCGTCATGGATGCCAAGTGCAGCGACTGTCCAGTCCAAGGGCAACCTTCATCGATGGAAGTTGGCCTGCTGTAGCCCGACCACTTCTGCGTCGTGGCGTGAACGTCTGCGCCTGCCGCAAGGAGCAGGTCGACCACAGGTCCGTCATTGTTCAAGATAGCCCTGTGCAGCGACGTCCACCCATAAATGTCAGCTACGTTAATGTCAGCGCCCGCTGCAAGGAGTAGGTCCACCACAGGTCTGTTACCCTGCAAGATAGCCCTGTGCAGCGGTGTATACCCATAAATGTCAGCTGCGTCGACGTCAGCGCCACACAAAATCAGGTGCGCAACGGTGTGTGCGCTGCCAGCTTCTACTGCGAGTTGCAGTAACGACTTATTGCTGCTTTTGGTGCGCTGCGTCAGGAGGTTGTGCTGCTTGAGGCATTCACAGATGTATGCAATGCCGTCGTGGGATGGGTCGAGACTGGTTAAATAGAGCGGCTGCGTCCAGTGACCACCCGGGGCCGATTGGTGAGCCTTGACTGTGGCTTCAAGTAAAAGACCGAGCGTAGTGACCTTCTCGTGAAGCGCAGAAAGGATAAGGGCGTCGAGGCCCTCATCATTTGTCTGATAGAGGTCGGCGCCAGCATCAAGCAATGCTTGTATAACGTTGGATGGTACGTCGACTGTCTCGGCGGCAACCAGCAGGGGGGTCCTGCCACAGTGGGAGCTGTTGATGTTGCCACCATGTTGAACCAGGTCGCTCAAGATGAGAACAAAGGTGTCCCACTGGTCGGCAAGATTTATTTCGTAATATGGCCGCATCAAGTCTATGATATCTCCGCCGTCGGCACCCAACTTGGCGCCATGGTCGAGCAGGAAGCGCACTCTCTCCAGATTAAACTGCCGAATTTCGTGCTTCAGGAACGGTTCTAATGGCCGCGTTGTGCGTAGCTGCGCCCCATGTTTCAACAGCGTTTCGAACACGTCCCAGTTTCTGGAACCGATTGCGAGCGAGAGCGGACATTGGATCGTCTGAAGCGTATCAACTTCAGGTTTGTGCCACTCCATACTCTCCGCGCCGGCTGGAAGTTTCTCCAGTAGCAAATCCAATAGGCTCTCCACGTTGTCTATGTTTTTCCGCCTCCAGTAATCAATCTCCGCGAAGGTGTGGATGACACAGTGCCCAGAAGGATCCGGTGCCGGTATTTTGGCCCCGTTCTCTAGTAGCAGATTGACCATGCTTAGATCGTAATTCTCAACGGCGGTGCGGATGACGCAGTGCTCAGCGGGAGTCGACGGAGGTATTTTAAACCCACGCTCTAGTAGCAGCCTGACCATGCTTACATTGCCATACTTGACGGCGGTGTGGATGAGGCCGGGCCCTGCAGGATCCGGCAGGGGCTTTTCCATGAGCAGTGTGACGAGGCCTATATCACCCGCCTTGACGGCGTAGTATATGGCCGTATTCCCTGAGTCGTTGACAGATGTCGTATCAGCACCGGCGGCCAGCAGCAAGTGTGCAATGCGGGCGGGAAGTGCAGGATCGGTCTCAACGTAAGCTCGGAAACCACCCGTCAGCATCAACGGCGTCGTGCCGTTGACCAGGTTCCTGGTATTAAGTGTGATCATCCAACCAGAGTAGTCGATAAGCCTGTGGTCAGTGCGCGCGTTTACGTCTGCGCCGCCGGTGACGAGAGCGGCTGTTGTGTCTTCGAAGCCATTCATAACGGCGTGGTGCAGTGCTGTGTAGCCCTTGTTGTCGAGCACAGTGGTGTCTGAACCAGCACTAAGTAGCAGTTGGACAAAGCGAGCATCCTTGCGGAAGGCGGCAGTGTGCAGAGCGGTGCGGCCGTGGACAGTGTAGTTGGCTTCAGCACCAAGTTCAAGTAGGAGTCGCACCATGATGATTTTGTCGTCGCGAATAGCTGCGTGAAGAAGACGCGACCTCCAATCGCGCACATCTCTGCCATCATTCTGACAGGCGAGTACGCCTTCTAGGAAGCCCTCTAATCGTTCAAGCTTGGTCATTGCGCGCCATACGTTGCTCATGGGGGGGTCAAAGTGGCCCTGATCCCATGCTTCGTTGAGGTCCAGGCTCTCTCCCTCGCCCGGGTTCATTCTCTGCAGAAGCGTATCAAATAGGTCTGCATCACCAGTCTCGGCCGCAATCTCGGCCGGAACCATGCTGCGTGCGGCACGGTGGTGCGTCAAGGTTCGCGCCTCTCCCACAGTAAGCGACGCAACGAGCAAAGGGTGGGCGAGGAAGCGTGCATGGTGATTTAGCAGTAGTTCGATGATACTCCGCTCGCCACAAGATACAGCCCACTGCAGTGCGGTCCAAGAATAAATATCCCTGGCAAGGTGGTCTGCTCCGCGATCTAGCAAACTGGTGACTGCGTTGATGTCGCCGTTGAAACTCGCCCAGAACAGTGGTGTCCAATCGTGCGAGTCGCGTATATTGATTGCTGCACCACGCTCGAGCAAAAGCTCGCGGACGACGCTGCTTCCTCTGAAGCACGCCCAATGGAGGGGAGTCCAGCCCTCCTCATCGCCCAACGACAGGTTATCGGCGTCCATATACAGCTCGGCTATTGCGCCAAGGTCCCAGTAGGCCACAACATGCAGTGGCACCTGACCCGTAGGTAATGCTGCAAAAGAGGCTTCAGCAAGCTGAGGTTCGAGGCGCTTGCGGTACTGGAGCGCCTGGAATGAACTTGCCCGCAGGCTGGAGTTGTCGAGAAGCTTGCATATAAGCGGTATGAGGAGCTGCTCCACGCGGCGTGCATGCTGGCCCCAATGATGGGCTGCATAGGCAAGGAATGGCATGTTTTGAAGTCGGGCATCCATCTCGAGGACGTTGCCGCACGGGCCACTTTCAAAGGTCCGCATGCATAGGTAACGGAGACATGTGCTGGCGATATCATTATGGGTGTTCAGAAATTGCGTGGGCATGTCTTGGAAGAATTTGTGCGCCGTGGCATGGACGAGGCTGATAGAGGTGTCGTCGTTGACAAGCACGAGCCCTACGCATACCTGCAACACCATGCGCGCCGATACGAAATTCTCCTCGTCAATTTCATCTGTGTCGTCCTCTACGGCCAAGGCATGCAATAGCTCCGCCGTCGTTAGTCGCCTTTCTGCGTGAGTGATCCAAGCGATAACCCGCAAGGCAAGCGCTGCGCGGGCCGGCGGCTGCGCCAGGATACGGTCAAGACTGGATTGATACGCCGAGGTGAGGTTTGACGGCAGCGTAGCGAGAGATCGACGAATCTCCTTCATTGTTGTCAATCCCAGTAGGTGATTTGTGAGTAGCCGCGCGAGGAGGAATCTACGAATCTCGTCAGTAGTCATAAGGTAGATACATAGTGCTGCAACGTACATTCCACCGGCCTGGTCAACAATCGCATCGACAATACTGCTGGTGCCGCTCAGGTGAGAAAAGTCGCTTGCCTGCAGCTCGCTCTCGACGAACAGCTTCAGATCTGCGCGATTTGCCTCGAGTTCGAGCTGCTCGGATGCAGTGAGAGCATCGGCGATATCGGGGATGTGCCTGCTTGTTGCAAAAATATGGCACCCAGCCTGGACGAGTTCACCTAGGAGCGGTAGCAGAACCTTGCGGTCCTCGAGCTCGTCAAGCGCGTCCAGCACTATGTACGGTCCCGAGGAGTTCAATTTGCACATTTCGATGAAGGCCTGGAAGAGGTCTTTGAGACTGGGCGGAGTGCTCAACCGCTCGCGGCACCGCTTCAACACTGAAATATGCCCATCATTTCCATGTACCAGCATCTGCCGCACCAGACTCTGAAGGATCAACGTCGCTGTCTGCTGCTTTCCCGCGGCAAAATCGCAAAAGTAGTGCACCACCCCGGAAGCACTGGCATTTTTACAGATATCTTGGAGGACGATAGACCTATTAGCGTTAGCATATGAATACCGCGGGTAGACGAAAAAAAACTCACGATAAAACCGATTTCCCAACGCCCGCTGCGCTTGGTCAGAAACCGAATTCAGAACTGGGAAATAATTTACATACGTTTGCCGCGGCACCACAGAAGCGATGGTTCGTTTGTGCGCCAACGCACGTAAATGTCGGAGTCGAGGAACCATTTCCCCGTTCCCGGACACGCGTTATCATTCGGCAACCCGTGAAGAGGAGGGTTCGGGGATTGCAGCCACTCCAGCAATTGGCTCCGGTCTCTCTCTGTCACCACATGAATTAAATCGCGATGAAAACAAGATAAGAAATAAAAGGCACCGCGGCTAGAGATGCCCAGATGGCTATAGGAGGCTTCAGTAAGGGCCCTATAAGCAGTTAGAAAATGCAAGGCTTCAAAATGACCAGGCTCACAAAGTGATGACCGACACGTAGTCGGCGAAGATACCGCGGAAGCGGTGTAGCATGTCGATGTGCTTCTTCGTCTGCTTTTCCTCGAGCGGCCAGACAAGCGCCAACTTTAGGCGAGTGAGGCTGCTGCCGTCGGCTGCGGAACCTTGGAGGTTCTGACGCAAAAGAACCAACTGATCGCGACAGTCGTTGAGAACCTCAGTAGACAAGCTGGCAGGTCGGGGCGCAAGTGGACCAAGCTTCTCTGCATCGACGACAGCCTTCTCCGCATGGAACAGCGCATCGGTAAAGGCGGAGAGCTCGGTAAGATACTGGCCGCGTGTGCGTTTGGCATCGCGCACGTCGGACAAGTAGCCATAGCTGATCTTCGTAATCTGGCTGGCGAGGGCGACAAGACCGGCGATACTGGACACGAATCCAACCACTTCGGCCATTTGAGAATTGTGTGTTGACTAGGGGTTGTGCTCGTCGTCGGATCCAGGACACACGCGGGTGAGTGGGGAAGACGAGCCTGTCACCACAGCTCACACTCTAATAATGTATGCCGGTGAAAAGTAACGTAAATACCTTCTATCATGAAGGCTAGGCTGTGCACGTCCACTTTCTCCACGAGGTACAGATAGATTTGACGACATTGCGGTTGTGTCACTGTCGTCCAGAATCTGGCACTTCGAGAGATACATACAACTGTGCAAGTCGAGGAAGCATCAGAAAATGGGGCGACTAGAAGAAAACCTTGAAGCATTCAGTTACAACCTGGAGTCGAGGAACCAGGACAAGCAGTGCATGTCAATCCTTAGCTGAAGGATGGAATGCTGTTCCAAGGCTGTCGCGTGACGCAAGACTGTCATGATCGACTGATCTGCGATCACGGATCAACTCATCGGTCACACTGCTTGCCATTGACCACCCACCATCCCAGCGCCGTCCTTGATGCGGGCTTCAGCCGGAGCGCATTACAACCTCCAATCTTCGTTCGAGGACGCTAGACTTCACACTCATCACAGAAGGACACGTTGTCGAAGGCCAGTCTCTGTCTCTCACCACCCGATGGTCCATTGCACCGGAGTTTAAAGTTAGGCAAGAAGCTCGTCGAGCGCTTGAAAAGGATCTCTTCCACAACAATCTGAGCTTGTAACTGAACTCTCTCAGGCCATTCAATCGTTGTAGCGCGACTGGACTGTGCATTTCGGCGACAATTCCGAGGTGGATTATGACGGGTCCGAGAACGCCATAACCGCCGCTTCCAGCCAACTTCTTTGCTTCGCCACGGCTGCTTTTCACGCTGTTCGCAGAGGGACAACCATGTCTGCCAGTAAACTTAGATTACGTCGAAAGTCTGCCGCAGGCCTTTTCGTAATCGAGCATGTCGGATGGCGCCTATACCACGGGAGTGGAAGACGAACGCGCCAGCCTTATGCTTTCCCCTGTCGCAGAGCTTTAGAGGCGTGGGCACAGCTGTAGAGTTGTCGAAATCGAACCTCAGCTACGCCCAGAGCAGCCAAGCCGGTGGATCATTCCCAACAAGGTACGTTCTTCGCCAGTTGGAGACAATGTGATGATTGTAATCATCCGGTGAAGGGCGCTCTTTATTACGCAAAAGTGCGGCGTGGACTGGGTCGGTTCTGCGGGGATGATAGTTCATTGTGTGGTTTATCGCACGGGTAACTGCATGTTCTGGTGCCTTGTTTACAACCGTCGCGACCCTGGAGACGAGGTCGCACCAAACACCCAGGCAAATGTTGAGGCAATATTTGGCACCGAGGCTCCACCATCGGATATCAAAACCGGTCTGCCGCCCCTTGTGATGATGACCATCGTGCTGCAAGCGGCCAGATAATCCTGTCCATGGCTGCTAGCAATCTTTCCGACTCTTTTCCAACGTCAATTCCCTATCCCTCGCTGTATGGACGAGACTTAGACTCGTATGATTCTGATGGCGGCGGCCCTCCCTCGTTCGGCAAAAAATCCACTCAAATGACTATTTACGTCTGGCCCTGGGTCCGGGTCCAAGTCAGATGGGAACGATCGAAGCTCGAGTAGCCATTTTGTTGGGAGCGATCCTCCTTCGTTCGGGACAAATCCACACGAACGGCTACGCCTGGCCGCACCCCTCTTAGCGCTGGGCAGTAACTGCTTACAGGCAGCTGGTTTAGTGATCTCGCGCACCTTTCTGGACATTCTGTTCACATCGTGAACCGTCTCTTCGAGGAGTGCCATGGCGTCGTTTACACCGTAGATTTGGTCCACAACGGTCAAGTGACTCCAGAGACTGCCATCAACTTCTCCGACGATAACCAGAGTCTGTTGACTGAGCTTTCGAGGTACCAGAAACTCTAGGAGTGGATGGGACCATATTTTCCATGGTGCTGTGGTGTCTGCGTCACCTCTCGAACGGCCTTCTCGATAACAGCCCTTGTACCTGATCAGCCAGAAACACAAGTTGGCAAAAGCGGACAGGTACGCGCGTTTACGAGTCTCCAGAATGTTGTTTTACCCACCTCGTTTTCAGGGGCCATATACGTGGCGCTGAAAAGAATGCATGAAGGAGGATGGATCCACAACGATGTGGTCCAGAAAGTTATCCACTTGCTGTGGACTGAAGCAGGATGGCCTGTCCTTATCGACCTCGTCTCGGTTTCACGACACCGATGTAATGGGAACTGCACTGACCTGAGGGTTGCGAAGAAGTTGTTGGCATTGAGTGCGTATGAAGTCGCGATTTGGGCGAGGTGAAGAGCAAAGAACAATTCTACATGTGTTGTAGTATCCTCATTCGGAGATTTGGGAAAGGCTCAACTCGTCGAGATGTGTCTGCTTCAGTATGTCACATTCACAAACATAATTTATTCTGTTTTGTGCCTATGGGTACCGAAATAATCCCTCAATTAAAAAGCGTGACCATGGATACTTACATTCACAAACACTGATGGCCGCTGATGTGCCGTTAATTCCATACACCTCGTTGCTTCTCTTTGAATTTTAAATGCCCCAGCACACGTTGGGCTCAATGGAGCTGGTCGATGTACAAGCATCGACCGAGCGACATTGAGCCCCGTCTGTTTGTGCCCCACCGCTTGCCGGCCTTATATTCATATTACTACTTGCCTGGTTCGTGTTACTGTGGTTGGTTTCTTTCCCACTCTCGCGGGTTCTCCGTTATTCGGCGAAGAAATTCTATTGAAAACCTGTCAAAAACCGTGCATTTTCGTGTTTTACTGGAGATCACCCTTTTGATGCTCTGTTGACAAGCCATCCTCATGTTTGCCAAATCTTTCTCAAATCCGTGCAAATCTGCCCCTGACGAATTTTTGTGCCACGACATTCTAAAACTCCGTTGTCAACTGGCACGGAGATCCCACGGGAACGTCTGGGTGACCGAGACAGGACCCTTGGATTAAAACGCCGGTGGATCAATCATGTACTGTTTCACTTGACTCTAGGTCCTAATCTAGTCCCGTCAATACGGTACCAGGAAAGGGATTTTGGCTGAGAAGGAGACGCCTCCCGCGTCCACTGATAAATCTCACATATACCGCAGACATTGAAGGCATTTCCGCGGCCGATGTGGCCGAACCGCTTCACCTGCGCAGCTGGCTTCCAACCAGTGCCTTCCTTGCTCTTAAATTGTGACAGCAACATCGAAAGACGCCTGGCAGCCGCATGTAGCACGGGCTTAACCACAGACAATGAGTCACAGGGGAGAATGCAGCGATATCTGTATGTAAAGCATTTACGGTCAGGCTCAAGATCGAATTCGACCATACGTTATTGGTTTAATGCTCCCTTTAATGCTCTCATCCTGGTTAAATTGGTTCCTGTCCACCTGTCCACGAATAGATGGCAGCGGACTTCCAATTTTGAGACTTCGCAAACCCGTGATTTTATAAGGAGTAACAAGCGGCTGCTCGGCCGCGAAGCGACCTCGCATCCCCTTGGTTTCTGCAGCAAGTTTCCTGAGCTTTGATTTATCAGCCAAAAACTTCGAAGTGTGTTCCCATGCCCGAAGTTTATTGGAAGGAGGAGTGATAGAACGGTAATTGTATAAAGGCTGAATCTTCGTCGGCACAGCGGCATGTGGGTCGCATCACACCTGGATGTGTTTACCGTGCGAGACCAGACCACAGAAGCACGCGGCATGATGACATTCATCAGGCGGAGATGGCTGAGTTTAAAGGCTTCGGACACACAGACATGCGTAATTTTATAAAGAGGGTAACAACTAGCTTGGGAACCCTAGTTCATCCATTCCTTCATCTGCAATATCCGGATCCGGCCTACGCAAGCGACTTACCGCGTAAATATATGACCTACAACCTTCGTACGCGAAATGTTCAACCTCCAGAGCCAATCATCCTCGCTGTTACCTGTCTCTTGGCCGCAACCAAATTTGAAGTTAAGTGCATTGACACGGTCTGTCCTATTCTCGAGGATAATTCGTTACTAGGCTCGGTTGCTGCGCTGATTGTTACCCGCCGTGTGTTGCCCCGCGCCGCGATGTCGCTACGCCCTCAATGCTGGCATGGCCCAAGCCACTGAGTGGTTGAACGTAGATCGGAATCTCAGCGGATTGAGTTCTGGGCTGGTTTGACTCACATGTTTTAGAGGGTCCAATTCTTGGACCAGAACTGGATGGTAGTCTCTACAATGTTAACGACATGAGCGAGACCTCCAGAGCTGGCCATTTGACAGAATACTCGCACCAAGAAATCTGAGCAGTCCCGAAATCGCAATATAATATCCTACAGAATGAATCCGATGTAGAGGATGGATTCTGCTATGGAGCAGTTAAAGTTACATACTATCCACACATAACTACATTGACCCGAGCGACAGGATTCTACCTATCTGTCAGAAAATTCCACGAAAGTTAAACGAACTGGGAGGTCGCTCCTTCAGCTACTGTTGTCGCGAATCCCATTGACAGTTTTAACCACAATGTCTGCCGCTTGAATCACCGCATCGCGATCCCTCACGTCCCGAATACTAGCGACCACCGGCCGGCTCGCACTAAATCGATCCGGATGGAACCGTAGAACTGTGCGCTTCAATATCACATCGATCTCGCGAATCGTCTTGGGCACCTTTCTCATCTTGCTCGCGTCGAAAAAGCGGCAGATGTTCTCGGGTGTGACGTCCGCGGCACTGACTGTGCCGTTTGCAAGGGGGACCGACCAGGGGACTCGCGCGAATGTGTTTGGGTTTTTGGCGGAGAAGTCGGTTTCGTCGAATACCTTGGAGGCATCGAGCCAGTGCTGTAGAATCATGTCTGTGTCTTGCTCTTGACTCGTCCTTTTGGCCTGCTCGCGTCGCTCACGCTCCCCCTCCGCACGGGCTCGCGCCTGCTCCCGTTGCTGCTGCTGTTGTCGTTGCTGCTCCTGCTGTCGCTGCTCCTGTTGTCGTTGCTGCTCCTGCTGTCGTTGCCACTGGCTCCTGCTCGCGTCGTTGGCGCTCCGCCTCCGCACGGGCTCGAGCCTGCTCCTGTTCTCGTTGCTGCTGCTGCTGCTGCTCCCGTCGCCGCTCTTCCCCGCTTTGCCAATGCTCGTGCGTGTTACTAGCCCCATATCGACTCTGACGTTGGTCCGATCGGGACCGATCTTCCCATTGTGGTTCCTCCTGCCGCCGGCGCTCGCGCCTCGGGTTCTCTTCCACCTGTGCTCTCCTCTGCTCCTGTTCTTGATCCTCCCTCTCGCGCTGTTTTCTCTGGCGCTGGCGCTCTTGTTCTTCCTTCTCCGCCCGCTCGCGCGCCTCCGCGCGCCGCTGCTCCTCCCGCGCCCACCGATCCCGCGCCTCGTACTCCCGTGCCTGCGACTCGCGCTGGATACGGTCAAACTCGCGCATCCGCTCGCGGATGATCGCGGTCTGCGGCGGCTCCGGCCTACTCGCAGCACCAACACCGCTCAGCGGCCGCTGGCCCCCGTGGCGCCAGCAGAACATGAAGTTGCCGCCGGGATTGTTGTTGCAGAACGCATATCTCTTCGTCAGCCCGCAGCAGCGGCGGTTCTCGGCGTGCACGCGGCGTTCAGCGGCGGAGATGTGCGCCGCATCGGGATGCCGCCACATGCCCTGCTCCTGGTGGGACGAGCAGAATTGTTGGGCGATAGGGGAAGAGATGCATTGTCCGATGGATGTGAGCCCGCAGCACTGGCGAGGCGCACGGGCATACGCGGATGTATATGGTGGTCTATCGCCAGGAGAGCGAGAATCAGTCACTACACTAGGCCTTGGAAACGGGACTGGTACCGTACTTATTGCGCTAGCGATAGGCCATTATATGTCGAGGGCGCTGTTGATGCACGAGAGTCTGTCGTCGTCGATGGTGGAGGTGGAAAGTGGCAACTAAAGAGAATACACAAACAATCAGCGCGTGCACGCGTTCAATCGGCACGTGCACGAGTTTGTCTTTATAATTAACTCTGACAGACGCTTTTGAAGTGACTAGTCGCTGGCAGACATGCTGTGCTCTCCGAGGAGACGGACGCTTGCAGCCTTTGCTCCCGGTGCCTGCTTACATATCAGACAGCATCGCCAGTAAATACACATTCCTGCAGTCCGCGAGTCTGCCCATTGCGACGATGTCCCGCAGATAAGGGACTGCTTTGGGAACAAAGAGGAACGCGGTCACGAACGCGAGATGTCCATCAGTAAAACAGCAGGTTAGTCTTCCGTCTTTCAATCTCATCTTTCAGCGTCTTGGTCTTGAAAAGATTGTCTTACGTCTTTCGTTCCATGTGTTTCAACATCTTTGTCTTCTGAGGATGTGTCTTTAGTCTTTTGTAATGACCTTTCAATCCCTTCATCGGCAAAAAAACTCTTAGCTAATTATGACTTGGGATTGGGCCTCTTCGAGGCGGGTGCCGAACCTTTAAGTCAGTGTTTGTTTTCTGTGATCTGTCGGCATTTGGCGCGGGCCATCAAAACATCACATCGGAGTTGAATACAGTATTTGATAGGCCCCCAAATGGGGGCTGCTATTGGCTCTATGCGGGCCACTCTTATTCACTTCACATGTTAATGCAGGTATAGAGTTCGAGCAAATTTCGACCTCTGTGAGCCTCCACATTCCTAAATAAATATTCCACCTGCGGTAAGTGTACTTTCATGATCCGAAGTTTCATAGTCCGATCATACCCGATCACCGGCACCATTTATTTATAGTAATCATCAGTTCATTGGCACTTTGGTTCGCTTCTCATTTACATCGCCGCCCATTAGACTAATCCTACTCCATACCAACCCCAGAGAGGGCACCCAAGATGTGAATTTATGATGTTTGGACTCGGTGAAACGGTGCACTTGAGTGCAGCCATGAAAAAAAGACTAAATAGACTAGTGAATGCAGTGAACTAGTCACTACTATCAACTAATATATATAATCCAATCTCAATCACAACCTATATCCAAATACTCGTGTGTTTATGTTCGGGGAGGTAGGGTACAGAAACCCTCAAGTTTGTTATGCTAGTTTAATCTTTCTGGCGGGGCGACTTTATGTCCAGCGGGAACATGATTCTTATCAGCGGGAGAACCTCTACTGTGGGGCAAATAGTTATTTAGACCGTGAAATGAGGGATCTGACTGTCCGAAATGAGGGAGAACGGCACCGGCTGTTTATCTAGACCGTGCCAGGGAATGACAACGGCCGGACGACTGACGAGGCGTCTTCAACTCAATCCCAACGGGACGACTCTTAGTTTAGGGCCAGTGGCTGCAATTGAACGGCTGGCGTACCAACAGATCCAAGCTGAAGCCGCTTGTTCACGTTGGCTACTTCTCAATTTCAGCGACTTCCATCTGTTAAGTCTTTCAAATCTGATTTCTATTTCTTAGTTTACTATATTGCCCTGAAAAGCGGTGGATAGTTTTCTGCCCTTCTACTAATTATCTTACTGCTTATATACATGTCCAGAACTACAAACGGAGATATAAGGAAACCAGCCGGAACACATTCTGCTCTTGCCAAGAGACCAGCGGGCCAATGGTATATTCAGTATTTTCTCCCGTGGGTATTTCCACTGTCTCCCGGGGGTTTATCATGTGGTTCCCATAGTGAACCGAGTATGGCGTGCTTTTTAATAAGCCCTGCCGGTGATGCTTCCTAAATAGGATGCCTGTTTCATCACCCCGCTGACCTCCAAAGTTCCAGCAGGAGCTCTGCCATGTCCCGCGGCAGAAAGTATTCTTCTCGTCTTATCTAGCTGGCACCCCAACTAGTCCCGCGGGAGTAACTTTTACTCCCGCATCTGAGTCTTTGACTGGCAGGTAAAGCACAAGATCAGTTCATCTGATCGCAAATTTTCTCCCGCCAATCACATATGTTCCCCCAGGGCTAGTCGGTTGCCCTGGCTCTTACAATAAGCTCTTAATCATGCTCAAAGTTCCGCGGCGGCAATCTAGTATTTCAGCGGGGGAAGAACCTTTCAGCGGTGATTGTTTGACCATCTGTTGCTTATAGTATCTCACCCCGGTGAACCGGTTTGACATTCTGCCAAAGTAAAATCTAGTCTAAGCTCCGCTGGGTGAACCGTTCCAGCAGCTGAACTCTTCCAGCGGCTCAACCCTAAAATATTGTTTGTTTGATATTCCCGTACTCCACTTGTCCAGCGGCCAGTCCTGAGATAATATAGTTCCTCTTGATCACCTCTAGCGCCCAAGGACTCAGCTATCAACTGACCCCCAGGGCCCAGCAGTATGGTTGATTAATAGAACAGTTAACTCGTTAGAGTTAACTGTTGAATCCTCAACTTGTGATTGCCCACTGGCTTTTGGCCATCAAAGGTGTAGCATACCACCCCGAGGTAGGTGTATGCCCTGTTGCTAAACCTCACGTTTTCCCCCGGCGATAGGTATCAAACCGAGTTTTTATTCGTTTTTACGCATACTCTAGCCCTATCATAGGTAACACTAACAACAGGTTAATCGATCTACTATCTGTCGGAAAAATAAAAATAGCCTTATAAGGCCTATCATGCCATAATAAGGACGCTGCGCCGGCCTATACGGGAGTTATCCGGCTCGGCCATCACATTATCGGCCATCATAATCCACATTTCCGACTCTCCTCCTCCTCTTCATCACAGTTGGCTCCATACTCCTCTGTTCGTTGCAAGATGTCACCTACCATGACCTATGTCCCTCTGATAGACGGCTACCAGCCCCACAAGTCTTCTACCGGCCCCACAAGTCTTGATCGTCGCCGTCATAATGTTCGACGTTGTCTACGTTCCCACCGTTGTCTACGTTCCCACCAATATCTCGACATGGCTACAAACTGAATGGTCCAGCGCAAAGACTCTGTTGGTGCTGATTGGTCCGACACCTTGTCCCTATTACCCAAGCCGTGTGTTGGGTGGCTTACTCGGCTTTTCTTGGAGATGCAGAACCCAACGCACAGGCTCACCACTCGCAAGCCTCTGCAGGTAGTTGATGCGTGCAAAACGGATGTGTGGGTGATATTAATGGATGTCTATGATCTGTGAGCAAGTCCTTTTATGCAAGTCGTGAATGATACTCAGTTCTGACATCGGATTCAGGCTCAATCGTCGGGAAAGGCTCTGGAGTGCCCCCATTTGTACCCTTATTTGCAGATAATATCACGGCTGTCGTAATAATATGGATTAATTTTGCTCTCCCCAACGCTACAGTCCCCTTTAATGACATTACAGTCCTTTCAATCGAAGAGAAGTGTAGCCATCCAAAACATCGAACACGAGGAAATCATCGGGTTTGTCGAAGTCGGGTACCGTGACTGCCCCACGAATGATGGAACAAACGGAGATGAATTCCGCCTGCCTCCGAGGTTTTGCACAAACTCGGCGGAATCGCAGCAACTTGTCCTTCCGTGTTACCCGCCCAATCGGAGCATCGAGCGGGAGAATAAGTGCAAGCGGATATGATTTGTCCCCCACCGTGCAAGAAAATAGATAGATGAGTTGAGCGAAGATTGGTTTATTTGTTGTCTTGACCAATATATAGTCATACCGTGGATGACCATAAAATTTGGGGTTGCATCGCAGATAGTCAACTGTAGGTTTCCAATCACTCAAGGAGTCATAATAAACCTTAAGGAATTGGAAGGGCACAACCAAGCTCGGCAACTCTTCAGTCCATAGAGTTCTCGAAGGATGGAAGACATACCGTTTCTGCGTCGGTAAATTTTACTCGTCTTGCATTGGGTAATGCATGGCCCCATACTGGTAAAGAATCGGAGATGAAATCCCCCAACTTCACACGGAACCTTTCGAAAGCATGGTCTGTTGACATTTCTTGTTCCAGCATGGAGAACGAGATTGGCTGGAGCTTTGAACAGATATCAACATTAGACAATAAATCTGGTTCCACGTCCTCAGGACTCTTGGCAGGATCTTCATCAGGACTCTCGGTAGGAGCTACATTGAGTGCCTCAATCTGTTCTCGAATAAATGTTGCAACTGTGCGCCGATGATCGTGCTTAACCAGCTAAAGAGTTTTGTCAGCTGCGACAAAATTTGAGAAAATTGAACATGCCTGTGGAGTCACATCTTTGAAATTGGTCATTCTGTGGTACATGTTTCGGATTGGGCCATGCATGGACTCACTGGTCTTGGTTCCAAAATTCCGACTGGCTCCTTTTTCTTCAACGTCATGGTAGCTTGCGCAAATGAACTTTTGGAAAATTCCAATTCTTCTTCGGATTGTTCTCGTCGAGTTCCACATTAGATGCGGCGATGAATAGCTAAAAAAAGTAAAGGGTTTAAAACCAAGCTGCCAGTAGTATGATTATATTCACTGTCAGTGCTGAATCAAGGGTCTGAATCTCCCTACGCCCTTCAACAATGGTTTCCGTGGTGTGGACCTCAAAAGAAATGGATGTCCGCAGCTCCAGATAGCTACGAAGGACTTGTCGAAGCAAGAGACCAGCTGCATCAACATCGAGGACATTGTGAGTAACAAAGAGCATCATTTTTGCAATATCTTCGTGTTTTGAACCGTCATTGAATGATGTGTTCATTACCGTTTCAAAATGCTTCAGGTTTCTCCAATGCGGGAAGGCGGCCATTCTCGTAAATGTTTGTTAGTCAGGTACTAATATGCAGCTCGACCAAAACATACTGTGCATCAAATTTGACAATTGCCTCTCTGGCTGTAACTCTTTCCTTTATCTGAGCAAAAGGATAATCGCCCCAGAAACCTCCATCATCTGAGTGCAGGGGGTCATAAGAGATGGCGCTGTGAGGATCTGCACCCCTGATCTTCCAAAACGCATTCTACGGTTGTTGAGTTTAGCAGATTCAGAGTCAATAAATCAACATACATTGACATTCTGCAATCCCCTGCGCTTGAGCATTTCCTCCCGTTCCCCAGCTGTTCGTAATGCTCCAGATTCAGTGATTATTTGTTCAGAGCCTTTGGCTGTGCGTAGTGGATGCTCGGAGGAAAGATCAGACTGTGCATCATGAGGAACAAAGCACATCGGGCAAGGATAGTAGCCCTGCAAGCCACAAATAAGAGACATAACACACCTGTAATTGTGATAAGCAATGGGTAGAACAAAATGAACCAAACCACCTACGCCTCTTCGTAGTCGGCTGCTAAGATCAAGATTACCGGCCAAAGCCAACGAAGCTGTCCATCTCCGCATTCGGTCCAAGAACCAACATTTGAGGGATGTATAAGGGATTCTAGCAGCTTGTAGAAGGTGGTATGCCATACAACATTTTTGAAATTGCTGAATGCAGTCTTCCCATTCTCCTTTGGGTCATCCTTCGCCTTTAGTAATTCATTGCTTGAGTTCGGCGAGGATGTCAATGGACAATAAAAAACGTACAATGGGTTGATGACCAACGACCTGGCCACTACCAAATTGTGTACTATTTCTTATGCCAATTTTGATATTTGCTACTCGGGCAACAACGGTGTATGCTTTCTGCGTGCCAAAAGACGAGAGTTTTGACTTGTCAGCATATATAACAAAGCAGACAGGTTTGGCGGCTGGATGGTGTGGCAAGGATGACTATGGAACGAACATAAAAGATTTTTCAAAGGTATTTAAGAACATACAACTCACCTGGGCGGTCCAAAATGCATTTGCTGTCCAAGGTTCTTGGTAGAATCGAACATAAGTCTCGCCGTTGAATTTATAGGCCTTCTCAGCATCTGCGATGGCACCCACCCTGTAGCCAGGATTCCTCAACGATCTGGAAAATTGTGAGCAAAATCTGCCGGTCTTGGACGAAGCCAGATGAGGGAAGCGAAACATAAACCGCCTATTTAAATAAATTGCTTACTTCAAAGGCATGCTACTTCTTGTCGCCATAGAAGCTGGGCGAGTCGACTACAGATGAATAAGATCTATTGAGCGATCCTTCATGCTCTGATCAAGTTATGAACTCACATTTTGGCTGCACATAAACGGACCCAGAAGCCGATGTTGTCGGTATGATCCTGCGATCTATGAGACAAATTACTCGAACTTGACTACAGATCAAGGAAGTCGTCCTCAGAAGAAATAATGGTCGCTCACTGCGAAGTCAAACCCGGAATTCGCTCAGTCGCTGGTGCACTGGATATGACCGAAGCAATAAAGTTGCGCATGGAATATTACGCACTCAGAAATCTAAATCAGATGCCCTGCGGCGCGTTTGATTGTAGGACAAAAGCCTGGTTTGTTACTCGTCAGGAAAGCGCTGAAGAAAATAAGGGCACGCTACATACAGTTAGGCCATACAGCTAGAGGGACAGCGTGGCAGAGCTTGTTGAATTACGGAGAACGATAGGGATGGGTTGATCTACGATGAAGGATCACATTATGGACACGACGGAAGATGGGACAATAATTCCTATGGCATCAGAGATCTGCTTCCCATTTGCGATTGCAGTTGCGTTTAATGGTGTTCAGTTGATTCATATGTTTGTCTCAGAGTTTGATAGTCTTGATCCCCCAGCCAAGATCTCAATCTGGCAGACATTGAATGAACGGAGAACATTGCTTTATGAGGCAAGATGGAAGCGAGACCGGTGTTGCGATTGAGTCTTGCGATGATGTCAGCTTGAATGTTGAAATTCCAGAGCTGGGGAGTACGAAGACAATGAGGCAAGGAAACAATAAGCAGCTGTTTTGATGATTGATTTGGACAATGAGGCACTGCGACCTTGATCCGGATGACGGAGTACCATCTTGCTACGAGTCAGGATGGTTGGATTTGACTCAGTGTTCTTCCAGGAGGATGAGTATAGGCAATGGGAAGCGGCTGGAAGTGGGATGACGGTGGGGGAGAAGAACGAAGCAGTGCGAATGACAGACGTCGCTCTTTTGAGCGGGCCTTGAGCGCGCGATCAAACAGTTTAAATTTGGGAGACGCGTCATACCACAGCCTAAACCTAAAGTCAAAGCCTCGAGGCCGCTTTCCTCGGTTGCGAAGTTGACCTTGAAAATCAACTGGGAATGAAAGCCGGCAGGAAAAAAATACAGTGAAAGCAACACGCCATGTAGTTCGGCATGCACTTCAGATAGAGCTCATTACGGGTTTTGCTAGGACGACGGAAGGGCGGAATAAAAAATAAAAGACGAATCTGATACCAATCTGAGAAGTTCGGGAATTCGCGAGCGCCCAGTGGCGTGCGAAGAACAAACATGTACATCGTGATACGAGGCATCTGCTTAATATACGAGGTATGAATACAAGTCAGATTGAAATGACCCACGGCGGTGCATTTATGCGAAGCCAGCTCCCACAACTCATCCAATTCACGTTGGTTTACTATGGTAAAATCCTTGGGGTTGGAGCTACAACGTCGGATGAGGGAGATTAAAGCTTGGGTCGCATCCTTGTTTAACATGTTGGTTTCGCAGAATTCAGCAACTTCAAAATCCAGCTGGGAACGGAATGGCCTCCAAGGCTGGCTATCTGCAGGCTCTGTTTGCTGTGCATTGCCGATGTAGTCTTGAAAAGATTCAAATTTTGGCGGACATTTGCTGTGGGGATGGAATACACGCTTTATTTCAGATTCTTCGGCTTGGACGGGGTTTTACTCCGTTGGTCAACATCGCCCCCAACAAGAGTATTGTTAATGGGTGGGTCCTCTTACGGTAACTGATCCACGTAGTCTGGACTGACAGCTGAATCTCGAGCATTCAAAGAGCTAAAAACATGTACCATTATTGTCCATATTATCTTGCTCAGGTATATGAATGGGTTGCGAAGCTGGCGTAGATGGGCCGGCTGTCGGCGCAGCCTTCCGTCCTAGCCACTAACATAAATGCAAGAATATACACTGGGGGCAAAGGACGCTGCACTCAGAAATCGATTGCTTCCAATGCATTCAGTCAGCATTTGGGCAGATCATGGAAGAAAGGTGCCAATCACCTTTATGGCACCTTTGTTTCCGAGGGGTGACTGAAGGAAAAACAAGGGTGCCATAAAGGTGATTGGCACCTTTGTTCCTCAGGATTCTTCCATGCCAACTGAATGCATTGGAAGCACTCGATCTCCCAGTGCGTTGTCATTTGCCCCCGGTGATACTACAAGTTGAAGTCTGCACGTACGCAAAGCTTTTGCTTGAAGCTCATTGTATGCAGCTAGACCTGAGGAGTTATATGAATCATTCCATGGGCCACTCTCATTGCAAACCAACTTTAAATTTTACGTTGTTGGGTTTTTAGTCCCGCCACAAATTGACTGTTCTGTAAGGCTGCTGCTCCAACCTTACTACTTTTCTCTGCACTGTCCAACCTCTCCCTTCCAGGACTGGTCCAGCCTTTGCTGTCTGCATTATTCCCTTCAGCCCTGATTTAGCACACCAGTGCCTCAGCCCTCATTGCTCCTTGCAATCCCACATTGTACCTTCACCACTACCATTGACTGATCATCATTGGCCTCAATCTCATTGTCTTTTGACTTATCCTCATTGGACCTTCAGATATTCCTTATCATTGACTCGCCTATATCCCTCCTCAATGATCACCTATACCACTCTTCCATATCCTACCTTTTATATTGCCGTTGTTGAGTTCTTATCTTACATTCTGATTTATATCTTATGTTATGTCTGTTCTGTTACATATCTGATCGCACATTGATTGTGACGTAGATTACTTACAGTATCTTCTCTTCTTGGTCTTGACCACCATGTACCTTCCCTAGTGGCTGCTCTTGAATGACCACACTATTGTTCTGTCATTCTTGGCTCCTCTTAGTTCTGTCTGGCCGACCTCTCTAGTGTTGACTGCCTCCACAATAAGGCAGCCTTCCATGTTCTTATTCTTGTTGGCCTTCTTGGAAAGACAGGCATTTTTGTGTCTTGAAAGGCCTTGTGGCTTGAAGCAACCGGGGCAGTGTTGACACGGCACTTTTCTATCCAGTGGAACATCAATGATTGAGCGTTTGAATGGTTTAGGGCTGGGTAATATTGAAAACCTCG